>MJGA01000028.1:0-356932 GCA_001910725.1 Phanerodontia chrysosporium
TTCATTAGCGTCTCCCTCACAGGCCTAAACCCCCTGGAGCGGAGTTGTACCCGTTGAACGGTACAGCCAGCAGTTATAGAGTATTTTGTTGTACAGCGTCATTATTTAATGGATGCAGTGAGCGCCCGCCTTTGTGGCGTGGGCACTTCGGTGATTGCCATGATGGCCGCGCACGTGTCCCACGTGTCTGTCTCGTGGCTGCTAATAGCGTCTGTGATCATGTGATCTTCGACCCAGGGCTGCGGTTAACTCTGGATTCGATGCGCGTGTTAATAACCGGCCCGAATCCGGGTCGGCTCCGAACCGACTCCGCTAGGTTCGGGAGACTTTCGCCGGGGTGGCTGCGTGCCGGACTTCGTCCGGGCACTTTGTGGCGTTGATCCGATCAGATCGAGATCTCGAGACTTCGAAAGGTGACTTTTCGGTAGTCCACTGCTCGCTGGGGTGTTGTTGGCCCCTTCCGCATGACCTGTACATTCAAAACCTTCATACTTTCGCCGAGAAAGAGTCCCTTAAGGGGATTTGTTGCTCCCGACCTCGGGGAGACGTTTCTCCGCGCCAATCGCATTACAGCCGACGAGCGACATTTCGCCTCTCGTCGGCCCGCCAGTCCCTTCGGGCCTGGCAGTTGCAAGGGGTATATATCCCAGTAGGAAACCGCTGATGAGTCTTCACGACGAAAGCTCAGCGCGACACAACCGTGTCGGCTGCCTTCGGTTTTCCTGTGAAGCATTCCGCGCTCGCCGCTCGCTACGCTCGCGTCTCGCGCCCCCCAAACCCTAACCGAAAACGCGGAAGTAAGATACATCCGGTACGAAGCCAGTAAGTGCCTCAATGGGCATCCGCCATGCCAACGCCCGTTTCGGGGCGCGGTTGCGAACGTGCACGGCTGTCATAACAGCCTCTTTCCAAAATCCCAGCGATAGCCCAGCAGCGTGAAGCATTGACTTCACAGCTTCAACAAGCGTACGATTCATGCGTTCAGCTTTGCCGTTCTGTTGGGGCATATCGGGTACAGTGCGCTGGTGAACGATTCCAGAGTCCTTGAGCAGTTTAATGAACTTGTTGGACTGGAATTCGCCTCCACGATCCGACCTAAAGACCTTAATCTTCGCCTTGAACTGCGTTCCAACGAGGGCCTTGAACTCTTTGAACTTCGGCAGAAGCTCGTCTTTCATTCGTAACGGATAGACTCAGGTGACGTCAGTGCAGTCGTCGATGAACGTGGCGAAGTAGCGTCGTCCGTGCAGTATGGACGCAACGCTCATGGGGCCATCGAGGTCGGAGTGAATGAGGTCGAAGGAATGTGCAGCGCGGGGTGTGGACGATGAAGGGAAGGGACGCCAATGATGCTTGCCCATGACACAGCCCTCACAGGGATGCGAGGACCGAACCGAGTCGTCAAGCGACAGGCCTTTGACCGGGGCGTTTTCAGCTGCACGCAGCTTCTGAATAGCTTCCCAGTTAAGGTGTCCAGAATGTTGGTGTACGATGTAGATGGGTGCGGCGTCGTGCGAGGCAGCAGCAACAGACGTAGCAGGAACGGCAAGTTCAAGCCAGTACTGGTTGTTGCGACGATGACCTACGCCGTACGTGGTGGAAACGCGTACAATGCGGACTTGTCCATTGCCAAAGACAAGTTGGAAGTCTTTCGACTTGATGCAGCCGACAGATATGTACCGGTGTGCGATGTCTGGTGCGTAGAGCACGTTCTCAAGACGCAGCGTTACTGATTTTCTGTCAACGTTGTTCGTACCGATGACGGACCCTGATCCAAGAACCGCGACTTGCGTCTTAGCCTTATCAGCAAGCGTGGCGTGCGACGGCGACGCGTACGCAGCATAGTCGGCAAAATCGGACAGGTCGCTGGTGATGTGTCGTGTACAGCCTGAGTCAATCATCCATGGGCGTGCGCCCGGGCGATAGAAGGAAGCGGCGACGTTGGCAGCCTCAGGCGCGGAGCCTTCGGCGACGACTACATGTACAGCAGCAGAACCAGTACCAGAACCAGAACCGGTGTCCTTATCCTTGCCTTTGCCTGCCTTCTTCTTCTCCTCCTCGGAAGCAGCTTGCTTCTTACGACACTCCGACTCCCAGTGACCCTTGTGACCGCAGAAGTGGCACTTGCCTTTCTTCTTCTTGTCTGACGGTTTGGACGAAGACGAAGACGGTGACGACATCGGGGGCTTGCTGAAGCAAACAGCAGAGACGTTCGCGTTGCGGCGAGCTTCCTCGTCAAGGAGACGGTTGTGGATCTCGTCGAGCTTGAGGTCGGAGGGCTTGGTCACAGCGAGGATGGGTTCGACGACGTTAGAGAACAAGTCGGGCAGAGCGGTGAGGAGACCGAAGATCTGAAGCAACTCGAGGTTGTTTAGAATGCCACTGTTGTGTATCTCCTTCCAAAGTGAACCACACTCGTCGAGCTGCTTAGCGAGGGGCTGAGTGTCGTCGATCCGATAGGTGAAGTAAGTGCGGAACTTGGTGAAGGCAGACATGGTGGTGGCGGAGGCGTAGTTGGTCTTCAGCTTGTCCCAGAGCTCCTTTGTCGTGATCGAGTCATCCTCAGCGAGGTGAAGGATCGACGGATCGAGAGTGGAGATGATGACGAAGCGGGTGGACGCGTCGATACGCATGAAGTTCGCGTAGTCCGGGTGCGCGGAATCGGGCTTGGCGATCTCGCCACTGACAATGGGCCATGACAACGTAGCGATGAGGTACTGCTTGAGCAGCATAGCCCACTGCTTGTAGTTGGCGGCGCCCTTGAGCTTCTCGACTTGCTCGAGACGAAGCGACGGGGCCGACGTGGCGAACGTCGAGGTGGATAGGACTGACGGGGTAGACATGGATGCAGACGGACCGAAAGACGCAGAACCGCCTGAAGGCAGCGACAGCGGCGGCGGCGGCGGCGGAGGGGTTGTGGACATTTAGCGATGATGTGAAATGGAGCATGTGCGTGAGAGCACAGGCAGAAACGTAGCGCGCGTGTGGGGATAGAGTGCCTGGAGCCGGTTAGAGCCGGGGCTCATAACCTGTTGAACTCGCGGTTCTCAGGGGGCTCGCGCAGGCGCCGGAAGCGACAGCCAACGGCGTCCAAGCAGCGGGCAGAATTGCCTAGCCGCGAAGCACTCAGTGCAAGCGTGTGACCCGCGATATTCGACAGGCCACAGCGAGCGAGTGTACGAGCGAGCGTACGATCTAAACACGACGGCGCGAAGCGCGTAAGTCCAGGTGCGAGGGCAAAGAGCACACGTGTATATCACTATACCTAAACACGACGGCGTGAAGCACGTAAGCTAGGTACAGGTCATAAGCATAAGGCATAATGCGGGGACGCGAAATATACTCACTCCAGGTGCGAGGGCAAAGAGCACAAGGAGTGATCCCGGAGCAATGGGGGATTATATACTACGATCGAGAAATTAAGAGTCCGATCAAAGTCCGTGTTATCTAATCTAAGATAAGCCATAGAGAGTCCGCGCGCATGGGCGCAATCATAGGGCATGGAGACCGGGCCGGCACCGGGAGCCGAGCCACCTGACCGTTCAACAGGCTGCAGGTAGCAGTGCTTGAGGTGCATTCTAGTGCATCCTAGAGGCCCTCATAACCCTAAGCGAGTTCCGAGTTGAGTATGCGACGAGACAGGATATATCGGCTTGGTGGCATGTATGATGGGCGGATGATATTCGTGAACTTGGAGAAATATTCGCTCTCGGTAGCGCAAAATGATATATTGGCATGCACGAGCCATCTGAAAAACTGTCACGTACATCTGCTACTGATGGGCAATGTACATACCGAAACAGGGCGAGATCTGCCACTGACTGTTGTGCCAGCGTGAGAGCCTGGTCAACATATCCATCAAGCGTAGTTCCACGCTTCTTCTTCCGCGCTTCAATTGGCGTGCCCACGTCATTGTCCAATATTGTGATGGGTGAGCTGGAGGAACCGTCTTCGTTGCTCGAGGTAGCAGCCTCGGGGGTCCTTGTGGACTTGAAGGAGCTCTTCCTTGCCTGCCCGCCCTTGCCCATCAGGTACTGCAATGTACGTACACGGACATGCTGTGGCGCCTCAGGGCACTTCTCGGCATTGCTGAGATGCTTCGCAAGGGCGTCATCGTGATGTTCAAGTTTCGTTCCGCAATGGTCACAGCTGTAGTAATATCAGTTTGATTTGTTTGCCACCTGTTCAAGATAAGTGAAGTTGTCGGTAACTAATGCCGCAGGCGGGCGGCCGCGCTGGAGACCCATGTGAGCAAGACGCAGGATAGGACGGTGGATAAGGGAGCAAATTTTGCGTCGGACACTCAGTTTCGCTGCCATAACATCACATATCTAGTAATTACTATATCTGGATTCTGCCACTTTTTGCCATTCTGCCACCCTCGGCAATTGCCATTCTGACAAAACGGCAGACGTTTGCCATGTCAAAGTAAACCCCGCTACTTACCTTAGTAGCTTAAGTGGGGTTTGGACTTGACTGCGAGTGTGCGAGTGAAGTGGGTGAAAGACGAGGTAGATGATGCTGGGGACTTAAGCCCAGCAGAGCCCGGTATATATACATGAAGGGGAGGACCCCTGGTACTACCCGAGACCCCTGATACTGCCCATCACATGCACGATGGCGTGATGATGGTGCGATACTTGCCAAGACACTCCGGGCTCGGCGAAGTCTAAAGCCGAGTACCGGATGTGTCCGGAACCTTCTACGCTATTCTAGAATACACTACCCGGACCCTGGGTCCGGCTACCTACTATACCCTTGTACCGGAGCGTCTACATCATAGATAAGATAAAGATAAGATCCTCACATGACTCTGAGTCCATTCCCAGCACGTGACCAACACGTGACCGCGTTCTGACGCGTGTCTGTCCTAATCCTAGTCCATAACCCTAACCCCTGGCGCCTACTGGGTGCTTACAAGAATAAAACCGTAGGGAATTAGAAAACTGTGACAGTACCCCCTCTTCAGATTCGAACTCCCGAGAGAAGACTTTTATTTTCCAGTGGATCCAAACCCGCCTGACCCACGATCGGTTGACTGTAGCGTTTCGACAACTTCTATATCGGCATCGGCGATTTTCTCCAGGATCAATTGAGCCGCCCTATCTCCAGTCGTGACTGTGAAGTCACTGTCGCTTGTGTTAAGGAGTAGTATTTTGACGATACCCGTGTAGTCCCGGTCGATAACACCTGCGCCGACATGAATGCCTTTGAGTGCCAGTCCTGATCGTGGTGCAATTCGTCCATAGGTTCCAGTTGGAACTCGGATGTGAATGCCAGTGCTGATGAGTTTGCGGTCTCCTGCTGAAATTGTTACATCTTCTGCTGCATACAGGTCCCAGCCTGCTGCCTCGGTGGTGCTCTTGGATGGTGTTTTTCCACCATCTAGAACGATCTGAAGGGTTTCCTCTTCGTCGAGTTCTAATCCGTCTGTTTCCTGTCACGGATGTGACGGTGCTGCCCTATTTTTCGCCGATTTTTGGCTATTTTCCTCGATTAATCCAACGGGCGAGCAGCCCTCGCGCCGTCTGGAGTCCTAGCCGCCCACACTCAGCGCCTGGCCACTCAGCGCCAGTGCCCTGATGGCGCATCACCCCTAGACGCCAGCGCATCCCGCTGCGCGCTCAGACACCGCCCGGATCACCGGTCTGCCTTGCAACCGGTTCCCCGGATCGCCGAGGAGGCACTGTCATCCCTGATGACTCCCCTCGCCGAGACGCGCCGAGCTGATCAGCCTGATGACACAGCCTCGGCCCGACGCAGCCTCGAGACACTGCCAGCTGACACAGCCTCGTGACATAGCCCCAGCACAGCCTCGCCGCGCAGCCCGCGTCGCAGCCTCGCTGGCTATGCTGAGCGCTGCCCATCAGCTTATGTAATCGTATAGCCTGCCCTAAAGGACCTGTAGTATATAAGGGTAGCTCCCTCGCTCCTGTCCGTCATCTCGACCTCTTGGTCAATACGGACAGGTAAGCCCAGTGTTTGTATTGTAGTTACAGTGCTAATATTACCTTGGTCAATACGGACAGCTGAACAAGTTTGTTCGTCGCTGCGTGACTCGCTCCGCCGCGCCTCGTCGTCGACCTCCCCACTTGCCCTCCCTCGTGAAGCGTTGAGCCCTAGCTCCGCGACATTAGGTCGAGATCTTTTGGGTGCCCTAGGCATTCTTCCCCTACCGCTCCCCCACAAATACCGTTTAAAAAAGTTTATCCCCACCGTTTAAAGCGAGTACGTCGCAGTCGAGCAGCCTGCTCACTCCGTACACGTTGCTGAAGTCCTTGCTTGCAGTGCCGAAAGACGTCCGGCTCAAAGACCACATCCCCCAGCGCATCTTCGACCGCCTCCAACGTCGTCGCGAGGCCGGCAACCCCGTCAAGTGGACGGACTGCAAAGTCAAAGCGGTCGTCAAGTACGTGTCCACACTTCCCCAACCTCCGCCCTCCGTCCCCTCCATCAACTGGACTGCCGTTCGCGAAGCTCGTGAGGCCGAACAACGCGTAGGCAACCGTATCCGTGAGCAGCGCCAACGAGAGGCGCAAGAAGCCCAGGCCGCCGTAGCCGCCTCCTCCTCGAAGCTCAGTTTGGCAGAGCGCCTCAGCGCCGCCCCAACGTACGAGCCCATCGCCCGCAAGCCCGTCGGCATCGACATCCCCAAGTACTCCCCACCGACCTTGTCGGCATCTTCACGCCCAAGCTCGACGCGACCATCAAGCGTCTCAAGGCCGTCGAGGAAGTCGACCTCTTCCACCTCGTCAACAGCGACCGCGCGCACGGCGTCTGCCAGCTGCTCGAACGTCTTCGACAGATCCGCAACGAGCTCAGCCGCCTCGCTCCCACCACCACGTTTAAGGAGTGGCACCAATACGAGCTAGGTCTTGCTCAGATTGGTGACATTTCGTTTGTCGGTTTAAGGCGCAACTTCCGCCGCATCGTGGGAGAGTTAGACATAGTGTACCGGGCGGGATACTTTGATTAATAAATACACTCTTTGTCGCACTGGATTTCGACTGTTCGAATTGTCCGCACTTCTTCGGGCGAACCACAGAGAACGGCGTCACTCTTCCCGCTGATCTCCACGTCGAGGAAAACAACGGGTCTCGAGAAGCCAGGGAGTGCAGTCAGCAGCCCTGCCCTTATCGAGAGACTGCCCCTCCGCTACTCCCGGTTCCGCCTAGCGACCGAGAAACACAGTTCGAACGCCCTCATTTCGCGCAACGGCTAGAATTCGCCCGCGCCTCTGCCACCACTCCGAATACTCCCGATCACAGTCCCCCGGACAGCAGCCACCACTCGTCTCCCGAGACATCGCTCGGCTCCGTCCTCTCCGACCACGAACCCGCTCCCTCACCGTTTAACCTCTCCCGCGCTCAATCAGGAGCCAATACTCCCCGTCCCCCAACATGTCGAGCACTCCCGGTGGAGCGCCGCCCGGCCCGGCTCCCCCCGACCCCATCTCCGCTGCTCTCCTGCAAATGGCCCAGGCGATGACGCAGCTCACAAACACGGTTAACACTCTGGCCCAAACTATTGGCGCCAATCGGACAACGGTCAACGCAACGGTCAACGCCAACAAGGAGCTCCCCTTCGTCGAGAAGCCCGTCCCGTTCAAAGGGAAAGGTTCGGACACGGCCCGCCTCTTCCGCGCCGCCTACCGCATCTACGCCGATGGACAGCCGGAGAAGTTCGGCAAGCGCGACGTCAACGGCAACCTCCAGCGGGACCCCGAATCCGGCAAGATCTTGGTAGACGGCCAGAAGTGGATCGTCGGCGCCCTCTCCTTCATGCAGGATGAAGCGGCTGAATGGGCGCGGCAATACATCGAGCAGGCGGCAGACGGTGTTCAGATATTCGACGGCTCTCGCGCCACGTTTTGGGAAGCGTTCAAGAACCGGTTCGAGCCCGTCGACGAGAAGGCCGAGGCCCTCAGCAAGCTGCAGGCGTGCACACAAGGCAATCGTCGGTTCGCGGAGTTCTTTGCGGAGTTCCAAGCCCTCGCCGGTCGCACGAAGCTCACCCCGGAAGACCTGGCGGCCCGGCTACGGACGAAGTTCAACAAGGACTACCTCGAGCGGATCTCGTACATGGTCAACCCCGCTACCGGCAAAGGCCCCGAGACGTACGACGAGCTCAAGAACGCGGGTTTCGCCGTCGACCGGTCGAAGGACAAGCTCTCGCAAGACCTCTTGGCACAGCAAGGCAAGACGTCCTCGACTCCGGCTAGCTCGTCGGCGCGCGCTTTCCGTGACCCGAACGCGATGGACATCGACGCCGCGAACATCGACGAGCTGTTTAAGGGTCTCACCGGCACGGATCTCAAGCGCCAGTTCGACGCCGTCATGAAGGATCGCTGCAAGGTCTGCGGCTCGAAGTCCCACAAGTCCACGGACCCCGTGCACCGCGACTCGGTCTGCAACCATTGCGGCAAGAAGGGTCACTGGTCCCGCGTCTGTCGTGCCCGCCTCGAGGGCAAGCCGAGAACTGCCCCCGCTACCGCCGCCGTCCGCGCCTCGTCTTCGGATACCTCGTCACAGGACTCCTCGTCTCCGGCCTCCTCGTCTTCTGGCAGCTCGTCCGACGACCAAGCTGCCGCGATCGCCGCCCTCCGTGATCAGCTGGCTCTGATACAAAAGCAGCTCGGGGGTTTTGCTTAAGGGGCCGGAGTGACGCCGCATCGTCGGTCCCCGTTTCATCAAGCCCGGATTCAACTCCGGCGCCTTCGCTAGAACCGCAGGACATTTCCGATACCATCCGCTCATGTACTATATCAGTGTTAGATCCGTTTTCGAATCATTACCGTGTACCAGTAAAGCTCACCGGGATCAATAAAACTATTCGCACCCCTGCAATGATTGACTCCGGTGCGACTTCGCTATTCATTCACGAGGATTTCTGTAAGCAACACAAGATCCTCACGGTACCGCTCAAGAAAGAGATCACACTGTACAACATCGACGGAACTAAGAATGAAGCAGGGTCTATCAAGCGCCGAGCTAGACTCCAGCTTACTGTCGGTTCTTACACGTTTAAGGAGGAGTTTCTTGTCACGAACATCGGTCCGGAGGACGTCATCCTCGGACTTCCGTGGCTCAAGAAATGGAATCCGAACATCGACTGGGAAACGGGAGATGTCCAGTTTCAGCTCCGCGGCGGAGCTGAGGACACCCCGGTTTTCGGTATCCACCAGATTGACGCCAACCGCTCCGAGCGCCGAGAATGGCTTCGAGCAGGCATTGTCGAGGACGCCAAGGACGAAGTCTGGATCCTCGCCGGCTACACTTACTCGCAAGCGATCGCTGTCGAAGCCAATCGCGAGAAGTACGCCAAGACGTTCGAAGAGCTGGTCCCCAAGGAATACCATCGACACAAGAAGGTGTTCTCCGAAGAAGAGTCGCACCGCCTTCCGAAGCATCAACCCTGGGACCACGCGATAGATCTCGTTCCGGACGCCCCGGCATCGATCAAATCGAAGGTCTACCCCATGTCCCCAATCGAGAATGAGGAACTACAACGGTTCATCGACGACGCACTCGCCAAGGGCTACATCGTCCCCAGCAAGTCTCCGATCGCTTCGCCCGTATTCTTCATCAAGAAAAAGGACGGCAAGCTCCGGTTTATCCAGGACTATCGCAAGCTCAACGACATCACGGTGAAGAATCGCTACCCCCTTCCGCTCGCCTCCGACATCATCGGGAAGCTCCAGGGCGCTAAGATCTTTACCAAGTTCGACGTCCGTTGGGGCTACAACAACGTCCGGATTAAGGAAGGTGACGAGTGGAAAGCCGCCTTCGTCACCAACCGCGGTCTCTTCGAACCCCGAGTCATGTACTTCGGTCTGTGCAACAGCCCTGCTACGTTCCAGGCCCTCATGAATCACATCTTCGCCGACCTCATTGCCGAAAGCAAGGTCGCAGTCTACCTCGACGACATCCTCATCTGGTCGAACGATCTCGCTTCGCATCGGAAGATTGTTCACGAGGTCCTAGCACGCCTTGCCAAGTACGATCTGTACCTTCGGCCCGAGAAGTGCGAGTTCGAGCGCTCAGAGATCGAGTATCTTGGGCTCCTCATCAGCGAAGGACAAGTCGGCATGGACCCCGGCAAGGTTAAGGCAGTAGCCGAGTGGCCGACCCCGAAGAACCTCAAAGACGTACGAGGCTTTGTCGGGTTCGCCAACTTCTATCGCCGTTTCATCAAAGACTTCTCAAAGATCTGCCGCCCGCTGCACGATCTGACGAAGAAGGATACTCCGTTTAATTGGGGTCCCGCACAGGCAGAAGCCTTCGAGACGCTCAAGCGCGCTTTCACGACTCAGCCCGTGCTCGCCATGTGGAGCATTGATCGGCCAACTCGCGTCGAGACCGATGCTTCTGGCTACGCCACCGGAGGAGTCATAGCCCAACGCAACCCTGAAGATGGTCTCTGGCATCCGATCGCGTATCGTTCGCAAACCATGAGCCCCGCCGAGCGGAACTACGAGATCTGGGATCGTGAGATGCTTGCAATCGTCGAAGCTCTCAAGGATTGGCGCCAGTTCCTCGAAGGTCTCCCGGAGCCTTTTGAGATCTGGACCGATCATCAGAATCTCCAGTACTGGAAGACTGCGCAGAACCTCACGCGGCGACAAGCCCGATGGGCCTCCTACCTCGCCGAGTACGACTTCCGCATCATCCACCGCCCTGGCAAGACCCATCTCCTCGCTGATCCGCTCTCCCGGCCCTCCTCGCTGCATGTCTCCGACGAAGAAGACAATCGCTCGCAGGTAGTATTGAAGCCAGAGCTGTTTAAGATAGCCGCCACAATGGCTTTCGCGAACCCCTCCCCCCTCGAGAAGCGCATTCGCGACTGCTCCGAAAAGGAAAAGGAAGTCGCAGACGCCCTGCAGACTCTCCGGACCAAGGGGCCCCGCAAGCTGCGCAACGGCGTTCTCGAATGGGAAGAGGACAACGGCCTTCTGTATTACCATGGGAAAGTCTATGTCCCGAACAATGCCGCGCTGCGCAACGACGTCATCAAGTCTTGTCACGACGCGCCGACCGCCGGACACCCTGGGAAACACACCACCCTCGAATTGGTCTCTCGGTACTATTGGTGGCCGCGCATCTCCGCCGACGTCAGCCGCTACGTGCTCGGCTGCGATCAGTGTCAACGGTACAAGTCCGCTCCACATCCGAAAGCCACCCTACAGCCCCACGACGTCCCTTCAGGGCCTTGGGAACACGTCGGCGTAGATCTCATCACGCAGCTCCCACGTGACGCCAAGACCAAGAAGGACTCGATCGCGGTCTACGTAGACCACTATTCGGATCAGTGCCACCTTGTGCCGGTCGACTCGACGATCACTGCTGCCGGCATGGGCGACGTCCACTACACGGACATCTTCCGCCTTCACGGCCTCCCACGCAAGATCTTCTCCGATCGTGGACCCCAGTTTGCAGCCCAATACATGCGAGCGCTGTATAAGCGCCTCGGCATCGCTACCGGCCTCACCACGGCATATCACCCCGAAGGCAACGGCAAGGTCGAGCGCAAGAACCAGGAAGTCGAGAAATTCCTGCGTCTCTTCGTCTCCCAGCGCCAAGACGACTGGGTCGATTGGCTCCCGATGGCCGAGTTCACCCTGAACTCACACGTGTCTAGTGCTACCGAGCGCACCCCCTTCGAGATAGTTTACGGCTACACACCGGACTTCACGATCCCGGCCGGCAAACACACCAAGGTTCCCGCTCTCGATGAGCGCCTAGACCGCATGGCTCACGTTCGCAAAGAGGCCGAAGCTGCTCTGCGCCTAACCAAAGCTCGCATGAAAGAAGAATACGAGGCCGCGAAGAAACGCGCCCACTCCTTCAAAGTCGGTGATCAGGTTTGGCTCAGCACGAAGGACCTCAGCATCGATCAGCCCTCGCCCAAGCTCGGCCCCGCCAGCTGGGTCCGTTTAAGGTTCTGGAAAAGATCGGCGATCTAGACTATCGGCTCGAGCTCCCGAGCTGGCTGAAAATCCACCCGGTCTTCCATGTCAACCGCCTCAGCCCGTGGCACGATCAGGGCGTCGAGAAGCCCCTGCCTCCCAAACCTGTCAAGGTTGCCGGCGAAGAAGAATACGTCGTCGAGAAGATCCTCGACAGCCGCATATACCGCCGCCAACTGCAGTATAAGGTCCGCTGGAAAGGCTACGGCCAAGCCGGCGACACGTGGGAAAAGGCAGACAACCTCAAGCACGCCAAGGCCCTGGTCAACAAATTCCATCGCGAAAATCCGGAAGCGCCCCGCAAGCTCGCTGCCACCGCCTTCGAAGCCCTTGCCGCCTCTTTTCGCCCGTTCGTCACCGAAGTCGACGTCTCTCTCCTTCCTGCCCCGATCGCGCTAAGGCCGATCTCGATTGGGAGGAGGGGCGCCACATCTGACGACCTCGCGAGGACGCTCGGTTTTAGGAGGGGGGTAATGTCACGGATGTGACGGTGCTGCCCTATTTTTCGCCGATTTTTGGCTATTTTCCTCGATTAATCCAACGGGCGAGCAGCCCTCGCGCCGTCTGGAGTCCTAGCCGCCCACACTCAGCGCCTGGCCACTCAGCGCCAGTGCCCTGATGGCGCATCACCCCTAGACGCCAGCGCATCCCGCTGCGCGCTCAGACACCGCCCGGATCACCGGTCTGCCTTGCAACCGGTTCCCCGGATCGCCGAGGAGGCACTGTCATCCCTGATGACTCCCCTCGCCGAGACACGCCGAGCTGATCAGCCTGATGACACAGCCTCGGCCCGACGCAGCCTCGAGACACTGCCAGCTGACACAGCCTCGTGACATAGCCCCAGCACAGCCTCGCCGCGCAGCCCGCGTCGCAGCCTCGCTGGCTATGCTGAGCGCTGCCCATCAGCTTATGTAATCGTATAGCCTGCCCTAAAGGACCTGTAGTATATAAGGGTAGCTCCCCTCGCTCCTGTCCGTCATCTCGACCTCTTGGTCAATACGGACAGGTAAGCCCAGTGTTTGTATTGTAGTTACAGTGCTAATATTACCTTGGTCAATACGGACAGCTGAACAAGTTTGTTCGTCGCTGCGTGACTCGCTCCGCCGCGCCTCGTCGTCGACCTCCCCACTTGCCCTCCCTCGTGAAGCGTTGAGCCCTAGCTCCGCGACATTTCCATAGGTGCTTCTTCGTTCCGAACGTGCCAAAATTCCGCGATCTTCTCTTTAGCACCTTCCAGATTACTCTCTGGTTCCCATTTGTCTTCTTCTGGCCCATAACCCTTCCATCGAACCATGTACCAGTTTCGTTTTCTGACACGCCCGGTAGTCTTATGGTTGAGAATTTTCTCGACCTCGTACTCGAGCTCTCCGTCGTGAACTTCTGGCTCTGGTGGTGCGGCTCGTTGGCCGACGATGGAGGGTGTAGAATAGGGGATTAATTTACTAGCGTGGAACACCGGGTGATATGCCCTATATTGTGGAGGCAGTTTCACCTTGAAGGTTACTTTGGACAGTTGTTCAATGATTTCAAACGGTCCTAGGTACCTCAGTGTCAGCGTGCGTTGAGTGGTTTGGTAATCCTTTGAATTCAGCAGGACTTTATCGCCGACTTTAAACGGCACTTCTTGCTTGTTCTGGTCGTAGTACCACTTCATACGGTCCGCTGCTAGTTGTAGGGCTGCTTTGGCCTTGTCTTGGGCGTCTTGTCTAAGTCTGAATATCTCGTTCAAGTCTTTGCTTTTGGCTTGCTTGTCGAGAGTTGGTCCCGCCCGTGGGTGTCTACCATATTCTAGAAAGAACGGCGTGTCCTTTGTACTTTGATGTGCTGCATTGTTGTAGGCGAATTCTGCGGTGGGCAGATAATCGACCCAGTCTTCGTGATTGACATTATCAGCGAAGCAGCGTAGGTACTGTTCTAGAACTTGATTTACTCGTTCTGTTTGACCGTCTGTCTGAGGGTGGTATGCCGTAGACATCGCTGACTCGATACCGAGTAGCTTACACCATTCTTGAAAGAGTTCTGCCGCGAATTGAGTTCCTCTGTCTGAGATTATCTGCAAAGGTAGTCCGTGGATAGGGTAAATTCTATCCATCAGGATCTTTGCGAGGTCTTTAGCAGAGAATTTGTTCGTTATCGCGAAGAAGCGTGCTCTCTTGGTGAGTCGGCATACAACGACTAGAATGGCATCCTTTCCTCTTGACGGCATCAACTGAGTAATCAAGTCGATGGTAATAACTTCCCAAGGTCCATTAGGTACCTTGTTGGGCATGAGTTGTCCGTAGGTCTGCTGTGTGCGATTCTTCATTCGCTGACACGTGTCGCAACCTGTGACGTATTTCTTGATGAAGACAGACATTCCCGGCCACCAATAGTTTCGGGAGACAAGTTCGTAGGTCTTCCATCTGCCTGGATGTCCGGCTGATGGGTGGTCGTGGTGCATTTGGACTACTCGTCGTCGTAAGTCCTCATTCTCATCCTTTGGTATGTAGATATGACCCCGGAAGAGTAGCAATCCATTCTCAAAGTTCCATTCCTCTAACGGTTTCTTGAACTCGCGTGGGCCTGATTTGAGTAACGATTGATAGTTCTTGGTGACTTCGTCGGATAACAAAGCCTTCTTGACCTCTTGGAGCAGTAAATCGTCGTTTACTGGAGCGTCATGGGAGGCATCGATCGCGCAGACTTCGAGCAGATTGGCGAAAAATTCTGGCTTCAGAAGAATATGGTTGCGATTATCGGGTTCTACCCCCTCTTCATGATCTGGTCTCCTGGACAGAGGGTCTTCAGCTTCCATGCTTTTACCCGGCTTGTGGTGTAGTGTGAAATGGAATCTTGTTAGGTATAATGCCCAACGAGCTTGACGGCGAGACAATTTCTGGGCCTGCTTGAAATAAGTCAGGTTCTGGTGGTCTGACAATATCTCGAATTTCTCCGGATGTCCCTCTAAGTAGTGTCTATACTCTTCTAACCCGCGGATTATGGCCAACATCTCCTTGTCATATATCTCATAGTTCCTTTCGTGAACATTGAGTGACTTGGAGTGGAAGGCTACCGGATGGTAAAGCTTATCGTTTGGGTCGAGTTGTGACAAAACCGAGCCGATCGCGAAGTCACTCGCGTCGGTAGAGAGCCTGAACGGATTAACGTCGTCCGGAATTCGTAGAATTGGTGCAGAAGTGAACGCCTTTTTCAGGTCGTCAAACGCCTTCTGCTGGTCGGGGCCCCATTCCCATGGTTGATCCTTTTTGGTGAGTACCGTGAGTGGCTTCGTGATCTTCGCAAAGTCTTTAATAAACCTGCGATAGAAATTCGCGAATCCAAGGAATGCCTGAACGTGCTTGACCTTGGTCGGTACGGGCCACTCCGTTACGCCTGTGACTTTAGCGGGGTCCATTTCTACATGATTCATGGATATAATCATGCCGAGATAGGCGAGCTTGTCCTTCTCGAATAGACACTTTTCCGCCTTTGCGAAGAGGTCGTTGTCTTCCAGTCGCTGCAACACTTCGTGTACGATCTTTCGATGTTCCTCGCGGTCGTTGCCGAAGATGAGGATATCGTCGAGGTAGACCATAACCTTTCCTTGACGGATAAGGTCCTCGAAGATCTTGTTCATCATATTCTGAAATGTTGCCGGTGCGTTTGCGAATCCAAAGTACATCACTTTGGCCTGGAATAAACCGTCCTTGGTTACAAAAGCCGTTTTCCACTCGTCACCTTCCTTGATGTGGACATTGTTATATCCCCATCGAAGGTCGATTTTTGTGAATATTGACGCCTGAGATAGTGCGTCGATTAAATCGGCGATGCGAGGAATAGGATAACGGTTCTTCTTTGTAATTCCGTTCAAGGGGCGGTAATCCATGCAAGGTCGCAAACTGCCATCGGCTTTCTTTACGAAAAAGAATGATGCAGCGATGGGTGACTTTGACTCTTCTATGTAGCCTTTTCGGCGTTCCTCACGAATCCATTCGTCGAAAGACGAGCGTTGTTTCTGGTCTAGCGGGTACACCTTTCCGATTGGGGGCAATTTTGCTCCTTCCTCAAATTCAATGGCATGGTCCCATGGTTTGTGGGTGGGCATGCGTTCAGACTTGGTCTTACTGAATACTCTTTCGAATTTGTGGACCCAACTCGGTACCTGTGATTTCCATTGCGAGGTGTCAACTGTATCGTCGTCATCCTTTTCCAGGATGTCAGCGACAGCCTCGGCTTGCGTTCGTTCCTCTGGGTTACTAAAATCAACCCAGTTGATGTGGTGGGGAATATCCTCTTCTCCAATATCGTCCAGTGAGGATTCCCAAGGTTGCTCTGGTTCGAGCTCTGCCAGCTCCTCGTCATTGCCGATTTCGATGTCGAGGGCTTGGACTTTCTGTGCCATGCTGGAGACTTTGCATGATTCAGGACATCTGGTGAACTCCCAATTGCCTTTTGCCCAGTCGATTTCTGGGTTATGCCAGTGTAGGAACTTGTACCCTATATACATGTCTTTGTCGTGCAAATCTGTCACGAGCAAGTACTGGGTGTGCTTGTGTGTTCCAATTTCTAAGTAGGCTCGCAGGGCGTGAGTGATTCGTCCTGCTTTATTGATCGTTCCATCCGCATTTTTTACTTCATACGGATTTGCCAACTTAATAGTTACCAGATTGTTCTTTTCGACGAAGCTGTGATTGATGAAACTCGTCGTGGTGCCTGAATCAACCAGGGCTTCTGCCTGCGCTTTTTTACCATACACCCACAGAGTAATAGGAAGTTTGAACGATAATGATTTATTACGCGAGACGTTCAATACATCAATGTCAATTACTCTATCTACATCCAGTGTAGACTCGGCCGCGGGTACATGATCAGCGTAATCAACCTGTAGGACGCAGGGATCCACTACAGGTCGTTGAGAAAATCCACTTTACGGTCAGACGATTTCGCGTATTTAGCAGCTTGGGCCCTCATATGTGCACGCCTAGCTTCCCGCTCATCAACGGGTTCCTGGGGGGGAGTCTGTTTCAACTCCTTCTCGTCCTCCTCCGTCCATTCGTGGATACGGGCCGCATTGATGATGACTTCGTCGTCGGCCTCGAGTCCCGCGATCTCCTTCTCCAATTCGGCCATCCTGGCCTTCGCTTGATTGAAGGAGTTTTTCTTGGCAGCAATTGTCGCCGCGTTCTTGCCTTTTCCTTGATTGTTACTCCCCCCGTTCGAGGAGGAGGCCTTGCCGTTGTTGTTGTTACCGGAGGACTGCTGCGGCTTCTGGTCCTTGAGCGAGAAGCAGTCCGAAGTGACGTGCGTTTTAGCACGCGCGAACTTCTTCAGCTCAGTGCAAATGGCGCAGGGAGTTGAAACCTTCTTGGCTTCCTGTGAATTCGCCTGTTGTTTCCCCTTGCCTTTGCCCTTGCCCGTTTGAGCCGCGCTGATGTCCATTGCATTCGGGTCCGGTGTAGAACCCGAACTGTGCGAGTTTCCCTTGCTGAAGATGTGCGTCGCTGCGCGGTTGGGGTAGAGTTCCTTGTATGCCTCAACGAGATACGTCATGAATTCCGACGCGGTTGTAGGCCAACTCGAGCGACCGCGACCTAGCACGAAGATGCCCAGCTTCTCCTCGACGTTGTCGTACAGCTTGTTAATCATATGCGCGTCCGTGAACGGCTTGCTGCTGTTGTCGAGGAGTACCTTGAAGCGAACCGAGTAGTCGATGATGTCCTTCTGAAGGGCCGACTGTCGCGGAGCAAGGGCTCAACGCTACACGAGGGAGGACGGATGGGGATGACGACGACGAGGTGCAGCGGAGCGGGTCACGCGGCGACGCACAACTTATGCAGCTGTCCGTATTGACCAAGTTATTATTGAGAGATAGTAAAGAATACAAAATGCGGCTTACCTGTCCGTATTGACCAAGAGGTCGAGATGACGGACAGGAGCGAGGAGTGCTACCCTTATATACTACAGAGTCTTTTAGGGCAGGCTGTACGATTACCTAAGCTGATGGGCAGTGCTCAGCATAGCCAGCGAGGCTGCGACGCGGGCTGCGCGGCGAGGTTGTGCGGGGCTATGTCACGAGGCTGTGTCAGCTGGCAGTGTTCGGGGCTGTGTCGGGCCGAGGCTGTGTCATCAGGCTGATCAGCTCGGCGTGTCTCGGCGAAGGGAGTCATCAGGGATGACAGTGCCGCTTCGGCGATCCGGGGAACCGGTTGCAAGGCAGACCGGTGATCCGGGCAGTGTCTGAGCGCGCAACGGGATGCGCCGGCGTCTAGGGGTGATGCGCCATCAGGGCGCTGGCGCTGTATGGCCAGGCGCTGAGCGTGGGCGGCTAGGACTCCAGACGGCGCGAGGGCTGCTCGCCCGTTGGATTAATCGAGGGAAATAGCCAAAAATCGGCGAAAAATAGGGCAGCACCGTCATATCCGTGACATTACCCCCCTCCTAAAAACCGAGCGTCCTCGCGAGGTCGTCAGATGTGGCGTCCCTCCTCCCAATCGAGATCGGCCTTAGCGCGATCGGAGGCAGGAAGGAGGGAGACGTCGACTTCGGTGACGAACGGGCGAAAAGAGGCGGCAAGGGCTTCGAAGGCGGTGGCAGCGAGCTTGCGGGGCGCTTCTGGATTTTCGCGATGGAATTTGTTGACCAGGGCCTTGGCGTGCTTGAGGTTGTCTGCCTTTTCCCACGTGTCGCCGGCTTGGCCGTAGCCTTTCCAGCGGACCTTGTACTGCAGTTGGCGGCGGTATATGCGGCTGTCGAGGATCTTCTCGACGACGTATTCTTCTTCGCCGGCAACCTTGACAGGTTTGGGAGGCAGGGGCTTCTCGACGCCCTGATCGTGCCACGGGCTGAGGCGATTGACATGGAAAACCGGGTGGATTTTCAGCCAGCTCGGGAGCTCGAGTCGATAGTCCAGATCGCCGATCTTTTCCAGAACCTTAAACGGGCCCAGCTGGCGGGGGCCGAGCTTGGGCGAAGGCTGATCGATGCTGAGGTCCTTCGTGCTGAGCCAAACCTGATCGCCGACTTTGAAGGAGTGGGCGCGTTTCTTCGCGGCCTCGTACTCTTCTTTCATGCGGGCTTTGGTTAGGCGCAGGGCAGCTTCGGCCTCTTTGCGAACGTGAGCCATGCGGTCTAGGCGCTCATCGAGAGCGGGAACCTTGGTGTGTTTGCCGGCCGGGATCGTGAAGTCCGGTGTGTAGCCGTAAACTATTTCGAAGGGGGTGCGCTCGGTAGCACTAGACACGTGTGAGTTCAGGGTGAATTCGGCCATCGGGAGCCAATCGACCCAGTCGTCTTGGCGCTGGGAGACGAAGAGACGCAGGAATTTCTCGACTTCCTGGTTCTTGCGCTCGACCTTGCCGTTGCCTTCGGGGTGATATGCCGTGGTGAGACCGGTAGCGATGCCGAGGCGCTTGTACAGCGCTCGCATGTACTGGGCTGCAAACTGGGGTCCACGATCGGAGAAGATCTTGCGTGGGAGGCCGTGGAGGCGGAAGATGTCCGTGTAGTGGACGTCGCCCATGCCGGCAGCGGTGATCGTTGAGTCGACCGGCACAAGGTGGCACTGATCCGAATAGTGGTCCACGTAGACCGCGATCGAGTCCTTCTTGGTCTTGGCGTCGCGTGGGAGTTGCGTGATGAGATCCACGCCAACGTGTTCCCAAGGCCCTGAAGGGACGTCGTGGGGCTGTAGGGTAGCTTTCGGATGCGGGGCGGACTTGTACCGTTGACACTGATCGCAGCCGAGCACGTAGCGGCTGACGTCGGCGGAGATGCGCGGCCACCAATAGTACCGAGAGACCAATTCGAGGGTGGTGTGTTTCCCAGGGTGTCCGGCGGTCGGCGCGTCGTGGCAAGATTTGATGACGTCATTGCGCAGCGCGGCACTGTTCGGGACATAGACTTTCCCATGGTAGTACAGAAGGCCGTTGTCCTCTTCCCATTCGAGAACGCCGTTGCGCAGCTTGCGGGGCCCCTTGGTCCGGAGAGTCTGCAGGGCGTCTGCGACTTCCTTTTCCTTTTCGGAGCAGTCGCGAATGCGCTTCTCGAGGGGGGAGGGGTTTGCGAAGGCTGCCGTGGCGGCTATCTTAAACAGTTCTGGTTTCAATACTACCTGCGAGCGATTGTCTTCTTCGTCAGAGACATGCAGCGAGGAGGGCCGGGAGAGCGGATCAGCGAGGAGATGGGTCTTGCCAGGGCGGTGGATGATGCGGAAGTCGTACTCGGCGAGGTAGGAGGCCCATCGGGCTTGTCGCCGTGTGAGATTCTGCGCAGTCTTCCAGTACTGGAGATTCTGATGATCGGTCCAGATCTCAAAGGGCTCCGGGAGACCTTCGAGGAACTGGCGCCAGTCCTTGAGAGCTTCGATGATTGCAAGCATCTCACGGTCCCAGATCTCGTAGTTCCGCTCGGCGGGGCTCATGGTTTGCGAGCGATACGCGATTGGATGCCAGAGACCATCTTCAGGGTTGCGTTGGGCTATGACTCCTCCGGTGGCGTAGCCAGAAGCATCGGTCTCGACGCGAGTTGGCCGATCAATGCTCCACATGGCGAGCACGGGCTGAGTCGTGAAAGCGCGCTTGAGCGTCTCGAAGGCTTCCGCCTGTGCGGGACCCCAATTAAACGGAGTATCCTTCTTCGTCAGATCGTGCAGCGGGCGGCAGATCTTTGAGAAGTCCTTGATGAAACGGCGATAGAAGTTGGCGAACCCGACAAAGCCTCGTACATCTTTGAGGTTCTTCGGGGTCGGCCACTCGGCTACTGCCTTAACCTTGCCGGGGTCCATGCCGACTTGTCCTTCGCTGATGAGGAGCCCAAGATACTCGATCTCTGAGCGCTCGAACTCGCACTTCTCGGGCCGAAGGTACAGATCGTATTTGGCGAGGCGCGCCAGGACTTCGTGAACAATCTTCCGATGCGAAGCGAGATCGTTCGACCAGATGAGAATGTCGTCGAGGTAAACTGCGACCTTACTCTCAGCGATGAGGTCGGCGAAGATGTGGTTCATGAGGGCCTGGAACGTGGCAGGACTGTTGCACAGACCGAAATACATGACTCTGGGCTCGAAGAGGCCGCGGTTGGTGACAAAGGCGGCTTTCCACTCGTCACCTTCCTTAATCCGGACGTTGTTGTAGCCCCAACGGACATCGAACTTGGTGAAGATCTTAGCGCCCTGGAGCTTCCCGATGATGTCGGAGGCGAGCGGAAGGGGGTAACGATTCTTCACAGTGATGTCGTTGAGCTTGCGGTAATCCTGGATAAACCGGAGCTTGCCGTCCTTTTTCTTGATGAAGAAGACAGGGGACGCGATCGGAGACTTGCTGGGGACGATATAGCCTTTGGCGAGTGCGTCGTCGATGAACCGCTGTAGTTCCTCATTCTCGATCGGGGACATGGGGTAAACCTTCGACTTGATCGAAGCCGGGGCGTCCGGAACGAGATCTATCGCGTGATCCCAGGGCTGATGCTTCGGAAGGCGGTGCGATTCTTCTTCGGAGAACACCTTCTTATGCCGATGGTACTCCTTGGGGACCAGCTCTTCAAACGTCTTGGCGTACTTCTCGCGGTTAGCTTCGACAGCAATCGCTTGCGAGTAAGTGTAGCCGGCGAGAATCCAGACTTCGTCCTTGGCGTCCTCAACAATGCCTGCTCGAAGCCATTCGCGGCGCTCGGAGCGGTTGGCGTCAATCTGATGGATGCCGAAAACCGGGGTGTCCTCAGCTCCGCCGCGGAGCTGAAACTGGACATCTCCCGTTTCCCAGTCGATGTTCGGATTCCATTTCTTGAGCCACGGGAGTCCGAGGATGACATCCTCCGGGCCGATGTTCGTGACAAGAAACTCCTCCTTAAACGTGTACGAACCGACAGTCAGCTGGAGTCTAGCACGGCGCGTGATAGATCCTGCTTCGTTCTTAGTTCCGTCGATGTTGTACAGTGTGATCTCCTTCTTGAGCGGTACCGTGAGGATCTTGTGCTGCTTACAGAAGTCCTCGTGGATGAACAGTGAAGTTGCGCCGGAGTCAATCATTGCAGGTGTGCGAATAGTTTTATTGAGTCCGGTGAGCTTTACAGGTACACGATAATGATTGGAGAAAGGATCTAGCACTGATATTGTACATGAGCGGATAACGTCAGAAATGTCCTGTGGTTCTAGCGACGGTGCCGGAGTTGAATCCGGGCTTGACGAAACGGGGACCGACGATGCGGCGTCACTCCGGCCCCTTAAGCAAAACCCCCGAGCTGCTTTTGTATCAGAGCCAGCTGATCACGGAGGGCGGCGAGCGCGGCGGCTTGGTCGTCAGACGAGCTGCCGGAAGACGAGGAGGCCGGAGACGAGGAGTCCTGTGACGAGGTATCCTGAGACGAGGCGCAGACGGCGGCGGTAGCAGGGGCGGTTCTCGGCTTGCCCTCGAGGCGAGCACGACAGACGCGGGACCAGTGACCCTTCTTACCGCAGTGGTTGCAGACCGAATCGCGGTGAACGGGGTCCGTGGACTTGTGGGTCTTCGAGCCGCAGACCTTGCAGCGGTCCTTCATGACGGCGTCGAACTGGCGCTTGAGATCCGTACCAGTGAGACCCTTAAACAGCTCGTCAATGTTTGCGGCGTCGATGTCCATCGCGTTCGGGTCGCGGAAGGCGCGCGCTGACGAGCTAGCCGGAGTCGAGGACGTCTTGCCTTGCTGTGCCAGGAGGTCTTGCGAGAGCTTGTCCTTCGACCGGTCGACGGCGAAACCCGCGTTCTTGAGCTCGTCGTACGTCTCGGGGCCTTTGCCGGTAGCGGGGTTGACCATGTACGAGATCCGCTCGAGGTAGTCCTTGTTAAACTTCGTCCGTAGCCGGGCTGCCAGGTCTTCCGGGGTGAGCTTTGTGCGGCCGGCGAGGGCTTGGAACTCCGCAAAGAACTCCGCGAACCGACGGTTGCCCTGCGTACAAGCTTGCAGCTTGCTGAGAGCCTCGGCCTTCTCGTCCATGGGTTCGAACCGGTTCTTGAAAGCCTCCCAGAACGTAGCGCGAGAGCCGTCGAATATCTGAGTGCCGTCTGCCGCTTGCTCGATGTACTGCCGTGCCCATTCCGCCGCTTCATCCTGCATGAAGGAGAGAGCGCCGACGATCCACTTCTGGCCGTCTACCAAGATCTTGCCGGTGTTCGCGTCCCGCTCGAGGTTACCGTTGACGTCGCGCTTACCGAATTTCTCCGGCTGTCCGTCGGCGTAGATGCGATAGGCGGCGCGGAAAAGTCGGGCCGTGTCTGAACCCTTTCCTTTGAACGGCATGGGCTTCTCGACGAAGGGGAGCTCCTTGTTGGCATTGACCGTTGCGTTGACCGTTGTCCGATTGGCGCCAATAGTCTGGGCCAGAGTGTTAACCGTGTTTGTAAGCTGCGTCATCGCCTGGGCCATTTGCAGGAGGGCAGCGGAGATGGGGTCGGGGGGAGCTGGGCCGGGAGGCGCTCCACCGGGAGTGCTCGACATGTTGGGGGGACGGGGAGTGTTGGCTCCTGATTGAGCGCGGGAGAGGTTAAACGGAGAGGGAGCGGGTTCGTGGTCGGAGAGGACGGAGCCGAGCGATGTCTCGGGAGACGAGTGGTGGCTGCTGTCCGGGGGACTGTGATCGGGAGTATTCGGAGTGGTGGCAGAGGCGCGGGCGAATTCTAGCCGTTGCGCGAAATGAGGGCGTTCGAACTGTGTTTCTCGGTCGCTAGGCGGAACCGGGAGTAGCGGAGGGGCAGTCTCTCGATAAGGGCAGGGCTGCTGACTGCACTCCCTGGCTTCTCGAGACCCGTTGTTTTCCTCGACGTGGAGATCAGCAGGAAGAGTGACGCCGTTCTCTGTGGTTCGCCCGAAGAAGTGCGGACAATTCGAGCAGTCGAAATCCAGAGCGACAGAAGATGTATTTTATAAACTAATCAAAGTAACCAGCCTCGTACACAATGTTCAGCTGCCCTACGATACGGCGGAAGTTTCGCCTTAAACCGATGAACGGAATGTCACCAATTTGAGCGAGACCGAGCTCGTATTGGTGCCACTCCTTAAACGTGGTGGTGGGGGCGAGGCGGCTGAGCTCGGCGCGGATCTGGCGAAGTCGCTCGAGCAGGAGATGGAAGTGGTGGGCGTGGTCGCTGTTGACGATGTGGAGCAGGTCGACTTCCTCGACGGCCTTGAGACGCTTGATGGTGGCGTCGAGCTTGGGCGTGAAGATGCCGACGAGGTCGGTAGGGGAGTACTTCGGGATATCGATGCCGATGGGCTTGCGGGCGATGGGCTCGTACGTCGGGGCGGCGCTGAGGCGCTCTGCCAAACTGAGCTTGGAGGAGGAGGCGGCTACGGCGGCCTGGGCTTCTTGCGCCTCTCGTTGGCGCTGTTCGCGGATGCGGTTGCCTACGCGCTGTTCGGCCTCACGAGCCTCGCGGACGGCAGTCCAGTTGATCGAGGGAACGGAAGGTGGGGGCGTCGGGAGCGTGGAGACGTACTTGATCACCGCCTTGACTTTGCGGTCTGTCCACTTAACGGGGTTGCCGGCCTCGCGACGACGTTGGAGGCGGTCGAAGATGCGTTGGGGGATGTGGTCCTTGAGAAGGGGTGCGTTCGGGGGCGGAGAGGCCGCGCTTCGACGAACGTCTTTCGGCACTGCAAATGCAAGCCTTAGCAACGTGCACGGAGTGAGCAGACTGCTCGACTACGACGTACTCGCTTTAAGCGGAGGGAATAAACTTTTTGAAACGGTATTTGGGGGAGCGGTAGGGGAAGAATTGCCTAGGGCACCCAAGAGATCTCGACCTAATGTCGCGGAGCAAGGGCTCAACGCTACACGAGGGAGGACGGATGGGGATGACGACGACGAGGTGCAGCGGAGCGGGTCACGCGGCGACGCACAACTTATGCAGCTGTCCGTATTGACCAAGTTATTATTGAGAGATAGTAAAGAATACAAAATGCGGCTTACCTGTCCGTATTGACCAAGAGGTCGAGATGACGGACAGGAGCGAGGAGTGCTACCCTTATATACTACAGAGTCTTTTAGGGCAGGCTGTACGATTACCTAAGCTGATGGGCAGTGCTCAGCATAGCCAGCGAGGCTGCGACGCGGGCTGCGCGGCGAGGTTGTGCGGGGCTATGTCACGAGGCTGTGTCAGCTGGCAGTGTTCGGGGCTGTGTCGGGCCGAGGCTGTGTCATCAGGCTGATCAGCTCGGCGTGTCTCGGCGAAGGGAGTCATCAGGGATGACAGTGCCGCTTCGGCGATCCGGGGAACCGGTTGCAAGGCAGACCGGTGATCCGGGCAGTGTCTGAGCGCGCAACGGGATGCGCCGGCGTCTAGGGGTGATGCGCCATCAGGGCGCTGGCGCTGTATGGCCAGGCGCTGAGCGTGGGCGGCTAGGACTCCAGACGGCGCGAGGGCTGCTCGCCCGTTGGATTAATCGAGGGAAATAGCCAAAAATCGGCGAAAAATAGGGCAGCACCGTCACATCCGTGACACCGACTTGTCGTTGAGTAGCTTCTCGAGGTCCTTCGTTGCCGTGCGCGTAACATCCTTTTGACCGTAAACCGTCTGGAGACTAGCCCAGAAACTGTCGACCGAGCCCATGTCCTCGCCCTTGGCATTCTTGTCCAACAGTGGTTGCATCAGCTTCAGGGCTGGTTCGCGCAACAGGGACAACGCATTGACTATGCGCTGTTTGTCCGTCGTGATGCCCTGGGTGCTGTTCCAAAGTTCGACCAGATTTTTCCATTCCTCGAACTTCGTCGTATTCTTCTCGCCTGAGAAGAGCGGCGGTTGGGCGGACTTGGGGCGAGCAGGTGCGCCACCTCCTGAACCGATACCGGCTGGGAGGGCGTTCAACTGTTTGATCGCATTGTCTGCGATCCCCTTGACGCTTTCCAGCCCGGCTTCCTGGACATAGGTGATTTTCTGGGTTTCGACCAGTTCATGGCGGACTTCGTCCACCCTCTCCAGAATCGACGTCATAGCCTCATTAAAAATATTGAGGAACCCATCGAATAGGTGCCTCACGTGGGCCTCGTTCTGGCGGGAGGCTTCAACGACCCCCGCGTAGATCGATTCTTGGATGAAGATCCTTTGGTTCTGCGATATTTCCTCTGGTGCTGCGACCGAGGAGATGGCCTGAACCGTGGTCTCGTGAGAGAGTTGGATATTGTCCGAGGACAAGTTGATGTCGGTCCAGTTGATTTGAGCGATTTGATCAGCGTCAGCCATTGTTTCTTAGTCAAAAGGTATGTTAGTACAAATTCTTTCCACTTTTACAGTTGGAAAGTAAGGAAGACTCTTATGTATCACACAGAAGTTCAATGTCAGGTGGAGTTTTTATTGCATCGGGTTACAGGTGGATTTAGTATTCGAATGAGATATTGAGAGCGACGAGCTCCCTTGCAATCTCTACATATCGAGTACTAAAGTTTTCGAAGGATACATATTTTATTTTCTTTAGATCCCTCGTTATCCACCTGTAATGCTTTCCCTTCAACTTCTTTCTACTCTTGTTCTCGTCGAAGTGGTCGTATAAGTCTTCGAAGTCAACGAGCAACTTCGAGACCTCGTCGCCTAGCTCCTTGTCGACCTTGTCGATGTCGACGAGGTGGTCGCTGAGCGGTACCAAGCGAAGGTTTACCGCGTTGAACAAATTCATCATCTCTTTAGTTCGATCGATGATGTGCGACTTCTGCATACGACCCGCTTCTTTCGGGACCTTGCCTTGCATGTCGCCGTTGTTCCCGTATGTCTCCTCGACCTCTTCTTGAGACAGGTGCTGAGGGGGGCCCAGGCGACTCAGGAGTGAGGGAGCCGGATTCGAAATCCGGTCCTCGAGACGCTTGCGCGCCTTCATCTCCATGATGAGCCTGGAGACCTGTTCGAGCGCCCAGAGGCGTTCCTCGAACTCCTCGTTGATGCGATCCTGCTCGGCCTTCGGGACGGGGCGGGTGACGGTGCGACGGTTACGCTCGCGCTGGAGGAGATACTTCTCGCGCTGTTTGGGGCGCTCGATCTCGGCCAGCTTCTCCTTGACCTCCTCGTAGACCTTTTCCTGGGTCTCCTTGCGAAGCGAAATACGCTCGGCAAGGGAGGGGTAGGGGGCGGCAGCGTTGCGGGCAATGATGGTCTTGTTGTAGAACTTCATCTTAGTGATAACATAATCAATCAGCGTCCTTTTACAGGTACGGCTTATGGAAGGAAAAGTGCTCAGAAAATGAGGGTTACCAGCCCTCTCTTGCTGCGGTTCGAATCTTGATGCGTGCGCATTCGTGGGTAGAGTCGTTTACGGCATGCCATTATCTCTCTGCACATGCGCGATGGGGGAGTTTCAGATCTCAGTCGGGTTTCCACACCCGCTGCAAATGGTTTGTCGTGCCTTACAGCTACGATCTCCACGGACTTCCTAGATGCTAGCGTCTTACCGCTTGTCATCCAGTACCAGGGATGCGGTCACCTTGCGGTGGACTCAACACCCCACGCGTCGCATGGCCACTTACGCCTGTGGATCGGCAAGAAGATTCCCATGCTGTATTGCACAGCCCGCCCACGTGGTCGCACTCCTGGCGCCACGTGTCCAACGGTGGGTCTCAACATGTCAAGCCCCTTGTCAGGTGGCCCAACGTATCCCCCAGATCCCAAGTCGTTTAGGTCTCCGGACAGGCCGAGCACAGCATCGCCTATTACAGGTCGATGTGCGCTTCGAGCCCGCCTACACAAACATCACTCGCGAAATTCGACGAGTAATGCCCATGCGACCCCATAGCCGACGACGTACAGCCCCCTTTTACAGGTGGACCTCAACCGCCAGCCCCACAAATGAAGAACTACCCCTATTACAGGTGGTAGCCGCGCATCGAAGAAGCGAACCTGCGAACGCAAGATTATAAGTGGTAAAGGTGCCGACGCCGCCGGCAACGACGTCGAGCACGCTGCGTACGACGATCAAGCCCTTAAGGCCGACGTCGACGCGAAGGGGTATAGCATCATCTAAATGTCAAAGTAAACCCCGCTACTTACCTTAGTAGCTTAAGTGGGGTTTGGACTTGACTGCGAGTGTGCGAGTGAAGTGGGTGAAAGACGAGGTAGATGATGCTGGGGACTTAAGCCCAGCAGAGCCCGGTATATATACATGAAGGGGAGGACCCCTGGTACTACCCGAGACCCCTGATACTGCCCATCACATGCACGATGGCGTGATGATGGTGCGATACTTGCCAAGACACTCCGGGCTCGGCGAAGTCTAAAGCCGAGTACCGGATGTGTCCGGAACCTTCTACGCTATTCTAGAATACACTACCCGGACCCTGGGTCCGGCTACCTACTATACCCTTGTACCGGAGCGTCTACATCATAGATAAGATAAAGATAAGATCCTCACATGACTCTGAGTCCATTCCCAGCACGTGACCAACACGTGACCGCGTTCTGACGCGTGTCTGTCCTAACCCTAGTCCATAACCCTAACCCCTGGCGCCTACTGGGTGCTTACAAGAATAAAACCGTAGGGAATTAGAAAACTGTGACATGCCAACCACACTCAATCAACCGTGCCGTCTCAGCCACGTTGATCTCAGGAGCGTTCTCCCTCCATTTTCTACGTTTGGGGAAGGTTCGCCACATTTCAGCTCCATTCGTCCGGGGGGTTTTCCCTGATGGAGAGATGATGTCGCGCAAATTAAAACAACAGGGAAACAACTCTGATTGTCCGAAAGGCGAAGTGGCTACTGATAAATATAGGCCAGTAGCAGACACAAGGAACGCACGATAGAAAACTTCAAGAATACTGAGAATATCGCATATACGCGGGTGGGACTTCGGTCAAATGAATGTGAGCTGCATTCCGGGGCTGAGTTACACTGCCAGTGAGGCGCACACCACCGTCGGTGTGCTGCTTCACGGGGCCAGCGTACACGGACGAGCGCTCCGTCGCGCATTTCTCGCTCCACGCTGACTTCCAGCACTCGCGCTCAGGTGTCAGCGTGATAGACGGTGCGTAAGACGCGGCGAAAGGATCCTTGTTCTCGGCGGGCGTGTATGCAGGTGGGGGCGCGCCAGGCAACCAGGCAGAAATGGTCAGCGTGGATATGCGCATTGAGCGTTCGCGCCTCGCTGGGGCGTGTCAGCTCACATGATGATATTATGGCGAGGCAGGAAGCCACGCACCTCTATGCTGGAGTTTCACATGCTTTCCTTTTTGCTGGTGCAGCGTTCGCTTGCACCACCAAAGGAAGCCTATACCTACAAAAAGGAGTAGGCATATGGTTCCGACTGCACAAGCAATCAGGAGGCCTAGTGAGGGCCCTGTGGTATCGGCTTCCCCTCGTGCTAAAAACACAGACATTAATGTGTTCCCGAATACCCGGGGGTGACCACGGCTGGAGCCCTCAGCACGGCTTGCGGCACGTAGCGCACACAGCGGTCGAGACAATGGAGGAGGCATCTGGGATTCCTTCCAAATTGATGAGATTGATGCGATTGAGACGCGAGGATGGCGTGAAGTGACTGCAGTTGCCTGCCGGGGTTCGTAACAAAGATTGGATGGGCCAACCCTTTGCGATGTGGCGTCCGTCTGACTGGAGGCTAGAGAGCACAAGCCGGTTCCGTGCGTCAGCCCTCAGAAGAATATGCGAGTCTAGGAGTCCATATGGGATAAATGGTGAGCCCGTGTGCTAAGCAAGCAATCACGTACCGCGTGCGGTGATTCAGGGCCAGCTCCGTAGCACGGAAGCTCGTAGTGCTAAGACACAAACTGCTGGATTGTTGAGGCTCAATCAGAGGAGTAGAACGCAGCGACGCACCTCAACAAGTAGCAGAAACTGCTCCTTCCAACCTTTCCATAGACCGATGAACACACAATCCGCCTGAGAAGTCGCGAGAGACTCAATGCAATAACCAAGACTAGAGACCGGGATCAAAAGAGTGTGAGGGTAATGAGCGAAAGCGATCTGCGTGCAGAAGTTGGACTCGAGGACTGAGCAGGACGTTCTCAAGAGTTTGTTACGGCGCCAGATCTCGCTAACTACGAAGCGAGACACGGTCGCTTCACCCTGAGACCACCGTGACGTACTAACAGGTACGAACATGAAGGTGTATGTAGGAGTGTAGCCAGCCGCGCAGGTGGAATTAGACAAGACGGAGCATTTGATAGAATAGATGCTCCCTAGTCTTGCATGTCACTGCCGCGTAAGAGAACAGAGTACGCGAACGCAACCGCCTCTTCCCGCGTCGTGAAGACTGCAGCGTATATGATACTGTGTCGATCAGCAGGACGAGCCGACGCGCTGCAGCGCACATCGCCTAATCAGTAGTACCACGGCGCGCCCACCGCCCGCACAAGGACGAGGACGAGGATGCTGAATTAATGAACAGCGAACCTTGTCAGAGAGCAGCCGTAGAAAGCATTCTGTGAGATTACACAAAACGACAGACAAGATCATGATTATACAATGTTAAGATACATGGTAGAGGCGATATAGCGATATTCATTCGCCAAGTTCATCCGCGAAATGTACGTCGAGGATGGTCTCCGTCGTGATCGAGGCCGCACCTTTTCGTCCCTGGTTCAGCCATAGCCACTTGTAGCCAGCGTGGTAGCGCACGGCCGGGGCCCAGCGTTCTGCGAGACTGTTTGTCGGGTCGTTCCAGCCTGCCCACTCGTGGTAGCGCGGGCCCTCAAGACAATTGCTGGCGCGATGGCGTTAGACTCAGCCGCCAGCAACGAGAGAAGAAACGGAGGTGCTCACAAGTGCACGAGCTTCGGCAGGATCGCCTCGCCCTGGTGCGGGGTTGCCCAGGTGTGCAGCTGCGTCTTGAGCTCATCGTCAACCGTGGCGGCGTCGCTGCCCATTAGGCCAGTCGCGTACATGTCGAGGAGGCAGCTCGAGACCTCCCAGTCATAGTGCAGGTGCTTGAAGAGCTCGGGGCGGCCGTGTATGATCGCCCACCAGAAGCTCTGGTCGCCGAGTGCTGCACCTGCGAAGCGGCCTGTCGCGGGGTCAGGTTCGCCGAACAGCTCGCGGAAGGCTGCAGGCGCGAGCGCGACTTGGCCCGTGGCACGGTAGTGCGTCGAGTCCATGAGCCGCATTGAGCGGAAGCGGGCGAGGTCGAGGAGCATGACGCACGAGCAGATTTTGTTTGCGTCGAACCACTGCGGGGCAAACATCTCGGGGTGAGACGGCAGCGAGACGGCCGTCGTGGCGTTCCAGGTGTCGAATTGGCGCCACAAAAGGAGCGGGTCGCTGATAAAGAAAGCGTCCGTGTCGACGAAGATGACGCGCTCGACATGCGTGGGGAGTAGCTCGTGGATGAACAGCTTCATGAGGCCAGCTGCGGACGCAATTGTAAGACTGACTCTCGCGGATACACCGCTGATTGTGACGACTCACGTGTTCCAGCGGCATGTACCGTGCTGATGCTGCCTTCACGCTCGATCCGGTCAAGCATGGCTTGCCATGACGGTCGGTAGAAGAAGACACGTAGGTCATACCGCGGCCGCTGGACGAGTGCGAGCCGCTTTTCTAGATACCCCTGGGCTACCTCGTCGCAAATGATATACACGTCGACGGGTACGGACGTGTACATCATTATGGACTGCGGGCCATTACGTTAGCTGCGATTGACTCGAAAACCACTTGGAGACGCACCTTCAGGAGGATCGCGCCTTCGCTCGCTGAGTCCTCAGACCACATTATAAGGGCAAAGGTGACCGTCTGGGATGGTGCAGGAGGCGACGTCCCCAGTGGACGGGTGTCTGAATTGAGAAGCGCGTCGGAGTCGTCAATGATTGACAGATCTTCAATGTGAGGCGGGTGCGCAGCGACACCACGCACGTCCCCGTCAGCGATTTCAGGGCCGTCCACCACAGCATGCCAAGACTCGGGTTCCTCCACGGGCATGGTCGCCGGTGTGAATGGTTGAGCAGGCAGCCCGCCATAGGCTTCTGGAACGGACAGCGCGTCGTCGTTGTGCGCTCGAAGGACGTAGAGAACCGGGAGAGCGATGGCGGCGGCCACCGTGAAGAGCATGAGCTGCTTCACGAGTACGGGGCGTCGGTGCCAATCCCGTGCCCGTGCTCGCCATCGGGAGACGGGCTTAGTGAGGAAGGGGAGGGATTCTTCGGACATTTGAGTGCAGTTCTTCCGGTGTAATGAGCGACCTATTAACTGCATGAAGCGTGACGCGTCAGCCGTACTAGCGTCGGAGGGCACAAAATCCGAATCGAACAGCTCACCGAATGGATGTTCACCACGTGAACGTTGGGTACGAGGACGACGAGGGGAAGGCGGGGAAATCAAGCTAGAAGAGAGGAGGGCTCCACCGGACTTTTATTGGCGGGCCTCGATCCAGGAACGTCTTATTGGCTCTGGACACTAGCGTGTTTTTGATCCACCGCGGGCTAGACGCTCGCTGATGTGCGAAGGAGAATGCATTGCGATGACGGCTTACTTACGCTCCTGTCTCTGCAGACCGTAAAACATGCATTGGCGGCGGGGTTCGACGCGCTCTCCTCGGGGGCAGGGGGTCGTTTGTGCGCAAAGATTACCAGGCACCTGATGAAAGCCGAGGCACGCGTGCCCCCGCGCGCACAACACGATTGCACCCGGGATATGTTGAGTCCGTTCAGGGGTTAGATTTGTATGGACGAAGATGGAGAGCTTGACAGAAGCGTCGGCGACGAGAACGAGCCGACTAGGTATTCCTAGCATGGCCGCGATGTCAACATTGCTCCATCTGTACGGCAAGGTACGCACCTCAGGCACCGAATGCAGGTCCACCAGCCTCGTGCACGTCTTCACCAGCAGCACCCGTCAGACGGGCACCATGGGAGACTGTGCGCGCCGTAGCCATGCGCCCTCCGGAGATGTGAACTCTGCGAGGTGCTGTACAGACTCCTGGCCGTGAACTCGTCAGGACGCGTAGACCAGGAACTGCTCAGTGTTGACTGCATGAACGAGCATCGTCGGACATTTGCATGAGGGCCAGACGTGGCGATCTTGGCGCAAAGAACCCGCCAATGAGCCAAACGCCACGACGGTCTTGGTTTGTTGATACAGCGCGAATCGCGGCTTGCTTCACGAAAGGCGACCAATGACTTTCTGCATCAACATGAACGTCTGTGGCAGAGTAGCTCCCAAGTAGCTGAGTTGCAGGCAAAATGGAGCGTAACGGGACGGGGGTTTAGCACCCCGAGGATGCCTGGTCAGTGGTAGTATTGAAGGGCCTTATGTTTGCTTACCTCGATTTACTCATCAAACGCCAAGTAAGACGTCCAAGCCTACTCCCTTTACTTGCCCTTTACTCACATCCTTACCGCACTGACTTACTGACATCACAACCCTATGGAATTCGCGTTCTCGCTCCTAATTCTACTCGCGTCGTCCACGACGATGAGCTTTGCGTACCTAACCCGCTGATCCTACGTCTCGGACTCGTCGTGAGTACAATCAAAATCCTCTGGCAGGCTTGTACGGGACGCTTCTTGACGCAGACACAGGGCAGTCCACAGCAAACTCGACTCGTCGGACGCTCCACTCCTGGACCCAGTCTAGAGGCAGATCCGAGATGGTGTGCCTATGAGAGCCTCCGCGAAATGCTCCAGAGAACGTCGCATTAATGCGCGGTTCAGACCTCGGTCGCCGACATGGCGAGTGGACCCGCAAAGCACACCGGCACCTCTGGATGAGAGAACGTCGGTTGCCTCGTGCAGGTTCCGAAGGGGTTAGCAGCGAGGGACACCAGGTTGTCGCAGGCGGCCCTGTGAGTACTTCGTCGTCTGTGGACTCTGACAGGACTAGACCTACTCGTCCATCGTCCAGGTCGTCATTGAAGCCGAAGACCACCCGGATCAGTACAGAGCTGTGCACTCGGTTCTTGCGCACTGTAAAGGCGCGTAGGCTATCTGTGCACGCCTTCATTCCTACGCAGCTCGGCGCACCTCGTCGTCCACGACGTTCCGCGCAACTTTTGGAACATTTTGACGCCAGTACGACGTGACGCAAAGCTCCGTTGACGAAGGCGACACTTGCGTACGCACGGTGGTATGCTCATAACGTCCACGAGGCTCCGTGCCCGTCGGCCGGTGCCAAGCCGGCCGCGCGCAGCTTCGCAAGCGTCGATGTCCGACGCCTGCGCTACGAAGTCGCCACGGCCGGCGGGGTGCCACCAGGGCCCAGGGCGCGGCTGCGCGACGTGGTGCGAGGACGTCACTGTAGTCAGCCAGCGGACGAGTGATACTTTGGCTCTCTTGCCCGGGGCTGTTGCCGCCTGCAGAACATAGTTGTCTTGCGACCTTTTCCCGCACGCTCCAGGCTCGAAGAGTTTGTCGACACCCCTGCAACGCGGCTCTATACCAAGAGCCCCAGCTCTCGTCCGTCAAGTAGCAGCGACGTCTCGCTTCGTTCAGGCTCGGGCATTTTGGCTGTGAACGGGTAACGACAGGTATATTGTCCGCACCGACGAGACTGTCCTTGTCCACTAGCGCAACACCCCCACGCAAAGAGTAGAAAGACCGGTCTATTACACCCAAGTGAAGAGCACGTATGTACATAGCTACAATCTAGAACAGAGCATACCCAGAGAGAGGAGAAGAAGTGACAACAACGGCGGCATGCGAAAGGTGTGGGTGCAAGCCCGGCAGAGCAGAGAGTTTCCGGGAAGATGCAAGGACTGTCCGGAGCGCACGGTGTAGAAAGGCGGGGGACAGGAAAGTACAAGAATAGGGCGGGTGGGTTGGGGGCTACGCTAGCGTCTATAGTCAGGTCGTCGTCGCAGGTCGTACAAGTGTCCGATCACGCAATATGCAGGCTAGTCCGCAGCCACGAGACACGCAAACGAGTGTTTTTGCTTCAATACGAGAAGATCATCAGCCACGGGTTGAGCACGATCTGGGACGGCGTTGTCAGCAACTGCCGATATGCTTGCCAGAGAGAAAAGAGAGACTCACCGGATACAGGATGTGGCACCCGACGGTGATCGCGAGCGGGAAGATGACGGCCCAGTCCCAGCCGAGGATCTGCCAGCCCGCGGGGACGGCAGGCGTCGCGAGGACGACCATGCCTGCGGCGATGATGGTGCAGGAGACGAGGGCGAGCCAGAAGCGCCGCGCGATCTTGGGGACCTCCATCCAAAAGTTGGAGCGCTCGACCTCCTTCTTCGTCGCGCCCCACTGGATGTTGTACGAGAACATGTGCGCGAGGAGGGCCTGCGTGAGGTGGATCGAGAGGCCGCCGAAGAAGAAGAAGCTGTGCAGGACACCGAGTCAGCGGCCCGGTGTGCAATAAAGAGGCAGAGGGTACTCACAAGAACGGCACCCACTTGAGGTTCTCGAAGAGCGCGTCGAGCAGGTTGCGGTGGCCGAGGCGGTACTCGAGGAGCGTGAAGCCGACGTTGCCGGCGCCGGGGAAGACGACCATGCAGGCGAGCCAGATCTCGAAGGAGTGGAGGTAGAAGCCGTCGACGTCGAGGCTCCAGCCGAGGAGGAGGTAGTTCATGACGGAGAGCGCGAGGCCGGCGGCGATGCCGTAGTACGAGAACATGTAGCTCGTCATCGCGACCTTGTAGTGCACGGGCGCGGAGCACCACATGAACATGTGCAGCTGCTTGTTGATCGGGCCCTTGCGCCACCACTGCGCGATGGGGTTGAAGATGAGCTCGGAGCAGCCGTAGGCGTACTTTTGCCAGCGGTTGAGCTCGTCGTCGCACGTGAGGGACACGCCCTCCTTGAAGCCGCCGTCAGAGTAGGTCGCCCAGCGGATGACGTAGCCCTTGAGCATGAGGCGGAGGGCCATGTCAAAGTCCTCTGAGACGTTGGCCTCCGACCAGATCTTCTTCACGCCGTCCGCGGGGTCGACGAACGCCGCGTCCTGCAGCGCGCTCCAGCGGAGGAAGGCGTTGTGGCCGACGAACGGCGCGACCTCGCCGTTGGAGCAGCCGAGGGAGATGCAGCGGTTGATGCGGCGCGTAAAGTGGGCGATGCCGTTCTCAAAGTAGTGGTGGGCGACCTGCATGACGTCGCTCTCGTGCTGGATGATCGCGACCTCGGGGCACTCGGCGAGCTCGCGCGCGGCGTCGCGCAGGCAGTCCTCGGGGACGATCGTGTCCGAGTCGACGATGAGGATGATGTCGCCGATGCGGAGGGAGCGCGCGTTGTGGGCCCACGGCCGCCAGCGCTGGCCGCTCTCCTCGAACGTCTCCTCGATGGCGAGCTGGAGCGCGCGCTCCTCGATGTCGTCGTCCTCGTCGATGACCTCGCCGCGCGCGGTCGCCTCGGCCATCATGGCCGCCATGTGCTTCTCGAGCTTGAGCGAGAGCTGGAGGCCGTAGTTCATGTTCGACGCCTTCTTGAAGCGGCCGGCACGCTTGTAGCCGTCGGGGGCGTTGCTGTGTGGGGGACGGGCGACCCAGCCGATGTTGTTGTCCGCATAAAAGGCGATGCGCTCCGCACGGTCTTCTTCGCTGATGAGCTGCAGACCGTCGTCGTGGATGAGGATGGACGAGGTGCCGCCCTGGCGCGAGTACGTCTGCATGGCCTTCTTGAGCGAGTACACGGACGGTGCACTAGCAAGCGCGCGTCAGCCACCGGCTCAACCGCGCGCGCTCGGTATACGCACATGGTCTCCTTCAGGCTCTCCTTGTAGACCGGCATCTCGATGGTGACGTGGGGGAGGTTGGCGTCGACGATCTTGTTCGGTGCTGGTGGCACAGCAGAGTAGTACTTGGAGTTCTGGTGGTACTGCGCGACGGGACCGATGACCATGCTGAGGTTACCGATCATCTGCGACGCAAAGAACTGCGAAGGAGTGAGACGGAGGGTCTGAGCAGGAGACGCCAGGGGCACTCACGATGGAGATGCAGTAGAGCATCGGGGCGGTGACGAGGAGCGCAAAGCGGATGAACGTGCCGTCGAGTACGCTCTCGACGAGGAGGATGCTGACACCACTCGCGACAAAGTCTGCGAACGGTGTGTCAGCGGGGCGGTGTGCGCCTGAAAGGCCGGGCAGACTCACAGATGGAGAGTGCACACGCAACACCACAGTAGAACGGCGCAAAGAGGCGCGTGGGGCGCTGCGAGGGCCCGTCCGCGGTCTTCTCGACGTCCTCCTTGCTGCTCACAAAGTAGCTGAGGCCGAAGCGGCACCCGCGGCCCTTCTTCTCCTTGTCCTTTGCGCGCTTGCTGTCCGCGGCGGCAGACTTCTCCTTTGCAATCGCCGCGACCTCGGCCTCGTCGAGGTGGCCGGTGGGCTTCTCGGTGAGGTTCACGTACGAGCCTGTGTCGCTCTGCGGCGCAGACGCCATCGATGTGAGCTCCTGCCGGCGGTTCCACACGAGCTTGATGAGCTTGTCGTCAAAGTCGCGTGCGGTGGGGATGATGTCGTCGAGGTTGTACGCCCACACGACGAGCACACGCTCGTCACGCTGTGTGTGCGTGTCAGCAATTTTGCGCAGGATGTTGCGGAAGGGGGACGCACGATGAACGCGCCGCACTGCTCCTTGTCGGCGCGCGGCAGCCAGCTCATGGTGTCGAGCACCTGGATGCGGGTGTCATCGTCGACAAAGATCGAGTCGCCTTCGTCCTTCCTGCGGGGGATCCGTCAGTGCTTTGGACCCGCATACGGAGGACGACACCGAAAGCGCCAGCGGGAATAAGGCGTGCGACGCGGTCACAGACACAAGGAATGGAAGACAAACAAAGAACGAAAGCGGCGACGCGTCGGGCGCTCCCACGTCTGCAGAAAGCGGATGACGGTTGCGACGGCGGTGGTAATCTATCTGTCAAACGCCGCCGCCATCGCAAACGCCGCAACACAAGAAACAACAGAGCTGGGGTGTTTCCAGAACCGACCTAGGACGCGCGGGATCCCAGGCCAAGGGGACGAGACAGATGGGGGACGTACACAGAGGCGAGGGCAGCGTGGATCGCCGCCGAGCGCATCTTGACGGCGACGACGGGGTTGAGAGCACGCACGGCAGCCTCAAAGGGCTCGAGGTGGCGGTTCTCGTAGGGGAAGACGCGAAAGTGGCCTGGCTCGACGCGGAGGCAGACGCCGGCGTGGACGTTCTCCTCGGAGGGCTTGAACCAGGCGTCGCCCTGGGTCTGGCGGAAGATGTGGTGGAGCAGGGCATCGTACGCGTCGTAGTCCATCGCGGGCGGCCTGAAGGAGTGTGCAGGGCGGACGCGACGGGCGAGTGGGGTATGGCGGAGGCAAAGCTGGAGACGGCCGTCCCCACGGCAGGCCTTATATCGCGGTGCACACGCCTGTGCGCACGCGCCGTGCGCTCGGGCTGGGCGGCTGTGGAAATGCAAGCAGGAAGACAACGGAGTGAGCGTGCTGCCGCGGCTGGCAGTGAATGCACGTACCCCTGGACTAGAAACTCTCTGCATGTCGTGCCCGGAGGAGGACCTCACCAGGCACGGGAGCGAGCGACCGCCGGACGGCGTGCGCGTAGCATGGGCCGGGCGAGGCGCAGACCGCAGACGGTCGCAGGGTTCGGCAGACGGGGAGACCGCGAGACCGCGGGACCTGAGCTGTCGAACAGCAGAACGTTCGTCGGAAATCGAGCTGCCTGGGCAGGCGAAGATGCTATCGACCTACGACGTGCACCGCAGCAGCGTCTGCGAGTGCTTTGTGCGGCGCAAGATACCGTTGCCGGCGATATCGCGTGTGCGCTGCGTCCTGGGCATGCATGCAAGCTACCGAGACAGGGCTAGCAAAGCGCAACCGCCGGGAGTGCCTGCGAGGATGTCGTGGATCGCACAACACCCGGCCGCAGACTTGGCGGTTGGGGAGATCAGATCGTTCCCACGGCCAGGCCCGGGCGGGGCGGCGGGCACGCTGTTCGCACGCAACGGCCGTCTGGGCCATCGCCCAGCGTTTTTGTCCGATGATGCCTCGCAGGAAAGAGAGGCAGACGCGCGTGATCCGGCGGTGCAATGAATGCTAGCATGTCCAATAAACTCTGCCTCGCTGCACGCTTCGTCAAACGCAAACACTTCACGTCTCATTCCACACCCTGCTGCGTGTGGCCGAGGCCCTCGCCCGTCCTTATCGCAGAGAGAGCGGAGGCTGGTCTCGACGCCAGGGCCAGTGGTGACAGCAGTGCGCTGACGCTGTCCATCCGGGCGCACCTTGCAGTCAAGCATTCCAGCGCCTCGAGCAACGACCAGGCGGCGTACGCAAGGAGTGGAGTGCCTGAGGCGGTGGCGCGCGACGCTGCAGGGCAACGACGGACAGCCTCCGCTACGAGCGACGCTAGCCTCCCAAGGTTCAAGCCTCTGCCGCAGGGTTAGTCCCGATCCCGAGAAGTGATCCGCCGCGGGCAGATCGGCGATCGCGGTGCTGCCGCGTTCACGCAGATCCTCGCCAGCCCGTGCTCGCCGGGGCGTCCAGGCACGCGTGCCGCACCAACCTCGGCGTGCTGGGCAACTCGGGTATGCCTCCTGGCCTGCACGCACGCCCGCCGCTCGCACTCTATCAGCCAGAGTGTCGGAGGCTCGCTCGCGCCGCCGGCGAAAGCTCTCGAAATGGAACACGAGGCGCACACTCCCCGAGCTCACACGCTGGCCGTGCCTGAGCATGCATACACAATCAACGCACGCCTGCCTGCCGGGGCCCGAGATGCAATACAGCATTCAGCCGTCCGAGGCTCGCAGCGAGACGCATAATGGAGGAGAAAAGGACGAAAGCAAGTGACTATATGCGGTGCGCTCACCATACACGTGCATGACCAGAGGGAGAGGGTGGATTATACTCGGGATACGTGTCGCGCGAGGGAAGGGTAGTAGGAAAACAGAGAGTTGCTGGTCCTGTTCATGCCCCCTTATATATGCCGTGCCCTGTATGTGATATACACTCTGTCAAACGTCCTTCGAAACAAACACAGAACATGTCAATGTGAAGACTAAGCGAAGAGCTGCCAGCTCCATGGACATCTCACCAAAAGTGGACGTGAATCCACAATGATGACAGGACTAGGCCTGACATCGGAGTCTGATGACACAGAAAACACAGACTCTAACTGCATAGAGAGCGAAGCCCATATACGAGTGGCGCGTCGAGAGCCTGAGTACCAGCGGCACACTTTGTGGCGTCGTGATGGCGGCATCGCGTCGGTGATCCGTACGCCGGCGGGCACGCAAGCCGCAGGCCCAAACTATTGCTCAGCCGATAGGCTTTTACTTGTAGAGGAGGCACGGCCGAAGCGCAGAGTTAATGACGAGCAGAGCAGCCCCAGAACCCAACCCCCGCGCGCCTCTGCGGGCACGACGCCCGGGCAGACGGCTCTGCTGCGCGGGGAGCATGTCGATAGGCGCAATGCCAAGGGAGAGCGGAGGCCCCAGGGCGGCAACTTCCTTGCTACGACGAGGTCAGTTGCCCTCGCTGGAGCCCCTGCGCAGCCACGAGACCCCGCGCCGGGGACCGCGCGTTCCAGACCGCGCAGGCCAGGGACACCCGACGCCGTCGTGGCGCAGGCCGTGGCGCCGCTGCGGCACACCATCCGCCGAGCGGACATCACGCGTCCGATAGAGTGCGTTGCGACGCTCCGCCCTGCGGCCTGGCGACGCACCGCGGGCTGACGACGCCCCGCCGCCAGGGCGCGCCTGCCCGATAGGCTCCCGCCGCTGATCCGCGCGTGCGCTACCCGGCCCAGCAGTGCGCTGTGGGGCGTTGTGGGTGCGCGCGGCGGCCTTCGACGTCGGGGGCGTCAGACAAACTTGCTGTATGCGCGGCGAATGACCGCGCGCGGAGCACCGACGCGAGCCCGCCATCACGACGCCACAAGGTGCGCCGCTGTCAGGTGCGGGTGCTTTGGCGGCTGCGTCGCACGGCTTCCGCCCGTGTCTCGCTCTCGAGGGGTCAAATTTTGCGTAGACATGACGCTATGCATGATATCAAAGTCCGGCAACATATCCTGATTTGGATGTCACGACGCTTCTCCACCCTCTTCGTGACATTTTCCCGCGGATCCAGCCTTTCTTGCGAGCTTCACGTCGATATTTCTCTATCGGAGACATATCTGCAACAGTGGCGCGGCAGATAATGCTGATATTTAGAGAGTTTCGCGAGCTGAATAACACTCCGCCGGCCCGCATGATAGGCCACAATGAGTCTTGTTACAGTGCGAGACCCAGACTCGCGCAGGCGCGCACGTTCAACCGGAGGCTTCGTGATGGAAAGGGCTATCACGTAGGCCGCGTCGAGGCCCGGACATAGCAGCCACGCGCCTCGCACAAGTCTCGCAGCGCAGCTCGTCGTTGCACCGTTATGGTACTGCAACAGACATGGCGCTACCCTATCTCGGCGCCCACACGGACGCAGCCTGCCACCAGAGGGTCCATCCAGCGACAGTCGCAGGGAACACCCTTCTGCACCCTAGACATGCCCCGCACGAGGGTCACCGCAAAGGATGGCGTCGTGCTGTCAGCGAAGGCCCGGCTCGCCCCCGTCTTCGACGCTATCGCGCCCGGCCGCTGCACCGCGCGCTGATTCGCTGCAGCGGGGGTCGGTGGCGCGTGCAGGGTCGGGCACGCGCGGCCTGCGTCTCCCACCCGCCGTGCTTATCCTCGCGCGTGTGTCTGCCTTCCCTGCGAGTGTCTGCGACCCCCGGTGACGCTTCCCTGCTGTGGCCGCGCGCGTGCAGACTGCGGCCAGCGACGCGTGCGCGCCGGGGGCAATACCGTCCGCGTTCTGCGCAGGGCCCGCGAGAAGACGTGCGGATAAGCTCGCCGGGGACGTCGCTTGCGGCGGCATCGCGTCCGTGACGAGAAACATGACGAAGACACGGCACATGTATGGGATTGTCCTGTGCGCGCGCCCCCCGATGGAGATGCCGCGGAACAGTGCGAAGGGCGGCCGGGAAATGCGGACGATGACGTGTGCGGACAGGCTGCCGCCGGACACGCGGAGGATAAGGCGGCGAGCGCTGGCCTGGAAGCGCTGTACGAGCGAGGACGTAAGGCTTTGCGATTTATGGGACTTCGAGCGGCGGGCTCCAGGGCGTCGACGATAACGACCGGCGAGACCGGGTGTACGCGAGGGCCACGCTCGAGGATCCCGGCGCGCCAGTCTCGAGTATCGCCGGGCGCGTTGCGCAGATTCACGCCGTCCGGGGGTACGACGCGGGTGCCTGCATGGACGTGCTCTTCCGTGCACGATCGAGTGTCGCTCCTGACGTTTTCCTGAGAAATGCGCTATCGCGTTCCGTGCGTCGTCGTGACGTCTGCATCGGGCGTGCTGTCGACAATGCGATTGCTGGGTGACGTGCCTCACCCCTGGCTTTGTCTCCCTGGCGTCTTCTCTGCTCGTTTCTTGTTGTCGTGCGCGTTGTGTATTGACGGTGCCCCTGGCGCCGCCTGTCGTCGTCGCAGCGACACCCGACGCGCCCGGGCATTGTACGCTCGTGGTCTCCCTCGCTGCTGCTGCGCCCGGCGATCCCACGGGACGCGCGCGCAAGTCGTCCTGTGAACTTAAACCTTGAGCATTTCCACGAAAGGAAGTATTGGAGCAGCATACCAACGGATGCCATATTCCTTCGCGAAGCGGACGTGAAGTAATGTGGGCGGGTCGCGATTTCATTTCGCAGAGATATCCGCCTGCGCGCGGTGCACGTTAGGGTGCGTGCAATTGATCGGCGGGTGGGCAGTGTCTCACCTGGCAGAGGCATGATGTCGTCACTGCACGAGACGCCACACGCGCCGCAGTGAGACAATCAAGGACTGGCTTCCGGGGGTATCTCGTCGAGCAGGCTTTCCACCGGGATTGTGTACACGGGCGCAGCATGCTTGGGAGGACGATGCGCGTGCGAGGATGGGCGAATGCTCGAACGGGCACGCAGGGCCACAGCATGCCGTTTGCACGGCGCCACTGCGCATGCGCCAGACGGTGGAGAAGCTGCCGAAATGGCCTCGCAGAGTGGGCAACGATGGCCGCGGCCGCGGCGCCGGGGCACGAACGGGCGAGGGGTGCTTCGCAGTTATCGAAGGAAGAGCAGGCTGTGCGCCGCGAGGCGAAGCCGCGCGCGGCATCGCGCCTTCGTCGTCGTGCGCTCGGAGGGCGCGGGGGCGGCGGGCGCGGAGATACGGCTGCCTGGGAACCGCGGGCGAGCAGAGTTTTCGCCTGGAACACGTTCAGGCGGGATTCTGGGACGGATTACGAGAGAGCGGGCTGGGGCGCCACGCACCGCAGAAACGGGCAGTCGGCAGTCGCGGTTGAGTGTGCCGCTGCTGCGGTAGAGCGGGGCGGGTCCTGCGGGCGGACGGCGGCGATGGATGGCGCGAGCAGCTGTCTGCCCGCCGTTGCTCGCTTTCGTCTGGGAGACTGCGCCAAGGCGCGTGCTGGGACGGGTAGGACGAGAGACGAGTTTGCGCGGCGGCTTGGCTCGCGGGAGGCTAGCTCGCGCACAGGCGGGATGTGCAGGCACCAGTGACTGATGGCAGCGTGTCTCGAGCCGAACACGCTATTTCGTTTTGTGCGACGGAGGGCAACGCGTGTCATCGCTGGGTTTATGGGACAGACAAGCTGCTCGTCCTGGGCGATGCTGCCCGACGCACGCCAGCGATGCGTCGACGTCGTCCGCCGTGGAAGGCATTTCGGTTTTCGGGGAGATGTCGGGACCGGAAATGATACGTCGTCGACATGCCGTTTGGTGCGATTTGTCGAGCACGTCTGCGACCCTGGGCTGATTGGCAGCAGCGGGCTGAGGCGATGGTCGTGGAAGAGCAAGTTGCCAGATTTGGGGCCTATCTCGGGCGCCGCAATTCGCCTGATAGTGTCAGTCTGGGACATGATTTGGTCGAAACATGTTGGGGATTGGGACATTGGTCATTTCAGCGAAATGAGCATGGTATGAGGAGATTGCCGACAGTTCCAGCATAAAGCATGTCTAGATTTGTGCACGAAGATAGTGCAGTAGGTGGCAAAGCGCCACCACTTGGGCACAAAAGTATCCATATTGGGAAGTTTATGCTACATATCTGGCGCCGGTAAAAACGCCTGTCCCACGCACACACTGCAGGTTCTGGGCACTGGTCTTCCACCAACGGCCATCTTCCCACATCGCCTTTGCTATGCTCCATCGGTATATCTGTCTCTTTATCGGCTGCAATGCGGGATAAAGCATCTTGCAATTCGTTGGGAATGTATTTGGGGGCCGGCGATAGCGCAGGCTGACTGTGCGATGCCCTTGAACCAACCGTCAGGGTCCTTTCCATTATCCGTCGAGACGAAGCGATCGCTCAGAAAGTTCGTTCAGGGACACTCCGTGCGAGGCGCTGCTAAATGCATCCCACGCAGATCACAGCGCCTTGTCGCGTTGACAGCCCGCGCATGTGCGCCGCGTCCAGAGCCAGGGCTTTTGTGCACGCCAGGCCAAGCCGCCCTGTTCCTCCGACGAAGCAGGCGATGCCCTGTCTGGGACAACACCTATCGTCCCCGGATCACGTCAACGCCGTTGTGGACGTCGCCCTGCGGTCGCTGTCTATCTCCCTTGTCCCCACGAACCGTCTCCCGGCCGCAGAGACCATTCTTCGCGCGAGGGCCGAGGCCGCCCCGTGCGCCTGCAGTTCCTCGAGGACCCTCCGGGCACGCCTCAGGGGCAGTCGGCAATCGCTCTCGTCCGTGCCACGCACCGTTCGCACCCTGTCCAACAGCCAATACACCCACCCGTTTCGTGATCGAGTACTAATACCACCCATCCTCATCCCACAACGCCTCTAGTGTCGCCCATCTAACACCCGCCGCTCCTTGGCTTCGACACCATGCCGTCCCCGCCTTCGATTGTCTCCTCCGCGTCGTCCTCCTCGGAGGCCGTCGCGACCCCGCCCCTCCCTCCCGCCACGACCGGCTCGACCCGCGACCCGCCCTCGACCCGCCTCGCCCGCTCTTCTTCATCGACCGCCGGAGCGAGAGCAACACCATTGAGGAGGAACGGCGCGACCGCAGCGACCCGTTTCGCACGCCGGACCTCTCGACCCCGCCGACGCCCAACTCGCAGCGGGACAACCCGTTCAGCCCGCCGGGCAGCATCCTCAATGGCATCGACAGCGGCCTCCACTCGCGCGTGCACAGCCGCGTGTCCGTCGCGAGCAGCGCGAGCGGCCCCGCCCCGCGCCCCGGGCTCGGCAGCCGCACGAGCACGATGCGCGACAGCTTCATGTCGCCGGCGCCGATGCCCCGCCGCCCGACGGCCGCGATGCCGAGCGCGAGCCGCTTCTCGCTGGCCGCGCCGCGCTCGAAGCGCCTCAAGTCGACGATGCTCTCGGGGACGATCGAGAAGCCGTGGACGACGGAGAAGGACGTGCAGGGCCGCCTCGCGTACTGGATCACGTACTTTGTCGCCGCCCTCGGCATCGCAGGCGGCGTCCTGCGCTGCTACTTTGCGTGGAAGGACGTGCCGCGCGTCGGCAACCTGTGTCTCGTCATGCAGGACGACTTTAACACGTTCGACACGGACCACACCTGGTTCCGCGAGGTCGACATGGGCGGTTTCGGGTGCGTAAAAGTGATGTGCTTCATTGCTGGCGGTGCGCTGACAATGCCCGTAGCAATGGCGAATTCGAGATGACGACCAACTCCCCGAACAACAGTTTCGTCGAGGACGGCATGCTGTACATCGTCCCGACCCTCACCTCGGACGTCATCGGCTACGACAACGTCTTCAATGGTTACACCTACAACGTCTCTGGCTGCACCAACACCAACCGTAAGTCGTCGTGCGCTCAAGTGTTGGCTGCCTCTAACGCCACCCATAGTCACCGCTTGCGGTGCCGTGTCCAACTCCACCAGCGGCGCGGTCATCAACCCGGTCATGTCGGCGCGCATCACCACAAAGAACAGCTACAGCATCCGGTACGGCAAGGTCGAGATCCGCGCACGGCTTCCGCGCGGGGACTGGCTGTGGCCCGCACTGTGGATGCTGCCCGTGAACGACACCTACGGAACGTGGCCTGCGTCGGGCGAGATCGACATCATGGAGTCGCGCGGGAACGGGCCGTCGTACAAGGCGCAGGGCGTGGACTACGTGCGCGGCTCGCTGAACTGGGGCCCGTTCTCGTGGCTGAACGGCGTGAGCAAGACGTTCGGGTGGTGGAACACGCGGCGGACGTCGTACGACGAGGAGTTCCACACGTACAGCCTCGAGTGGACGGACAAGTTCCTGCGGATCTACGTCGACACGCGGCTGCACCACATGCTCGACGTCTCGTTCAACGAGCCGTTCTTCACGCGCGGGCAGTTCCCGCCGTACGTGCAGAACGGGAGCCAGACGATCCAGACGCCGAACCCGTGGATCAACGGCAGCATCGCGGCGCCGTTCGACCAGCCGTTCTACCTCATCATGAACGTCGCCGTCGGCGGCACGAACGGGTGGTTCCCCGACGGCGTCGGCGGAAAGCCGTGGCTCGACGGCTCCAACAGTGAGTAGCCCCCCACAGCCTCTCAAGTGTGTCTGCTGCGGGACGCTGACGGGCGTGTGTCGCAGGGGCGATGCTCGATTTCGCGAGGCACCAGAGCGACTGGTACGCGACGTGGCCGTCGGACCCCAAGAAGCGCGCTCTCGTCGTCGACTCGGTCAAGATGTGGGAGCAGTGCTGAGCCCGCTCCCCCGTTCCCTTCCTTCTCTCCTCGTACTCGCAGTGCTGCGGCACGGACATGGCCTCCTGTCGCCAGTGGGCGGCGCGGACACTGGGGCGTATATTTCTCTGTTTGGGTGTATGTCGCTGGGGATATGTGTGTGCGTGGGCTCGTTTTTTTTTTTTTAGTATACCATTCTGGCGGCGGGTGTAATGCAGACTAGACTTCCGTTCTTGCTTTCGGTAGAGCTTTGTGTATCATATGGAATTAGACGGCACAAACCCCAAGAAAGCTTCACAAGCTTTCATTCTTGCTTGCTGCAGGCACAAGAAGCGGCGTGTGAGTGGTTTCCATGGCCCTTGTGACATGTTCCCAGCCAATACACAAGCGGAAGGCCGAATAAAGAACTGTAGTCCTCATACTCTTGGGGAATCTCCTCTGCACCATCAATGTCGTTCACTGCAATAGGGCTGACTCGGAGCGCAGTCATAACTTGAGCTGTCAATTCAGCAGGACATGAGATTACACAAATAGCATCGACGCCTGGTATGCATTGGTGGCTCGACGTCGTTGATCTGTCCATATGCGCACACAGCTTTGGGGCCACGGTGAAGAAGAGTCTGAAAGAAATAAGACCCCACTGACGGTAAGTCTCCAACTAAGAGGAATAGGTGAAACAGAGCCCGGCGTGGATCGTTCAGTGGGGGCACGGTCAACAGCCGGACCTTTCACAATTCTGGGTATGCTCAACATGCTTCCGACCGTGGAGATACAGGGAGAGCGGGTACATGGGGCACAGTCGCGCTATGATCACCGGCGCGAAAGGTCCGCGCAGGCGCAGTGCCGTCGGGGGCAGTCATCACCCTCTGATGCGAGGCGGGCACAGCTGGCCGACGCCTTCGTGGCGGTTCGCGGCACCGTACACCGGCGGGGACCACACTCCGCTTCCTCTTTGAATCGGCTCGTGCACGGGGGCCACGCGGGCGCCCGCTGCCCTGCAACGCGGGGTCCGTGCACGCGGGTCGTCACACGGGCCATCAGCAGTGCAATATACGCCCGTTGCGCGGTGATGCGGCGCATGACGACGGGACGGTGTCCAGTGTGTCCGGCGTTGATCCGCGCCCGCACACAAGCTATGTGGGGCGATGTGTGACATTGTGGGTGATCGGAGGGCGAGACCTTGCGAATCAAAAGCGCGGATGTCGCGGATGGTGAATGCGATGACGGCAGTTAACGCGAACCACCTCTGCTACCGAGTGTTTCTGACTCATACACTGTCCGGATTCTGTTAAATCCATACAAATCATCGACAATGCCACGCGCACCGTAGTGATGCTCACAGGACGGTCCGCCTCGATTATTAGCTTACATTGCGCCGGGCAGCTAAACGTGAGGTCGTACCGATGCAAGACATCGATCACGATTCTCAAGGTACGTCCTTGCCCCAAGGAGGTTTCCTGCGAAAGCTGATACATGTGCTGGTGGATGGCGACACGTGTCGCGCAGAGCCCTGCTTGCCCCAAGCACCACCGCGACCTGAAGGACGCACGTCAGACGCAGCCAGTCTCTGAAGGGACGAGATGTACTGCGTACGATAACGAGAGCGAACGGTTCTGTAAGACAAGGGCCGCCATGAGCTCTGGCTAATGCGCGTGGAGCGGGAAGCGGGATAGGTCCTGGCGAGTCGCTGCTAGAAGCGGTGCGCTCCACCACACGCCTCTGACCGGTAGACGTCGTACGGTTCACTGCTGTCGCTGCGCGCATCGCTCGGACCCGACCGGTAGATACTGCACCTCATGTCTCGAAGTCGTCACTCCGGGGGCGCGTAGACATGCAGGCGCGTCCTCGGCTGGGAGTCGACCGGACGAAGGCTTGGACGCCGGCGGGCGATCCCATACAATGCATATGCTATCTTGTTATCAGCGCGTGCAGAAACGGGTCGAACGGACTGACGTCTTCCCGGGCGCAAGCGCGGGCATGGGTACAGCAAGGTCGTTGCTGGCACCGTGGTGTTGACGTTATCGCGACATGAATCAGCCCCAGCATGCCTTGCTGTGTTCGTGAAGATGTCCAAGTGGCGTACGAGGGAAGGGAAAGCAGGAAATGTACGTAGGGAAGGAGCGAGATAACGGACGAGAAGGCAAGAGAGGCAGGGACAAGCAGAGGCGCCGCCGCTCATGTCCGGCCCTGCGCTTCTTCGTCATCGACGCGACAGTTATCGCCGGGCGAGTTGCCTTTGAGCGAGAGATAGGCAGGTGTCGAGACCCGTAAGCTGAGCCGGGAGGAAACACGTCTTCCGCATCACCCTGCGTTCTGAAGCAGGGATTACGGCCGCTGCCAAGAGGGTATTGCGGATACGGGCGTATCTGGTGCGCATGTGTGGAACTGCTCTAGATGAGGCATCGCAGTGCCTCTTCGCGTGCTGCCGCAGATCATTCACAGTGCACGAGGTTTCGGAGTCGAGGGAATATGAAGAATGGACGTCCGCCCGTGGTGTTGCAGACGGGGACCTCGAGGCACGGAGAGGCTGAGCGCAGACGCTGGCTTGGAATGCCTTGTCGACAAAGACTCCCAAGACACCCAGACGCCGGACTCTGGGGGACGCGGTCTAAGGCGAGGTCTCCAGGGTGTCGCAGAACGGAGATAGGGCAGAGACGACAGCAGGCACAGAGGTTCCCTGCGCACGCTCGGAAGTGTCTTTGTTGCGCGGCGCAGATCGCAAGGGGAGGCCACAGAAAGACCTCGAGCAAGGTTCGTGCCGTCCGGGGCTATGAAGCGGGTGCCTGCTGGGCTACTATCGCCGGATGTTGAGTGTACCGAGTTGACATTTTATCCTGACGTCGTTACCTTGACACCTTCTAATAACGTTTTCTTCGCTTGCATTGTCTGGTCGTCCGCGACGTTGTTCACAATGTGAGCCGCAGAGCGGGTAGGCGTGGAACTACCGGCCCAGCGCAGCCTTCCATTTGTCTTCTAACTAAGGCATATAAGCTGAAGATGTAGTGAATGAAACCTACCGACAGACCGGTTAGGGCAGTGACAAGGATACGACAAGGGCACGCTGCGGTGTACCTCATCACCGAGCCCGCAGCCATCGTCGTCTAGCAGGTCTTCGCACGAGGATGTACACGCCGAAGTGTTAGCCTCGCACATCTGTATTGTACTCCCATCGTCAACGCTACGCAGGATACAATGGAAGTAATGGCAACCGTGGAAACATCTGATCGCACCACCACCTACACATTCCTGGATTGTCACGCAAGGGATCTGAGACTCCCGCACGAGTGCTTGTTTGGGGATGTCAGGCTCAAACGGTGATGATTGAGGATGCTGGCTCCGTACAAAAGATATGTAACTGACGGCGAGCTGCCTGCACCAATGCGAATCTTCATACGGCGTCTCCCATCACCACTTAGCCTTGAAGTTCCTATCGCACAGCACGCGGGCGATGCAGAGCATGATCCCGCCGGTGAGCACCATGGTGCCCTTCAAACACGAATCGAGAGTCAGTCGTGTGTGGGATACAGTTGAGTGGGGCCTACATACCGCAAAGATGGCGACGTGGTGATATTCCGTGGAAGTTCCATTGCGAACAAACGCGCCGCCAATAGGCGTACCGAGGAGCGTCGCAACAGCCGTGGGCAAGAAGAACGTCCCGATGCGCGCGCCGAGGCGGTCGACAGGCGAGATCTGGCCGACGGCGGGAGGCGTGACCGAGATGAACACACCTGAGAAGAAGCCTGTGCAGTCGTCAGTAATTGAGGGAGGAGGGCAGGAGATGACAAGGCAGCGTAAGGTGTAGATGGCGGACATACCGTATGCACACGAAAAGGCGATGAGCGCTGCGGCTCCACGGGCAGGGAGCCAGAGCGCAAAGCATAGCACGCCCGCAATCAGGGTGCACGGGCACAACACGTTGAGCCGCCCGTACCGATCCGCGAGCTGACCGCCACTGTACAGCAAGTTAGGGAAGAGGTGACACCTGAGTACGAGTAGGCAGCGCACATGATCCGTCCAAAGAACGACAGTCCGTTCAGCATCGGCAGCAGGTACGTGTGGATGGAGGGCGAGACGCCATATTCGATCGCGCAGGGCTCTGGTGTGGCACAGTCAATGTTGGTGAACGTACAAGCGAGAGGCGCAAGGCGCACCTATGTAGTAGTACGGCGAGTAGAGCCCCAGGTTGACGAGAATGGACCCGATGGCGAGCGTGAGGTACCGCGGGTCCTTGAACCCACCAAAGTCGACGAGGTTCTGCGCCCTCGGCAGCGGCTTCTTAGGCAGTCTAGTGCGCGAGATGAGCATCGCCAGCGCATAGCAAAATCTGGTGGATGCAGATGAGTATCAGTGTTCGGCTTTACAATCCACGGGCAGAGACCGCGCAAATGGTATGGTACTCACAGGGTTAGCAAAGCAAGGACTCTTACCGTCCATGCTGCAACAGAGAGAAATGTGCCTCAGACGCTGGTCGATTGCGCAAGACCTGTTCTGCTCCTACCGAAACCAATGTTCTTGATGAGGCGCGAGACCATGATGGGCAGGCATACGCCGCCGATGCTGCTCGCGGCGGCAACGGTGCCCATCGCGAGCGCACGCTTCGCCTTGAAGTACTGCCCGACGACCGCGAGGGCCGGGTACGTGCCGAAACCTACCGTCAGTCCGAACAGGACGCCCTGGGGAGAAGGGTCAACAGAGGGCGAGTGACGGGATCGCTGCTGCTACACACTTGGGAGAGGAACTGCTGCCAGATCTGCTGCGGGTGGGTGAACGAGAGCGCGACGAGCGAAACGACGCCGCCCAGCGCGCCGACCGGGTAGAGGTACTGAGGACTAGTCAGCGTACCGCCAAGATACAAAGCGGCGCTACGACTTACCTTGAGTCCGATAGCATCGAAGAGGGGACCGACGACAACGCCGAAAACATAGAGCAGGGTGATCTGCAGGGCCCCGATGAACGCGATCACCGTGGCGCTGTAGTTTGACAGAAAACTCTCGAGGTAAAAGTTCTGCAAGGCCCAGTGAGCACAGCCAAGCTTTCTCACTCTGGGGACTGAGAGCCTACCTGGAAAGCACCGAAGCTGTTGATGACCCCGAAAGTCACAAAGTAGACCAGACAGGAGCCGGCGAGTGCGAGCCAGCCGTGCAGGCCGCCCTCGGGATAGTCGAGCTCGGGGTTAGGAGTCGGAGGAATAGTCGTATCCTTTTCCCCCAGGGAACTCTGGGATGCGGTGTTGGATAGCGACATCTTGGACGACGACGATATCTGAGGAGAGGAGCTGATGGTGGTGCAACTCCAAAGGAAATGCCCGCCAGCGGCGAGCTTAGAAAGCTGTTTGTAACAAATGTAAGCACTGGTAAGCGCGGGTAAACGCGGGTAAGCGGAGGCGTTAGCAGAAGTAACGACGAGTAAGTGGACTCCGCAAGACACGCAAGATCAACCTTGTCAACGTTCTGCCATCTGCTGCTTCCGCGACGACCACGCTCGGACACTGCACACCCTCTCTGACAATGACTGGACCTGCCGAGTCGACGAGCCTTCCTCAGTTTGCGACCTTCAAGGACGCTCTCGCCCGCCGCGTGATCTCCAGGCCTGGCTTCTCCGACGAGTCGAGCGACCCGGCCGAGCTCGACGACTTTGTGTCCTATCTCGCTGCAGAGGCCTGGCCGACCCTCCCTGGGGCTCTCCACGCAGCAACCTACCAGACGCGCGACTCTGTGCCTGCCGTCGACGAGCTCTCTCTGGACAGCACGCCGACGTCCTTTGTCGACAGCCTGACGTCGTGCGGGCTGTGCGAAGACGCGGACGGCGCCCACGCCTTCCTGCGCAAGGTCCTCGACGACTACGTCTCTGACGCCTGTGCGCCCCCGCCGGTGTGGTCAAAGACACGCACAACCGAGTGCGAGATCTGCGAGCGCGAGGTGCCGCTGACGTACCACCACCTGATCCCGCGCGAGGTGCATGCCAAGGTGTTGAAGAAGAAGTGGCACCCGGCGGAGATGCTGAACTCAGTGGCGTGGCTCTGCCGGTGCGTCCCTTGTGCGGTGTCTTGGGTGTCGTCGCTGATGCTGCGCCAGGCCGTGCCACTCGACTGTGCACCGGGTCGCGAGCAACGAGGAGCTTGCGCAGAAGTGGTACACCGTGGAAGCTCTCCTTGAACGTGAAGATGTACAGCGCTGGAGGGCGTATGCCTCGAAGCAGCGCTGGGGCGCACGGCGCGGGTAGCACGAGCTTCTGCGACGTTGTGACAAGGCCACTGCTATCGCTACGACGCCACAGTCATTTTGTCTCGACAAATGATTCGGCGGCTTCCTTTCCGGGCATCACAGCGAACAAAACACTAGGAGCCCTTGTGTATTGTGCTCGTGGACTGTGGCCACAACGTAGGAAGCGCTATTTATTCACCGTCGCCAACACTGGCGATGGAACCTGCATCCAACCTGCACCACACCATGTCCACGAAATCCAGCAAGAGCATGGGCTGCCTGCGCATAGACTGGCTCAACGCCGACGCAGAGCTTGTCAAGGCCGCTACGGACATAGGCGTAGCGGCGTACGAGCTGTGTGGCCGGACCCCGGCGCCCATCCTCGACGGCCACATGTGCTGGGCGGAGCTGCACGCCACGCTGCGCGAAGACGGCATGCGGCCGGTCGCCTGGCTCATGTTCTGGCAGCGCATCGAGGTCCCCGCCGCCGCCGACACGCCCGCGGAAGGAGCGCCCGCGACAGCCGCGCGCAGGACGCGCACCGTCGCCCGGGGCATCGTCCAGGCCGTGCTCGACCTCAGCTGGCACGTCCTGCACGACCGCCTGACGGGCCGCTTCCACACGGTGCCGCGCACGCTCGACGCGGCGTGCAGCGCGCTGCGCAGCCAGGCGCGCGACGTCCTGCGCTCCGTGGCCGCGTGCGAGGCCGTCCGCCGCGGCGCCGCGCATCCGCTGCCGCACGTCATCCTCGAGCACGGCACCGGCTTCGAGGCGTGGCGCCACCGGCGGCCGGTGCGCCCGCCGCCGCCGGTCGAGCTCACGGAGGACTCGGTGCTCGCGGTCGAGTTTCCGGACGAGGAGGAGGGGTACGACGGCCGCGACCCGGACGACCTGCCCCGAGCGACGAGGACTGGATGGAGTGTGAGGACGTCGAGTAGGCCTTGTCGGCCCTGCTGGCCTAGGGCGCGACAGCGCCTATGTTCCCTTGCCAATGGATTCGGCAGTGTTTCTTTGTGTCTGGCACAATACAACCGCTTCTTACGATACCTCCGGTTGCCCGCTGCGGGCGCATCAGTGGCCGCGGATCACCGGCCGGCGCTCGGGGCGGCTCCGCGCGGCGCGTCAGCGTCATTTGCGCCTCGGGAGGACCCCGACGCACGCCGACGACGGTCGGCGCGACGCTGACATGGCCCGAGACGTCGCACCGCCAGCATTTTCGTCTGCAGTTGGTGCGTGGCTTTGCAGGGCAACTGTCGGTCGGAGGGACACCACTACTCACATCACGCCCTGCGACCTTGCGCTGTCGCGACTGCGGTCTGTCGCAAACGCATGGTTGTCCGCCCTCTGGTCATGTTCCAGTTCTGCCCGATCGCTGACTTTGGGTTGCGGTCCAGACGGACCCGCCGTCTCGCATTCCCCGGGTTGCACGTGCTCCTGGACAGCGCCGACGGCGGGCACAGACAGCGTTGCCCCGCACGTCCGGGCGCAACCAAGCCGTCCGACAGCGGGGATCGACCACCCGCTTTGTCTCCCGTCGCCTGTCGCCCTCGGGTACTCCAGACGTGTACGCCACCGCTTCTGCGCTCGCTGCGCCGACTGTCCGCCTGCCCCAGCCGCAGGTGTCTCGTGGCGAGCCTTGTTGGACGCCGTACGGCACGCGCGGGCGTCGGCCTGGCAAGGGCACACGGGTGCGTCGCCCGTCCTCTGCTGTGGCGGCATGCTGATCTCCGTCCTAGAGCAGTGTGCCATGCGGGTGTGCGGTCCTGGGCACCGCGCAGGCTCTACGCCACCGCGCAAGTGCGTCTGACGCGTCGGCGGGCCCGGCCTGTGTGCGTGCTACCGCGCTCGCACGCGATGTGGTCCGGTAGGTCTGGCTTGTAGTGTGTGGCGCCAATGTGGTGCTTTCGAGGTTCGCCTTCGGGACCTGGCGGCGTCCGCATTGCCTACTCGGTGTGCACCAGTCAGCCAGAGGAGGATGTAGATGGCGCGGGTGGCCTTGGAACGCCGGAGAGGGAGAGTACACCGATCGCCACTGGCCAGATAGGCTCGGTCGTGTTGAGAATCGAACGACGTTAGCGGGAAGACGCCACAGAGTCAGGCTCAGCGCGAGCACGGACGCACGGCTTGCTGTCATGTCGCTGACAGCGAACGCGCACCCACAAGACCTTCCGCTGACAGGGCGCTCGTATACAGGCTGAGAATTGCCAAAGTAATGCAACCCCATGAGCGGCCGCCGTCTCCAGGGCCCCACACGAGCTACTCCTTACCCTCCCTTCCAGCCGTGCAACCCCGCGTGCGCAGCACGAGCGCAGAACACACCTGCGGACGCGCGCAGCCCGAAGCATCGCGACACACGCGCGGTCCCAGGCTGAACAGGGCAAGCCTCACTCTGGCACAACGAGCCGCCGTGGCGCAGCGGGCAAGAATAGCAGGGCGGCGGCGGCGCAGCGACACCCGGCGACGGTACGCTGCACGCGTCAGGCGCGCTGACCGCAAACCCGGACGGGCGCCTGGTCGCGCTGACGCACCGGTGCTGACGCGAGCGATGTCGCATCAGCACCCGTGACACACCCGCGCGTCAGCACCGCTGCTGCTCGTGCGCCCCGCCGCGCTGCATATATACATGCCCCCGCGAGGAGCTCTCCCTCTCTCTCGAGACCATCCTCCGCCCCGACGCCCCAGCCAGAATGAGCATGGTCGAGATGCCGCACTCGCGCGAACACCCCGCGTGGCCCGCCCCGCCCGCCTCCAAGGTGCGTCCGCCCGCCCCGCCCGGGCATGCTGCTCTCTGGCTAACCCGCGCCACGCAACGCCCAGCCGACACACACTCCACAGGACCTCGCTGCCCTCGTCGGGCCCGACGACGCACGGCACATCTACGCGCGCCTCGCCGACGCCGTGCGCACCCCGCGGCCGGCGGCCGCCCCGTCGCACGCGGACACGCCCGACGCCGTTGCCCCCACAGAGGAGCACAGCGCGCCGAACGAGGTGTACGTCCTCGCGCTCGCGGCCGCCCTCCAGCGCGCCGCAGACGCCCAGCCCGCGTTCGTCGAGTACCGCGTGCGCCAGGTCCTCCGCCGCCTCGGGCTCGCCCTCGACGCGTGCACGCCGTTCTTCATCGTGCCCGCCGCCGGCGCGTAGCGCTGCGTCCCTGCCCGTCGTCCGCACATTCACGTGAGTTGCTCTTGGTATGTGTCCGGGCGACACGCTCACCGCTCGTCAGACCTCTTATGCACTCGCCCGTACCCCGGCACCGGGCCTGCTCGTGCTCCAAATCCTGCTGACGCATGCCGCCCACCCGGTCTACTTTCCCCATGCATCCCATCTGTACCAACTTGTCACATCCCGCACGCTTTCATTCAATGTGTTCTTAGGCTATGATACCCCTAATCCTTGTAGAGACTCGCTTTCCCCACGTGTACATTTTCATAGGCCCAGCTTTAGAGGAGATAGCAGTTACCGTTCACTCTTGCGGTGTACTCTGACCGACTGGATGCCTCTCACCGCGCGGGCTCCTGCAGCCTTCAACGCCGCGGACACCTCCGTGTATGCGCCCGGCGCCTACACCCACCCAACACAAGGCCCACGCACGCCGTGCGCAAAGCAGCCACCTCTCGCTTGTACTACACGCCCGTTCTCCGTCCGCGTCAGGCCATGCGCGACACGCTGGCGGGTGCGCACCTTCGGGGTGCAGCCGAAGCACGCAGACGCGACACGCGCCGGCCTCCGCAGCAGCAGCAGCGCGTGCGCGCTCTCCAGCTCCCGTCGCGGGGGATGGCGTGGGTGGTCGGGCCCCCTGGCACCGCGGACCTGGGAGACTCTTCACCGCGGAACTACGGTTGGCTTTCGGTGCTTTCGAGGTTCTCGGGCCGGTGATCCCGGCATACAGCTGCGCGCGGTTCCACTGGGCACAGAGCATTTTGCGCCATTGCAACGCACAGTGGGAGCACAGTAATGGGTGTTTGCACGGGCTTGACGAGGATACAGCGACACGAGTCACACTCGCCCAACACCGGACGCTGACCTTCCTGCCTCTCTGGCGCGCGTGTCTCGGAATGACGATGCTACTCTCTGCGAGTCCGGCCTAGGTCTGCAAGGACGGGCCTCCGTGCCCCCCCCCCCCCGCGCATCTGGCGCGCACGACAACGAGGCGACGTGTGACAGCCACCTCGCGGCGGGAGCTGTCTTCGATAGAGAGAACGCCAGTCTGCTCAGTGCTCCTCGCCGTGCGTGCACGTAGGTCTCGCTCACCTAGAGTGCGCGCGCATCAGGGTGCCTTCCAGAGTGGGGCTCTGCGACATGTACCGCGCCGGTGCCCACACTGACACGTCCCCGTGAGCACACAGTTGGAGACGCGTGTGGTGAGTCGGAGGGCGTAGAACGTTGGCACACGAAACGACAGTTCTTCCCTCGAGGGGAATCATGGACTGCGCTGCCTTTGTCTGCGGCAAGGCCCCGTGCCTTTTGGTGCGTCCTGCCGGGGGTGCTGCTCATCATCTGCGGCGCTGCTTACAGCATGGTGCAGCGTCGCGAGGAGATCATAGCTGCTGCCTCGGGACATGCTCGTCCCCGCGGCGCCTGTGACGGAGGTGCAGGCAGACATCAAGATTGAAATATTGATGGCGCATCACGCCAGTGTGATGCGCCGTTGGGGTCTCGTGCTCACTTGAACGAGGCGGCAGGCTGTTGAGAGTTTACTGCCATGTCCGTGGACGTCCAAGCACCTCTTGGACAGCCTTTGCGCTATCCAACGCTGTACTTTGACGACGGTGACCTGGTGATTCATGCTGGCAGAGACGGCGAGACACCCGCTCTCCTGTTCAAGGTCCACACGGCAATCCTGGGGCACTTCTCGCCCGTCTTCCGTGACATGCTTTCCTTGCCCGCCGGAGCCCAGAGCAGGGAGATGCACGACGGGGTGCCGTTGGTGCGCGTGCAGGACGACGCCGTAGCGATGACCCAGCTTGTGAATGTGCTGTACAACCCTGGGTGCGTATCCCGCAGCTTTTCTCCCCCGTCACGGCGTCTGAGGCCACCGCACAGAGAGCCCGTTTTTGAGCGCACGGATCCGGACTTTGCGCAGGACGTGTACGAGCTCATGAACGTGGCACGGAAATACCAGGTCGACTCGCTCTGCAATCACATCATCAGGCACCTCGAGCAGCAGTGGCCCCGCACGCCCGACGCGTACGTGCAGCAGCACCGCGCGATCCGCAACGCCGACAAGGCGCGCAGCACCCTGCAGGAGGATGCACACGGCTGGCCCCAGCTCCCGTGCATCTTCCTGCAGTTCCCGAGCCCGCATCCGCCATTCGCCTCGCGACCGCCTTCGACATCCCTGGCGTGCTCCCCGCGGCGTACTATGCGCTCTCGACGACACATCCCGCGCACACATGGGCGGGCGCACGCCCTGGGCAGGCAGTCCGCCCCGCCAAGTGGGACCTGCTCGACGACGGCGCGCTGCTCCGCCACTTCCACGGCAAGTACGCGCTCGCGCTGCGCTGGGGCGAGACAGAGGCCAAGCTCCTGGCCTTCTTCGACTCGCGCGAGGACAACCCGTGCCCAAGACGCCTGCAAAATAGGGCCGCCCAGTGGACGTGCTACACGGCACTGCTCGGCATTGTGCACGGCCGGCTCGGAGTAAAGGCCAACACCGCCCGCGGCGCGATGCTCGATAACGTTCTCACCGCGGACCCGCTGATGGAGATGTACGAGCTTGCGGAGGACACGCGGACCTGGCTCGATCTGTGCACGGCCTGTCGCGAGGCGACGAGGCGGTACCTCGTGCGCCAGATGCGCGAGCTCTGGGAGGAGCTGCCAAAGATATTTAAAGTGCAATAGGTGCAAGGATTGTTGTCGATGATTCTGACCCTGTATTGGGACCCGGGACTCGTGTTGGTGTGCGCTGTTCCAGGTGTATGGGCTGGTGACGCCATCCACACCAGTACATTCCCCATGCAGGCAGAGATAGCTATGTTGACTTTTAAATCCCTAGAACATGAAGGCAACTTGGTTCCCGTACTATATCATGGTCGTCGACTATATACGTCCCCCACAGCAATGTTAGAAAGGACAACCGACCTACATGAGCCCGAAGAGCACCGGCACAGAGTCCCACAGCTCGTGCATACGGGCGAGAACCACGTTTCGGGTGGCCTGTCCGCACGTCTTGCAGAGCCCACACCCGCGAGACTGCTCAACCACGGCGACAAGCAACATGATGGGGTCCATGCTACTGATCGAACACCCAGCCAGCGCGTTCACAGCTCCGCACAGCACCTCTGCGCATGGCGGCCGTCCCTGATCCTCGAGTGCCCGCGGGCACTCGAGGCGCGCTGCGAGCTCATCCGCGAGGCCATGGTGTATCCGCGCAAGTGCGCCCCGCCCGCGCTCGATGCACCGCAGGCTGTCGGCGTCGAGCAGCGCCCACTGCGTATGGTCGCGCGCGTGCTCCGGGGTGACCGCGAGTGCGTAGCACGCCGGGGCATGTACTGCGGGGACGTCGAAGCGCACCGCGAAACGGAGCGCGGAGGCGGGCTCGGGGGCTGCGGGTGCGCGCTGCCGCTCCAGGTGGTCCACCAGCGCTGGCGGCCACTGCTGCTTCAGCTCGAACGCGAGGCGCGTGCGCAGCGAGTCGACCTGGTATTTCGTTGCGAGCTCCATGGAGTGCGTATGTGTTCGACGCGAGGTACGGGTCTTGCCCGTCGATGATCGGGTACCTTGGGATACGAGTTTCAGCGGAGGACGCCGGGCAGACTGGATGTGACACTACCTACCCGGGATTGTACAGTACCTCGAGCAATTGCGCGACCGCTACAGGGCTGTCGTACAGGCGGACGAGAGGTGCTCCGTCGTGAAAGTCCCCGGGAGTCACGGTGGGCAAGAAAGAAAGCATGTCGCGGAAGACGGGCGAGAACTGCTTCAGGAGGAAACTATGGACACGGAAGAGCTTCCCATATACATGGTCTTGCTCTGCGGCGTGGATCACAAGATCGCCATCCGCGGAATACAGAGTTGCGTGCCGCGCCGGGGAGTCCACGTCGCAAGCCTTAGATGCCCCAGTGAGGGTGCTTTCGCGGGTCTCCGCGGTCTCGAGCATCAAGTTGAGCGGTTTTGCGGATCCACTTCTAGTTAGGGATGGGGTCAGTCAGCGTGAAGGTGAAACTTATTGCAGCTCTGAGGCTCACCCCATGATATAGCTAGTGCAGTTCGACTTCTAAGGCAAAGAGTGGGTAACCGGTAACGAGTGTATTAGCGTAATGATATACGCCCTCAGTCTAGCGAAAAGAAGACGTACACTGTCGAGAGCGCGTCACTAGGTCATGCAATAGTAATGACCCTGCTTATAACAGGCTATCTGTCCTCAATATTGTCGTACCTGCCAGGTTGCTGGGCTTGACACCAGCGCGGAATTGCCTGTAATGGCCCGACCCGCCGGCGACTTAGGAAACGTACGAGTAAGAATGCCGTCGTAAACAGTTACGTTGCTTGTTGCAGTATGCATGAACACCCGATTGATAGCATCGCGGAGGTCCTTATATAGGATCAGTGACAGGACAAGACTCGGATCGCAATGGATAAGATGGGACACATGTGGCCGTCGGAGGACGTAAAACCACTGGAGTACAATGCAGGGGGGACACATGAGGAGTGACGAAATATAATCCGAGGTGGCAATATATTTCCAGACATGTCGACCAGTATCGGAACAGGATTACGCAGCGGTAGCGCATGGGCCAAAGAGCGGATGCTCTGCCCATTCCGGGTCCTCCCATTCGAACCCGTCTTCGTCACTTGGTGGAAGGTCGTCCAGGTCGCGGCCATCGTAGCCATCCTCTTCGTCCGGGTACTCCGGGGCGATGATTGAGTCCTCCGTCAGCTCATTTTCTGCAGGCATCGGCGTCGACGTGCGTTGTACAGGACGGGTGCGACGCCACAGCTCGAATGGCTCGCCCTCGTCGCGAAGCACGTAGGGCAGCGGGAAATCCATGCCCTTGCGCACCGCCTGGAGTGTGGCGAGACCGTCCAGGACGTCGCGCGTCTGGTCGCGGACGACAGCAAAGTGCCTGTCGAGCGTGGGTGGCAGCTTGTGGAACCGTTTCGTGGAGCGGTCATGCAAGATGTGCCACGTGAGGTCGACGACAATGTGAGATATTCCCCAGGGACAAGTGCGTTTCGGATCAGTAGCTGCGTTCGTAGTTTGGCGTCCATCGTTACCTGCGCCCAGGGCTGTCACACCCTCTTCTTCCTCGGGACCGTCGTCGATGGCTTCAACACGCTCCCAGAACATGAGCCAGGCGAGTGATCGCATATCCGCAGGGCGCAGCTCGATGCAGAGTTCGGCCCAATGTAGATAGCCGTCCAGTGCGGGCGGTGGCGTCCGGCCACACAGCTTGTGTGCGGCGATCGCAATGTCCGTGGATATCGTGAGCAGCTCTGTATCGGTGGTATGAAGCGCATCGATGCGCATGCGGCATTTGTTGGGGTTCCGCATAGGATTTGTAGCCAGGTGGGAGGGCGAGATGGAGAGGAAGTCGAGGTGACTGGGGATTATATATAGATAACTCCCAAAGGGTATAGATATGGATGTGGCGACTTGGCCGACAATGTGCCATGGTAACTGGGCTTTCTGAGCCACAGAAGAATGGATGCCACAAAGTCGATCGAGACTACATTGTCCCATACCGGTTGCAGTAGAAGGTCTATGCAGCGGAGCCGGCTGAAGTGCATCTGCATGGGCGGGAGTTACCCCCGACGAACGCCCCAGCGCTGCTTCGACGCATAGGCCCTCCAACGCTGTATATCTTCACGTTCAAGGAGAGCTTCCACGGTGTACCACTTCAGCGCAAGCTCCTCGTTGCTCGCGACCCGGTGCACTGTCGAGTGGCACGGCCTGGCGCAGCATCAGCGACGACACCCAAGACACCGCACAAGGGACGCACCGGCAGAGCCACGCCACCGAGTTCAGCATCTCCGCCGGGTGCCACTTCTTCTTCAACACCTTGGCGTGCACCTCGCGCGGGATCAGGTGGTGGTACGTCAGCGGCACCTCGCGCTCGCAGATCTCGCACTCTGTCGTGCGCGTCCTAGACCACACCGGCGGGGGCGCACAGGCGTCGGAAACGTAGTCGTCGAGGACCTTGCGCAGGAAGGCGTGGGCGCCGTCCGCGTCTTCGCACAGCCCGCACGACGTCAGGCTGTCGACAAAGGACGTCGGCGTGCTGTCCAGAGAGAGCTCGTCGACGGCAGGCACAGAGTCGCGCGTCTGGTAGGTTGCTGCGTGGAGAGCCCCAGGGAGGGTCTGCCAGGCCTCTGCAGCGAGATAGGACACAAAGTCGTCGAGCTCGGCCGGGTCGCTCGACTCGTCGGAGAAGCCAGGCCTGGAGATCACGCGGCGGGCGAGAGCGTCCTTGAAGGTCGCAAACTGAGGAAGGCTCGTCGACTCGGCAGGTCCAGTCATTGTCAGAGAGGGTGTGCGGTGTCCGAGCGTGGTCGTCGCGGAAGCAGCAGATGGCAGAACGTTGACAAGGTTGATCTTACGTGTCTTACAAAGTCCACTTACTCGTCGTTACTCATACTGACGCCTGCGCTTACCTGCGCTTACCAGTGCTTACCTTTGTTACAAACAGCTTTCTAAGCTCGCCGCTGGCGGGCATTTCCTTTGGACTTGCACCACCATCTCCTCCTCTCCTCAGATATCGTCGTCGTTCAAGATGTCGCTATCCAACACCGCATCCCAGAGTTCCCTGGGGGAAAAGGATACGACTATTCCTCCGACTCCTAACCCCGAGCTCGACTACCCCGAGGGCGGCCTGCACGGCTGGCTCGCACTCGCCGGCTCCTGTCTGGTCTACTTTGTCACTTTCGGGATCATCAACAGCTTCGGTGCTTTCCAGGTAGGCTCTCAGTCCCCGGAATGAGAAAGCCTCGTTGTGCTCACTGGACCTTGCAGAACTTTTACCTCGAGAGTTTTCTGTCAAACTACAGCGCCACGGTGATAGCGTTCATCGGGGCCCTGCAGATCACCCTGCTCTATGTTTTCGGCGTTGTCGTCGGTCCCCTCTTCGATGCTATCGGACTCAAGGTAAGTCGTAGCGCCGCTTTGTATCTTGGCGACACAACTGACCAGCTCTCAGTACCTGTACCCGGTCGGCGCGCTGGGCGGCGTCGTTTCGCTCGTCGCGCTCTCGTTCACCCACCCGCAGCAGATCTGGCAGCAGTTCCTCTCCCAAGTGTGTAGCAGCAGCGATCCCGTCACTCGCCCTCTGTTGACCCTTCTCCCCAGGGCGTCCTGTTCGGACTGACGGTAGGTTTCGGCACGTACCCGGCCCTCGCGGTCGTCGGACAGTACTTCAAGGCCAAGCGTGCGCTCGCGATGGGCACCGTTGCCGCCGCGAGCAGCATCGGCGGCGTATGCCTGCCCATCATGGTCTCGCGCCTCATCAAGAACATTGGTTTCGGTAGGAGCAGAATAGGTCTTGCGCAATCGACCAGCGTCTGAGGCACATTTCTCTCTGTTGCAGCATGGACGGTAAGAGTTCTTGCTTTGCTAACCCTGTGAGTACCATACCATTTGCGCGGTCTCTGCCCGTGGGTTGTAAAGCCGAACACTGATACTCATCTGCATCCACCAGATTTTGCTATGCGCTGGCGATGCTCATCTCGCGCACTAGACTGCCTAAGAAGCCGCTGCCGAGGGCGCAGAACCTCGTCGACTTTGGTGGGTTCAAGGACCCGCGGTACCTCACGCTCGCCATCGGGTCCATTCTCGTCAACCTGGGGCTCTACTCGCCGTACTACTACATAGGTGCGCCTTGCGCCTCTCGCTTGTACGTTCACCAACATTGACTGTGCCACACCAGAGCCCTGCGCGATCGAATATGGCGTCTCGCCCTCCATCCACACGTACCTGCTGCCGATGCTGAACGGACTGTCGTTCTTTGGACGGATCATGTGCGCTGCCTACTCGTACTCAGGTGTCACCTCTTCCCTAACTTGCTGTACAGTGGCGGTCAGCTCGCGGATCGGTACGGGCGGCTGAACGTGTTGTGCCCGTGCACCCTGATTGCGGGTGTGCTATGCTTTGCGCTCTGGCTCCCTGCCCGTGGAGCCGCAGCGCTCATCGCCTTTTCGTGTGCATACGGTATGTCCGCCATCTACCCCTTACGCTGCCTTGTCATCTCCTGCCCTCGTACCTCACTTACTGACGACTGCACAGGCTTCTTCTCAGGTGTGTTCATCTCGGTCACGCCTCCCGCCGTCGGCCAGATCTCGCCTGTCGACCGCCTCGGCGCGCGCATCGGGACGTTCTTCTTGCCCACGGCTCTCGCGACGCTCCTCGGTACGCCTATTGGCGGCGCGTTTGTTCGCAATGGAACTTCCACGGAGTATCATCACGTCGCCATCTTTGCGGTGCGTACATGACCTATGAGACGATCCGCGGGCGGCTCATTTCTTCTGGTTTGTGCAGGGCGTCATGGTCCTCGCCGGAGGCGTTATGCTCTGTGTCTCTCGAATGCTCTGCGACAGGAGCCTTAGGACCAAGTGGTAAACAGGGCAGTGTCAGGAGAGCTGTGGCACGACTTACTACAGGCGATGGTCAAATATGTGTCCAGGAGTCTATCCAGGACCCAAATGTAGCACGAATGCGAGTCAGCTTCACATTCAACGCCACTGTATGTCAGCAGCGAGCTAGCGTCATTGCACATGGTTGAATGTGTGGACCAACGCTTGGCGGGCGACGCGAGCGCCGACCGCGGTGTGGAGTATACTGGGTCCGCGGTACCAGTAGTTCCGCTATGGCATACGCCGGTGCGCGCATGTCGCGCGTCGGGCCAACGACAGCCTGTCTCGGTGTCCGCCACCTTGTACTCCTGCGCCGTCGCCACTCTCTCAAACCAATGACGATGCTGCCGGACTGAAACCCAAGTTAGGTCGCCCATGCATCTCTGGAGTTATCGACAGCGTGGCAAGCAGTGGTTCACCTCGTCCCGAGTCGCTGAACTCTGGAGAGCATCGGAAGAGGACGGGACTTGAGTCCCACTGCCTCATCGCGTTTGCCGGCTCGGTGTAAGTGTTTTCTATGCCTTTTATTTGCTGAGATAGCGATGCGTCCGACAGAAGCTCTGGGACTGCTACACGGTCAGTCCGAGCGTGAGCTCTTAGGCCAGAAACTCTCGCACGCCCGTGAGCCGGGCTCGGGACCCTTGTACGTCGCGCAGTTTCAGTTAGTTACGACTTGTGTTAAAGGTGAAAAGGCTCTCAAAGCCAACCACGTCGCGTCGTCTCCGAGGCACATGAGATCATCGCTGTTGGAATGGTCATCGGAAAGGTGATTCACGGCTCCATGTGGGAGAGCGCATGAGTTATAATAGCTGTTCTACTCCATGTTCCTGCACTTTATTCTGTCAGCGGATATTAATTCATTCACGGAAATGTATGTGCAGCCTCAACCTACCGTGTAATAGCTAATATCATGTTGGCTAGCAACTAGGTCGGATCACTCATGGGCACTGCCGCATGAGATAACGTATCTGTCTATTTGACCACCATTTGGGTGGCCTGCCACCCATTGCACATGTCTCGTAGGGAAGAGTTGCCAGGATCTCTGGAGGCTACGTGCCATGCGTATCGGACTACGTAGCGGTGGTGCAAGCGTCCGGACAGAATAGGGTCGATGACCAGCTCCAATTCGACCTTTGCCCAGTCTCTCGCAACCATCTCCATCCAGTCTTCGGGAGCGGCGTCTGCATGCAATGCGTGTAGCTGCTCGGCGAACGCCAGGACATCCTGCCCTCGCGCCTCGCAGAGCGTCCAGCGGATAATGCGGTAGCAACCGAGGAACTCGAGTTTGGGGGATGACACTGCGCGCTGCTGGAAGAGCGGGAGTCGGCGTCCAGCGTTCTCGTCGAGATATGAAATGTTGTGGTCGGTCCAGAGCTCGGTCGGTGGTGCGAGGTGTGCTCCTGCGCGCACGACGACAGTCGAAAAGAGTGAGGAAAGGGCGGGAGGTTCGGCACGGACTGAGTCGACAGCATGTGTGGGTTGCATGCCTCTGTTGAATACGTAGTCCTGCTCGCCGGGGAATGCGCTCTCGATAGTCTTTGTTCGATAGTAGACGCTCTTCTGGCGTCGAATACGATTCATGCGGTAAATATCGCTTTGTGTCGCGTTCCATGGACAGTTTTCCATCCCCATATGTACATAGAAGCATCCTGCTGGCTCAGCTATGGCTTGGGTGAACATAGAGTGCACAAGTGCTGACCGTCTGTGGCTCACCTTGTGTCGGCGGATTGTCTGTGAAGGCGCCAGACCGTAAATCCTCCGACGGAGAGCATCTTGTAGGCCATTGAACCGTTCAAGACGGTGTCAGAAAACCTGAAAAGTAGGGTGTCCTAGTCAACAGATATCGGCGACCAAACTCTGGAGTCCATGTAATTTACTGCTGCGACTTGTGACAACTCCAGAAGTCAAATAGCTTCCCGACTCGGACTGACCAGTTAATCCGCGAGGTAGTACGGGGGTGGGTGGGTAGATAGGAAGGGGTACATGGCTGAACACGGCTGAGCATCGAGGCCTTGAGACCTGGACAGAGGGCTCTGTGCGCAGTTTAGCACGCGTTCGCCGAAGTCATTCGACACGAGGTGATCCATGTGACATGACTCATCCTGTAAGTTCACCGATAAACGGATGGTGAGGTTCACGCAACTCACGCTTCGACATGTAGCAATCATTATGGGAGGTGATTCAGAAGTGAAATCTCGAAAGCTGAGTGGCAATTCCCACGTACGGTGCACTGGCCCTTGGATAGGGGAGCACCGAATCCGGACGAGACCCTATATCGTGGACAAATGATGCGCCCAGCGTTGCATGAACCTCAGAATGGTGTTAAAAATTGTCAGTGATTCGGTGTTGAGACCTGAGGCCTGAGTCCGGGCCTCCTAAATGGACGCACCAACGAGAACGTAAGCGCAGGACAGAAACAAACGAGACGTCTTATATGCTGATAAATAACCAAGCGCCATTCACCAAATATACCGACCGAAGATCCGCTGTCTAGTATGGTCTGAGTGGAAGCGGGAAAACTTGCACAGAGCTATTGCACATAGCCTTGCCAGCAGACCCTAGCAGCATTTCCTAGGAGATCAATTAGCCAAAAGAATGAGAATTGGTCCGTCTCTTCCTTCGAAGGCGACATGGGAATGCACACTGGTGCGTAGAGGAGTAAGAGGAGCCTGAGCAATCTGCGCAGGGCATGCAATGTTCGAGTTCGCCTTACTTAGATAATCATTTTCTTACTCTTACTTACATCAATAGGCGCCATGTAAGTAGCTCTTACTTCAAGGAAGCGCTCAACATTTTCGCTCGTCTTGGCTCTATACTTGCGGCTACAATGCATCTGCACTCTTCGAGTACAGAATGCGCGATACGACGTTGATACCAAACCGAAGGTATGTTATCTTGATGATTCGCTGCTATATCCAGGGCTTGTCAGTCTCAACAGTTTGCAGGGTTCAAAGAGTATGAGCAGACGTGAATGAGGGTCGCCGAGCCGTCGATCCCCGAGGAACTTGGTCTTGAAAACTGTGGTACGGGTCGTACCGTCGCGCAGACGGCTCTCTGACTCAGCAGCATCTCTCACGAGTACGTGAGCATAACCCGCTTGGTCCGGTGTCGGACGTGGGAACCTCGCCGTCCTTGTGAACGGGCGGCGTGTTATGCGGGTACGCGCCTCAAACCCGACCACCGATATGTTGCTGAGGTTCTCATCGTCGGCACCGCCACGTCTTCATTGAAGCGAAGATGCTTTGCGGTTACCAATTGCTAGAACATTCTGGCACGCTTGTCGATGCTATCCCACCAGGGCGTGTTTTGAATCCCAATGCCTCCAGTCGTGGTGCAACGCAGGGCATAGGTGGCTTTTAGGTCTGACACGAGGCGAGGTACGTACTGCTAGCCTTATTTGCAACATGAACTGATCCTTACCTGCAACAGCTACGGGAGACGAACCCCATGTAGTGCCCTCTGCGAGTCCTACCTCGCGAGAAGAGTGTCTTTCAATGCCGTCGGGACCAGATTCACGGAATTTTCTCAAGGCTATTTGGTGCGCGATCTTGTTTATGTCGTCGTACCATGGTACTCGTGCTGATGCGTGTCCAGTTCTGTTACGGGCACTCAGTTGGCACTCCCGTAACGCCTCCAGGACCAGGTTGTCCTACCTTTTTCCTCTCCGATTTCTCTGTCGCAATCGGCCAGGAAGCCGACTCAGATCCTGAGCTTTGGATCCTTGCTCTCACGCATCGGGCAGACTTGTTCAACGGAAGTAGCGTGCTCTTCACCGGCAGTGCCCGCACGACACTCAGACCGACGTCGGCGGTCAATATGCGGTAATTCGTCCCCCGGTGCCGTAGATGTGTCCTTCACAGGTTACGGTCTGGCGACATCCCATTGGCTGGAGAAAATTACTACTGTGCGTGTTCGTTGAACCGCCTCACGTCGATTCGACGGTGTTCCAAAGTGGACTGTAGCAACATATCGCGCACGGAGATGGTATAAAAGGACTGCACGACTGCTGCACCCCCTCAGACCTCGAGTCTCTTCCTTAGCTCTAGTCAGCAGCAGCAAGACAGCGGACATGGCCTTCAAGCAGCTCTTTGCGGCTATCTCTCTTGCGCTCTCGCTCTCGGCTGCGAACGGTATGCCTTTCGCACTTCAAGCTAACTCTACGTGCTGAATGTTTGTTTGGTTATAGCGGTCGCAGTGAAGGAGAAGCGCGCAACCTGTGCTAACGGCGCGACCGTTGGTGACGCGTCTTGTTGCGCCTGGTTCGATGTTTTGGATGACATCCAGGAGAATCTGTTCCACGGCGGGCAGTGCGGCGCTGAAGCGCACGAGTCGATCCGTCTGTAGGTCTTACAGTCGTAGTCATCCCGCGTATATGCCTCTGAGCTCCTGCACAGCGTCTTCCACGATTCTATCGCTATCTCTCCCGCTATGGAGGCCCAGGGCAAGTTCGGGTAAGTGACGGCGTGCGTGATGGTACGCAGTGCTCGGTCGTTGCTGAGCCTTGCTTGCAGAGGTGGTGGTGCAGACGGCTCCATCATGATCTTCGACGACATCGAGACGGCGTTCCATCCCAACATCGGTCTCGACGAGATTGTCAAGCTTCAGAAGCCGTTCGTCCAGAAGCACAACGTCACCCCTGGCGATTTTATTGCCTTCGCCGGGGCTGTCGCACTCAGCAACTGCCCTGGTGCCCCTCAAATGAACTTCTTCACCGGTCGCGCTCCTGGTATGTGCTTCATTCCATTTCACCCCAAGGATTCCCAATGACATTGGGACCGTAGCTACCCAGCCAGCTCCAGATGGCCTTGTTCCCGAACCGTTCCGTAAGTGCATACTTCTAGACAGACGTCACCGTACTTTCGCTCACATCTGCACCCAGACACTGTCGATCAAATCATCAGCCGTGTCAATGATGCCGGACAGTTCGATGAGCTCGAGCTCGTATGGATGCTTTCGGCGTAAGTCTCGAGATTGTGTGTCAGTTCATCCTATCTGACTGCCTGGCAGGCACTCCGTCGCGGCAGTCAACGACGTCGATCCGACTGTCCAAGGTCTGCCCTTCGACTCGACGCCCGGAATCTTCGACTCCCAGTTCTTCGTCGAGACTCAGCTCCGTGGCACCGCGTTTCCCGGGTCTGGCGGCAACCAGGGTGAGGTCGAGTCGCCTCTTCCCGGCGAGTTCCGCATCCAGTCGGACCACACCATCGCCCGCGACTCGCGCACGGCGTGTGAATGGCAGTCCTTTGTCAACAACCAGTCGAAGCTCGTCGACGACTTCCAGTTCATCTTCCTCGCCCTCACTCAGCTCGGCCAGGACCCGAATGCGATGACCGACTGCTCGGATGTCATCCCGCAATCGAAGCCCATCCCCGGCAACCTTCCGTTCTCGTTCTTCCCCGCAGGCAAGACCATAAACGATGTTGAGCAGGCGGTGCGTGATCTGCATATTCGTAGGCGCGATGATCCTGATCTTTGCCTTGCAGTGCGCGGAGACCCCATTCCCCACACTCACGACCCTCCCTGGACCCGAGACCTCCGTCCAGCGCATGTGAGTACACAATCTAGGTTCAGCCCAGAAGCACGCACTGACAGCCTTTAGTCCGCCGCCCCCAGGTGCTTAAACAAAAACAAGTCGAGAACGACAGTATCTTCACTGTATCGGTAGCTGATCCAGTCGTTATAAATGTGACCTCTTTCACCCTATACGCCTCTATTCTTCAGACTTCCATTCCCTTGTCTCCGTATGTATAGATTGCGGCCTTAACTCTCAACAGCTTACATCGCAACGATGACGATCTCGACTAACGGATCTGTCCCTACTCATCCACCCAATGACATAATCATCATCTCTGGCATGGGGGTGTTGGTGAATGGGTAAAATGAAAACGTGATCACAGACTCCTTCGCAACATTTATCCAATTATCAGAGCTGTCACTTCACAGTCAGCTTCCATGGCCACTCGGATGCAAGCGGTGCTTACCTTGAGTGTGCCCACAGAGCGACAGTCTTTGTCTGCATCACCTGCTGCACCACATGCGAGCTGCGGTCCCATGAAAACGTGCGCACCTGCATCCGCGGCATGCTGCGCAGATTTGTGGCGAGACGCGGCGTAGTCATGTCGGGCACCTCACGGGCAGAGGTGGACATCGTGTACCACGTTTTGGAGCCTCTGTATGTGCCATCGTATACCACGTCGGCGTTTGGGTCCGTGTGGACCGAAATCCCAAACCCTCGGATCGTCACCGATACACGTGCGATGTCCTCGAGCGGCCCTTCCGCATTGATGGAGAGCATACTGACCCTTCGCATGCCGCCGCAGATGGATGTTGAAATCGATCCCATTGCTACAGTGACATCGTAGCAGTAGTTCGCCTGCAGCAGGATGCGGTCGACGAACTCGCGAGGTAGACGGCGCTCTCCGAGGATGATCTGCACCTCCACGATATCTTCCATCACCGGTCTATGAGGTCCGCGTCGTCTGTAATTTCGCTGCTCTGTACAGCGCAGGCGTCAGAACTTATTAATATACGCGTCGCTGAGAGCCGGAGAGGGGTTATCATGGGCTTACTGTGATATTCCTGCACTTCTCCTGCAGCCCTACGGCCAAATCTGCCCAGCATCACCTGGCGTAAGCCTCGGAAAGCCATGTAGAACTAGAGAGAGCGGGCCAATGGTAGCGAGTGGGAAGGGTCGAGAATTGACATAGCTACTCGGCACATGTATTGAAACATATTAGGGTTTGCGCAGTACGCACGTGCTAACATGGATATCTAAAAAGACAGCCACTCCCTGCCAGGTCATTCAATTGCCGTGTATCGCGGTGAGTATGTGCTGTGATAGCCAGGTGGCTCTTTGGGGGAACAGCCCTCACTGCCATATGGGAAGGGGGTAGCATTCTGTCAATGTTGTCTCCAGAAAAGTGAAGTGCTCATACATATCACTATGGACAGTACGCTGATATACACGATAATACATTTCTACTGCAGAGGATGATGTACCGTCACGATCCAACCATGTGCCATTTCGACCTTGCAAGTCCTAGTCTCCGTAATGATTTAAGCACCCGGGGGCGGGGGGCTGTTGGGGTGATTTAGATTGGGTGTCCAAACATCGACTCAGAATGGGTGCTTACATGCGCTGGACAGAGGTCTCGGGGCCCGGGAGGGTCGTGAGCGACGGGAAGGGCGTCTCGGCGCACTGCAAGAGGAGCTATCAGTATCGTCGGCGTTCTCTGAAGCGGTAAATACGCACGGCCTGCTCGACATCCTTCATGGTCTTGCCGGCGGGGAAGAACGAGAACGGAAGGTTGCCGGGGATGGGCTTCGAGATCGGGATGACGTCGGAGCAGTCGGTCATCGCGTTCGGGTCCTGGCCGAGCTGGGTGAGGGCGAGGAAGATGAACTGGAAGTCAGAGACAAGCTTGGACTGGTTCGCGACGAACGACTGCCACTCGCACGCCGTGCGGGAGTCACGAGCGAGCGTGTGGTCGGTCTGGATGCGGATCTCGCCCGGGAGCGGGGAGGTGACCTCGCCCTGGTTGCCACCGGAGCCGGGGAAGGTGAGGCCACGGAGCTGAGTCTCGACGAAGAACTGGGAGTCAAAGATTCCGGGGGTCGAGTCGAAGGGCAGGCCCTGAACGGTCGGGTCCACGTCGTTGACTGCAGCAACGGAGTGGCTGCAGCAGATGTCAGTCGAATCCAACTGGTTGTGCGTGTAAGTGACTTACGCGGAGAGCATCCAAACGAGCTCGAGCTCATCGAACTGGCCGGCGTCATTGACACGCTCGATGAGCTGGTCGACAGTGTCTGAAGGGATAGTTAGTAATGAGACGCTCAATTCATTTCATTACCACTTACGGAAGGGCTCGGGGACGAGGCCATCGGGGGCAGCCTTGGTAGCTGTTTCAAGGATGAGTGTTCACAGCAGTCGCGTAGAGATCATAAAACATACCAGGGGCGCGACCGGTGAAGAAGTTCATTTGAGGAGAGCCAGGGCAGTTGCTGAGGGCGACCGCACCCGCGAAGGCAATGAAGTCTCCGGGGGTCACACCGTGCTTGGCGATGAACGGCTTCTGCAGGTTGACGATCTCGTCGAGGCCAATGTTCGGGTGGAACGCAGTCTCAATCGTGTCGAAGATGATGATAGAGCCGTCAGCACCTCCACCGCTGCACGAGAACACTTAGTAACCGCAAGATGTTGTCCCATGTACCCGCTACTTACCCGAACTTGCCTTGGGCCTCCATGGCGGGCGAGATGGCGATCGAGTCGTGGAAGACGCTACAGACAGTTCAGTGCATTGACGTAGGAGGACCACCTCAGACACCTACAGGCGGATCGACTCGTGAGCCTCAGCGCCGCACTGGCCACCTTGGAACAGGTTCTGCTGGATGTCGTCGAGGACGTCGAACCAGGCGCAGCATGACGCGTCGCTGACGGTGGCACCGTTCGAGCATGTGGCACGTTTCTCCTTAACTACGGCACCTGCACGTCGTAGCCCACATTATCAATATCGTTCGTGGTGGAATGACCCGAAGAATGCGTACCGTGCGCCACGGAGAGCGAAAGGGCGACGGAAATCGCTGCGATGAGCTGCTTGAAGGCCATTGCCGCTTGATAGCTGACTGGGGACGATGGAGAGACTGGAAGTGTCTGAAGACTGTGAGGCTCGCGTCCCCCTTTTATACCGCGGTGGTAGCATGACAAGTACAGTCTTGGCGAGACGTCAGTGCTAGACGCGTTCAAGTCGCGCGCACACAATCAGTAGCCGGAGAGCGAAAGCAACGCGCATGCCTAGACTGTGTGTAAGGGCTGCACTGAAGCGGACAGATCAACTACTCTTTTCCAAATGCGGACGTGAGCGTCGGAGCGCGAGAACCGCCCCGACGCCTCGACTGTACAAGGAAGCAGGCCGCCTGGAAGAAATCTACTGATGGCTGGGAGAGCGGGTCCGAGCCAAAGGGCTCGAGCTTGGCATTCCGGCAGCTCTTGGCGAGAGAGAGTGCTGCCAGCGCAGGGCGGACCAGTCCCATGCCGGAGATTAGTGCGGGCCGGGACGCTTGTCCCTGGCATGAACTGAAAAGTTCAGTTAATATCACAGACCGCTAGCAGATGTATACAGTTGCATATCACATACCGCTGTGAATCACCCTATTGTATGGTCCCGATCAGTAATGGACGATTTACCGTAGCGTAGGGCCAGCGATACGCGTCTCTTTATTCAGCTGTCCAAAACGATCCTGCTTAATCGATGTCAGTAGGGCAACATAGCAGCACACAAGCGCAAACTTGCATCGGGACCGCAACCCGCTTCTAACGGGTCGATACCGCGCGCTGCGTCCATGATAGAGGGCGAGGAAGCCTTTGGTACAGCTCTACAAGGCAAGACTCCACAAGTTCACCAGATAACCTCAGGGGTGCACCGCGCAACCCCGTCTGCCACACCAGAACAAAGAGAGAGAATGTCAGTGACATACTGTGCTAATGATAGAACAGAAGTGTACTTGCCTAGCCTGCCGTTCTCTGCCGTCCGTCTTGTCCGTGATGTTATTCCCACCCGACGTCGGTCCGAGCGACTCGCTCTCACGCACTCCTGAGACGGTTTTCCATGTTATTTTTAGATGTGACCACGTTCTGCACTGACAGCAGTGATTCGCCTAGCTGCGCCACTGCGTGCGAGCACAAGTGGGGTGGCCTGGGACGTGCTGGGACTCGGTCGAGGGTTTTCTCTTGACAACCTGACACAGAGCCTCAGAGCTAGCAAATGTGGAATGAAACTCGCAGTGTTAGACGGAAACCATGCATCGTTACTCCATGGTATTGGGTCTGCACCAGTCCAAGCGAATCGGAAAGCCGTGCTTACAGCACATATAAGCGATATGCGGGCTTGGCATTCCGCGGAGGAGACATGAGCAGAACATGATGCAATGACTCTGTGCTTGAAAATGCGCATCCTGGTCTGACCAATGGAAGCGGGAGGATTCAAGTCAATGGGACATTCGCGCGTTCGCTGAGCATTGTGCAACTCACCGGCACTCTGTGATTATAACTCTTGCCACTTCATATCAGCCGCCTAACAGAAAGGCATACTTACTTCGATGCACTTCACAAATGCTGTGAAATTGTACTGCGTCCTGAGTGTTCGAGAGTCCCAGCGTCGTTGAGGTCAACTTGTTCACAGCCGACGAGCTTACGTAAGCCGAGTCGATCAATGTAAACAGCGCGCCAGAATTTTTGTCCACACTCTTTGCGAGGGAATCAACAACAGGTAGCCGTCTTTGCGAACAGGCACTGTATTGTCGTGGTCCTATAGTGCAGGTTTTGCCAAGTTGGAAGGATTCACGGAGGAGGATAAAAAAATTAATACTCCGATACGGGGAATCGAACCCCGAGCTATCGCGTGAAAGGCGATAATGTTAGCCGTTACACCATATCGGACTACTCGCAATACACACTCAGTAACTATAACGATTTGCACGTCTAGACGCGTCATGAATCTGGGGATTCGAGACTTTGGGACGCGCACCCTTTTGTCCTGATCCACTTTCATTTCTCGTTGCACATTCTCCCATAACACGCCCAACAAAACACAGACGAAATGTCGGACAGCGGAAGTGGTCGCAGCACGCCTTCAGGCTGGAAGCGTCCGGCGAATACAGGTCCCAGGATAGGCCGGCTTGGCGATGCCACAGGCGCTGCGCCATCCTCGTCCAGGTATGCACAGTGGCCATCTCGGCTGCAGAGTGAAGTCTCGACTAAGTTTTCGCCTGCAGCGGCGGCGGGCGACGCATCGCTACCCTGCGCGATGTGGGGTCGGGCAGTGGCGGACCCTCGCTTGGCGGTTTCGGCGGGGGTAGACCTGATGATGACGATGACGAGGAAGAGGAGGGTCAGGATCCCCAAACTTTCTTTGCAGGAGGTGGCGAGCGCAGGTATGTTATTCTGGACTAAGCTTTACCACCTGTACTTATCCCCGTAGTGGCGTCTCTATCCAAGGACCGCCCGGACGGGGCCCTGTCCCTGGCGGCGATGTCGTAAGAGATCTACTGAGGCGTGCTGCAGAGTGAGTAACTGGAAGTTGGCTCTGGCTTCCATGCGTACTAAGTTTGGATACAACAGGGCCGGACCCCCGCCTGCGCCTTCACCTGGGCCGACTCGTTCGGTATTCTCGGGTGGCGGACATGTCCTCGGTGGAGAAGATGTAGAAACTAGATATGTCCCTGATCCACTTGCAGACCGTGCGTCTTCATTCCGCTCTCTTGACGAGCGCATCAACTCACGATTATGATTGCCTCGTGTTCTCCAACATATTCGCACCCATTCATTGGTCCATCTCTGGTCACATTTGGCTTTACACCTCTACTTCGACCCGACGGTAACTCCCTCATCTTTGGAACATCTCGGTACAAAGCGCAAGACGAGGACGCTCCCACCGCAATCCGCCGGATCACGTTTTGGCGGGAAGGCTTTAGTGTGGACCATGACGACACCACCGGCGAGCTTCGACGCTACGATGACCCCGCGAATGCACAGATTCTCCGCGAAATTAACGAAGGCCGCGCACCTCCGTCGATACTGAACATTTTGCCTGGTCAGCCGGTCGAGCTTCGCATCGCGAAGCGCACCCACGAAGACTACGTCGCTCCTACCTCTGGCGGTGGTATCCGTGCGTTCGCCGGTACGGGACATCGCCTCGGATCGCCAGTCCCCGGCCAGCCGAGCACCTCCTCGGCAGGTGCATCGAGCATGCCTGGTGGCTTCCCGACAAGTGCAGGCGCCGGGTCTCCCTCGAGTGCGACGGGCACGGATCGAGAGAGCATGAACACTCTCTTTGAGGTCGATAACAGCCTGCCGACAACTCGGGTGCAGGTGCGCCTCGCGGACGGGTCTCGCCTTACCGCTCGCATGAACTTGACGCACCGCGTACGCGACCTCCGCGGGTTCGTCAACGCGTAAGTACCATTACTTGATTGTAAGATTGTCAGTGTGCTTGACCTTCTCTGTAGCTCCTCTCCCGGTGCCGCCACCCGGCCGTACACGCTCAACACAGCACACCCAGCGATGAAGCCCCTTACCGACGAGGAAATGACGATCGAGCAAGCCGGGCTCGCTAACAGCGTCGTAGTCCAGCGATGGGTCTGAAATACGACTGGGCGCAGTGCAACGTGACCGAAATGGAGAAGTTCAGTGGAGATGATGAGCTCCTTGTTTCTTGCTGTATGATAAGTAGACTCCAGCATGTGTACCCTTATACGATCGGCATTGTGCAAGCAATATCAGCATGACCTGGATCGAGCATTACGGCTTGCCCTTGGCATAGGCTTACGTAAGATATTGAGGTGGAAGGCGGCTGAACCGGATTGTTGTGGGAACTCTTCGTTGACCTTCACCATTATCTCCCAGTTTTGAGCAAATCAACCTAAATTGCTCTGCTCAAAGAAGCGTGACAACCCGAGATTCAGGTGTTCAATTTTGCTTGACGAGCTGGTCGTGCACAAGGTGCGAGGGGTGAGGGGAACTACCTCTCATGTATGACAGTCAACGGAGGACGAATCGAGCGATGTCACCGGTAAGTAACTTTGCCTGCTTTACATGTCATTTGTCCCGTATTACTGACCTGTCTCTGGGGCTCTATCATGCCTAGCGTAATAGCAGGGCAGTGTGCAGGCAAGACCAGGGAGGATCATGCCTGTCCGTACCTGCCAGATTCCATATAACGCTATGTACTCACCCATCGACCAACGAGTTGAGAATGCCTCGGTTTGTATTGGCTGTCCTCTTCGAGGCTGGTCGCCCCCCACATAGTGAGCGACGCCGAACCGTATCACGACGGCTGCACACATCCTCACACATCCAAATATAGCCAAGCGAATGAGCGTGCAGAGCGCCTCGCAAACTCTCAAGTAAAAATATCATGGCAATGTTCTCAAGCGTCCGTGTACGCTGCTTTCTCGGATACAGCTCGGTCATGAGAAACCCGACGGTGCAACATGTCGCGAAACACAAGGTCAGAACATAGCCGGGTCGCCTCGTCATTTCTGCTGCGAACGATTTCGTCTAGGATGGAGCTATCTTTAGAACGTACATGGTACGAGATCGAACCTCTGCCGATGTCGGCTTGCTGACCCTCGACATCTCTCTGTACGGTGTTGCGTAGCAAGACGATCGGTGTGGCGGATGGTCTAAGCGATAGATGCGAGCGTTGTGGCGAAGATCAAACGTCAGTGCGAGAATGTTTTTGTGCGTTTCGTTATCTCATCAACCTCAAATACGTATACGATAGTATGGTCTGTCTCCAGACGACTCAAGGTGCATCCATACGCTTCATTGAACAGAACCAAGGGTTTGGGTGTCTCGCATCGTCGCTTAATCTGCCCCGTGCTCGTGTACTGGGATGCCCATTCGATCAAGTACGTCGGTAAGCACTAGTATCCGGTGCCAAGTTGACTTGAAACGGCTACACCATCTCTTCCATGTCGTAGGAACTGTGCACGGAGCCGATACCGAGCCCCTTGCCTCGGTCCCGCACTCTCAGGAATTGTATGTTTTCATCTGTTGTACAGGATGTTAACTCAATGGTGAGCTTAACGTGGTGGGCAAAATGCCCTCGTCAAGGACACCATCTGTCGACTAACCGGACCCGCATTTGACCCTTCACAGGCTGCAATACACATCTCTGTAATCGGCTGGTAAAGCCCATCGAGTGCACGAACAGGATGGGTCAGAGAGGCGGCCCAGGCACCAAAGGGCGCGGAGAGAAACGTATAAAGGCGAGGGCAAATCGACCTCCTCTCTCCAAGGCACTCGTCTTCTCCTACAGTCAGTCGAACGGCCATGGCTTTCAAGCAACTCGTCGCCGTAATTTCTCTAGCTCTTTCCATCTCTGCGGTCCAAGGTGCGCCTTCTGTTACCACCGAGCGACAGCCAGAGTCCTGACCTCACTGCCAGGTGCCGCCGTCAAGGAGAAGCGTGCCACTTGCTCGAATGGCGCCACTGTTGGCGACGAATCGTGCTGCGCGTGGTTCGATGTTCTCGACGACATCCAGGAGAACTTGTTCCAAGGCGCTCAGTGCGGCGCTGAGGCTCATGAGTCGATTCGCCTGTAGGCACTCCTACTCCCGCTGTCATGAGTCTCGGCTTACCCAGACGTAGCGTCTTCCACGATGCAATTGCCATCTCGCCCGCCATGGAGGCGCAGGGCCAGTTCGGGCAAGTATCGCGCATGTGGCACATTTTACCAACACTCGCTGACCCATCTTCTCTAGCGGTGGAGGTGCTGATGGCTCTATCATCATCTTCGACACGATTGAGACTGCGTTCCACCCGAACATTGGTCTCGACGAGATCGTCAACCTGCAGAAGCCGTTCATCGCCAAGCACGGTGTGACACCCGGAGACTTCATTGCTTTCGCGGGCGCAGTCGCCCTCAGCAACTGCCCTGGTACTCCCCAGATGAACTTCTTCACCGGTCGTGCTCCCGGTATGTCTTAAAGTCTGACAAAACTAATACTCGACTGACTTTGCCTGTGTAGCCACCCAAGCCGCTCCAGACGGCCTGGTCCCGGAGCCATTCCGTACGTTCATTGCCAGTTCTGCCTATCGTTGCTGAAGCTGAAAACCCCTTCAGACACCGTCGACCAGCTCATTAACCGTGTCAACGACGCCGGTCAGTTCGATGAGCTCGAGCTCGTTTGGATGCTTTCCGCGTGAGTGCTCATGCGTCCGGCCCGATAAACTCGGCTGACACCTGCTACAGCCACTCCGTTGCTGCAGTCAACGACGTGGACCCGACCATCCAGGGCCTGCCCTTCGACTCCACTCCCGGCATTTTCGACTCCCAGTTCTTCGTCGAGACTCAGCTCCGTGGTACCGCATTCCCCGGCTCTGGCGGAAACCAGGGTGAGGTCGAATCTCCGCTCCCGGCGAGATCCGCATCCAGACCGACCACACGCTCGCTCGCGACCCCCGCACGGCGTGCGAGTGGCAATCGTTCGTCGCGAACCAGTCCAAGCTTGTCTCCGACTTCCAGTTCATCTTCCTCGCCCTCACCCAGCTCGGCCAGGACCCGAACGCGATGACCGACTGCTCCGACGTCATCCCGATCTCGAAGCCCATCCCCGGAGACCTTCCGTTCTCGTTCTTCCCCGCCGGCAAGACCGCTGCCGATGTCGAGCAGGCTGTGCGTAGCTGCCCTCTGTATTACTTCTCTATTACTGACTGACCGCCTCCTGTAGTGCGCCGAGACCCCCTTCCCATCGCTCACTACCCTTCCGGGTCCCGAGACCTCCGTCCAGCGCATGTGAGTAGCTTTCGGGTCCGCTGGTAGTTACTGGAATACTAACAATGCTCTCCAGCCCGCCGCCCCCTGGTGCTTAAGGAGCGCCTTCAATGGTAACAACGGCCTCGGTGTCAAATCGTCCACGGATATCGCTCTCTCGGATCGTGTGTCACCTGTACAGTATGCATTCGGATGTGAAAATGTATACGCGTTGTTTCTACGAATTTGCGTCTCCCTCGCCGCGGAGTATCCGTTTGAGATTGCATGTGGCGCATCAGTCCGCAAGCATTTGCCATCCTGAATACCTGGATATACAACCCTGGAACAACTATCCTGAAACGATACTCAAGACAACGAATATTCGGTTATGTGCTTCAGCCCGTTCCATACAAATTCTGCAGTCCCCTCCTCTTCATGTTCGATGCCCATGCTCCTCATTCCCGGGCCTTCTGCGATTAAGCACCGGGCGGGGGCGGCCTATAGAAACGCGTAGTCAGCAAAAACATCATCGCACGACATGGAAGGCAGCGCATACACGCGAGCAACCGAAGTCGCAGGACCAGGTGCGGTCGCGAGGGTCGGGAAGGGTGTCTCGGCACAGGCAGGCTCGACGTCCTTCATGCTCTTGCCGGCGGGGAAGCGCGCGGAGTCGCCACGGAGCGGCTTCGAGATCGGGATAACATCCGAGCAGTCGGTCATCGTGGTCATGTCATGTCCCAGCGTCGAGAGAGCGGCGAAGATGAATTGGAAGTCGCTCGTGAGCTTCGACTGGTTGTCTGTGTCGGCGGTCAGCGCACGCGTCACTGCAGGGGCGTGGGCATGTACGTACTGACGAAGGACTGCCACTCGCAAGCGGTGCGTGTATCGCGAGCGATGAGGAAATCGGATTGGAGACGCATTTCGCCGGCGAGCGGTGACATCACTTCCCCTTGGTTGCCGCCAGAGCTGCAGGAGCGACCGGTCAGAACGCACGTACACAGATCAATGGAAAGACGTACCCGGGGAATGTGGTACCAGCAAGCTGTGTCTCGACAAAGAATTGCGTATCGAAGATTCCAGGGGTGGAATCGAAAGGCAATCCATTCCGAGTAGGGTCGACGTCGTTGGCGGCAGCGACAGAATGCCTACGCATATAGGTGGTAAATACACCAACATACGCACATAACGCGGAGAAGCTTACGCCGAGAGCAGCCAGACAGTCTCGAGTTCGTCAAACTCGCCAGCGTCGGCCATCCGAGCCAGGATCTGATCGACGGAGTCTGTTGTATGCTTCTGGTGAGCAACTTCGCATCCGCAGATTTCGGTACGTACGGAAGGGTTCTGGGACAAGACCGTCCGGAGCGGCCTTGGTCGCTAGATTCGGTACATGAGGTGCGCCCATATTTCAATCACAAACGACTCACGAGCTGGGCGACCGAGGAAGAAGTTCATTTGTGGCGCACCGGGGCAGTTGCTGAGTCCGACCGCACCAGCAAATGCGATGAAGTCGCCAGGAGTAACACCGTGCTTCTGGACGAACGGTTTCTGTAGGCGGACGATTTCGTCGAGACCGATGTTCGGGTGGAAATTGGTCTCGATAGTATCGAAGACCATGATGGAGCCGTCGGCACCTCCGCCGCTGAAGATGCACTGTCAGCATCAATGTACAATGTATGCTGTTGAGACTGTACCCGAATTTGCCCTGAGCCTCCAGCGCGGGAGAGATCGCGATGGCGTCGTGGAATACACTGTGGGCCGTGTCAGCTGGGAAAACCAACCTGAGGCTGACGGAGTCCTCACAGGCGGAGAGACTCATGTGCCTCGGCGCCGCATTGGCCGCCGTTGAAGAGGTTCTCCTGGATGTCCTGCAGAATGGGGAACCAGGCGCAGCATGCTGCGCTGGATACCGTCTTGCCGTTCGAGCAGGTTGCACGCTTCTCGATGGCAGCACCTAGTTCGTCACCGTCAGGACTGTGGCTCGCGTTATTGAGAACTGTGAAACAGGCCTTGAACCGTGCTGAGGAACAGCGCGGTAGATAGAACGACGAAAAACTGCTTGACAGACATTGGAGTATCGAGGGAACAGACGAGAAGAGCGAGTTGCTGAGGTACGGTGCCCTCCTGCTACGGCTTTTATAGTTGTAGTTGGCTGGCAGGGCTCACGTTGAAAACTCTGTACCGATGTTGAAGACTAGCTGGGGTTTCACGAGATGAGGTTCCTGTGTGAGATGAAACCTGTATCGCGGAGTCCTGACCCAATTTCCGAGGGAACTCTTGCGAACTTCCCTGTTGCTCTCTTCAAGCATGCCGGCAGGACATTGTGCTTGGTGAGATAATCAGCCTCCAAACGAGCGCATCCACAAGGTCACGTACCTCGACAACTTCACCGACTCCGTCTAGAGGCGCATATATGAGGCTTCGTTGCCCTGAGTACCACACACTAGGACTCACCGATAGCGCGACTCGACTTTCCGATTGGCTATGGTGCAGCAATTGCACACTACCGCGTCGAAATGTAACACGCAGAGGCGAGATAACATCCACAACGTTGGGCCCTACAAGCAGCAGGCTCGAGGGATGGGAAGTCCTCCCTGAGGCAGGCCCAGAGTACGGGACCTACGGCTTGCCTACGCAGGCAAGCCGAGAACGGCGTCGTTCACTTTTCCTATCTCCCTAGTCAGAATTTTGGCATAAGGGAGCGCAAAGTGCGGGCGCCGCCATACATACCAATGAGTTATGTTTTTGAAGCTAATTGTCGAGTCGTGCAATGCCGCAATCCTTGGAACCTAGTTTGGAAAACAGCGGGGCGGAGCACTATCCCGATGGGATGTCTTCGCGGTCTCTACAAATGGTTGGCTGCGCTGCAACTGATAACAAAAGCTACACACGCACCAGTCGGCGATACGCCTGCTGTTCCTTCCCCGTGTTGGCGACACCGCTCGGCATAAGGCTAGCCCTCCATCCCATGCTACCGCCACATCGCGGTAAATCCGGTTGAGTTTCTGCGCGTCGCGATGATCAACAACTGGCGGGTGGTCGATTCTTGCTGTCGGACGTCTGAAACCACACGCGCAAGCATTCGCGGCCTGCTAGACACAGTGAAAATCACAACGGGCAGTAGGCATGCGCAGAAAATGGCTATCTTGCTTGCCCACGCACCTGCTAAAACGAGCACACGAGCACGAAGCACCAGTGATGCCAAGCCGCCCGCCAAGAGTGGGAATCTCGTTCCGGAGTCCGCTGCCTTCTGGCCCGGTAGCGACGATGGTACAGGCTGAGGCTGGCCTCAGTCCGTGCGAACAACGCTGTCGATACATCTATCCGGGCAGCGCATTGTTCCGGTGAAAGGATGCACACGCCCACGGGAAAATCTTCCACGTCATGTAATACGCGGTGCTTGGCACAATTCTGTTCTCACTGACTTGTGACCGTGGGTAAGCGGAGTACGCATGGATTCGAGCATACGGAGGAGTGCTGGCTCACTCGTTACGTGGCTTCTAGCCATCTGCTGGGCTGTGGTGGTCTGTAAGGGGCGGTCAACACCGCTATCTCGCGGAAGACAAGGTCGCACAGAGCGGGTGACTCTGTGAGCATCAAGTTGGGTGGTGACACTAGAGGCGACAAAATACACATCGCCAATTATGGTTCAGAAATAGCGGTCTCTTGGCAAATTCTTGATGTCTTGTGAGGTCATCCAGCTACTTCAGTGACCGATGTACAGGCTTTGTTCGTTTCAATTGGAACATGTGGAAGCCAAACGCAGCACGCAACTGAGTCTTGTGGCAATTCAGTTTGCTATGAATTGATGCTTTCAACACCCCGGCCCCATGATTTGCGCTGATTCACCCAGGTATGTGCCCTCCGGCCTGTGCCTTGCACAGCCATCATACGGGACCGTGGTGCAGCAAGGACTGAACTGACGGAGGCGTCAACACATAATAAAAATAGATTGTGTCATTTTCCATAAAATCTAAGGATATAGACGGTGTCAGCGAGCCACTAACTTAGGCAGTACGCGGAGCCCCGGTATGGCAGGAAGTGCCAGCTCACCAATGAGTTCGCCTATGACTCACTTTCATGGAGTAACTCCAGGCATTTCGCGATATACGAGCATAGTATACTATCTATACTAACCATGGTAGTCGTCTTCTATCCTCCGGACGTGAGGTGGGTCTCCGACGCCGTGGGGTGATGGAAAAAAGTACGGCTAATGAGAGCGCCGGCTTCGTGGCGTTATCGGGGCACGTGATGTGCGCAGGAAGGAAATCACAAGCCAGCGGAAGAGATACAATATCCGAACATGAGGATGGTGTGCGGAGAGGTACGATAGTGATGCTTTGCATATGCTAGTCGTGCTAAGATTACAGTGTCAGGTATAATATCACAATTCAATACAACCAACCAAAAGCAAGAAAGATCGTCACGATTCGTTTCCGTCCAGATTGCTAGTACAGTCCATAGGCGTGTCAGCTGAGACCGAACAAAAAGGCAAAGACGTCCCGCCAGCCGCGGCGCACGACGACCCGCGCACCGTTGCCGTACACGTCGACGAGCCACTCGATGAATCGGCCGTCGAGCCCGCTGAGCGGGCCGAGGTCGAACGACTGCAGATCCTTAGGCGTAAGGACGAGGGGAGGCGCGGCGCTGCTCACGCCGCTTGCGAGTTGGTGCGAGTGTCCAGCGCGCTCAGGTAGGAGCTCCGCGAGGCGCGAGAGCAGGCTGTCTGTGTTCGCCTGGAACGTCTGCAGGAGTGCCAGGGTGGTGGCGACCTGCCGCGCCCGGCGGGAGGGCAGGTCGGCGTCTTCGAGTGTGTCGTCGTCTGGGCCGCCCTTGCGCGCCTTCGATGCCAGCGAGATATTGTTCCCGCCGAGTGTGCCGCGCGCGCTGGCCCATGTCCAGACCGAGCTCCCGCTTGTCCGTCGGGCGGACTTTGGTGTCCGGTGCAGAAGCGTACCATCCTCCTGCACGATGGGAGAAGGTGGCGAAGACCGGCCCTCGATACCCATGCCGACGTTGCGCACGTACATCTTGGACTTGGTTGACTTCGCGTCAGACTCGTCTCCTGCAGCGCCGGTCAGCGTATCGTCGCCATTGAGCCGAATGCTGCCCCAGTTTTCCGCACGAGAACCTTCACGATCGCGCGAAGGGGATGTTGATCGCCATGTGCCCATCCAGAGCCCTGCGCATATCACGCAGACATCCTCATAAACGCGCCAGACGTCGGCCCAACCAGAGGTGATACTGGCCAGCCTGCTCTGCGACTTTCCGGTAGGGTAGAAAGTCGATGGGGAGGGAGTAAAGGTGGTGGCCACAGGCTCCGACCCGTCGGAGCTAGACTGTATAATTCTGTCGAGTTCCGTCCACTATGCGCCATATGAGCAGATACAGTAGCAGCGGCAAATAAAAACTCACGAGCTTAACGTCACTCCATGTGAAGCGGACAGTAGACAACTTGTACTTGTCCGCCTTGAAGGTAGGCGAGTCTGATGATGTCGCTTTCGGGGATACCATCGTTGGCCTGCTACCTCGAGTGGGAGAAGCCGTCAAGTCGACTAGCAAGTCGTAATACTCGGGCTTCTCCAGGAATATCGCATCTGTCGTACATGCCACCCAACCACGCCCGTCTACGTTCTCCTCTTTCAGTCTGTCAAGGTCATGCAGAGTGACAACGCCGAGGACCTTCACGCCTGCACGAGCCTTGTCTTTAAGCTTCCCTTTCGCTGCCGACGAGAAGCCGAACGCCGAGGGTTCGTCGATATTGAAAGACGGTGTGGTTTGCGCCTCAAAACACATGTCAGCCGCGACCTGGCAGAGTACGCACGCGGGCTCGACGGGTGGCGCGGTGTAGATGAGCACACGTCGGCGTCCGAGAATGTGTTTGTAGAGCGTGAGAGACGACGGGCCTAGCGCGCGCAGGAGTTGGGGTAGATGCAGGGTCGGATTCATCTGCGCGTCCCTGTCTTGCGATGACGACGACGACGTGCTGAAGCGCGTAGACGCAGCAGCAGGCGTCGGCGGTACAGACTCGTAGTCCAGGGCAAAGCCAGACATTTCAGCGTCCCATCCCCTCCAGTCTCCCGCTCCGCCAAGATCGGGTTGCCGGACCTGTCGCTCCTTGAAGAACGCCCGTGCCGGCTCCCAGTCACTGTCCACCGGTTCCAGCGCAGACCCCGAGGCGGCGCTCCGGTCGTCCATGCGCTGGTATATCGTGTTCAGGACTCTCTTCAGGTCTGAGACATGTTTCCATGGACGTGAGCGAGTGCCCTTCGCAAGCAGGATGCCCAGGGACGATAATCGGAAACCCCGATGGCCATGCTCGGACGTTGGTCTGCGCCTGAAAATGCATACACCTTGGTGCGAGGCTTTTGTGAAGTAGCTGCAGCAGCGTGGGGTCGGGTCAGCCGAGACACTCATGGGGAGTGAGGTATGAGCGTAAAGGGCTCACACTACGTCCTCTTCGACTAGATGCAGTCCGCTGGGGAGACAGCTGAACTCTACATGGCTCAGGTCGAGGTCTGCACACAGGTGAGTGCTAGTCGAGGAACGCTCGTGGGGACGTACCATCGGTTGCCTTCAGCGACCAGTCCAGGACATTCCCCTGCGTCGGATGGAACGAAGCGTGGAATATCGCCACTGCAGCGGGCATAGAAGTCAGTATGCTGTGACCAAACGTGCAGAGTGCAGTGCCGGAGTGTTCCAGCCGCATACACCCCGTCCACGCGAGGGGGGACTCACCGACGTCTTGCGGGGGCCGCTGCCTCACCTCCGACGCGCTCATGGAGGATGCAGGAACGGAAAACGAGGAAGGAAGGACCTGTACAGGCCAGCGTGCCCCAGGGGAGGTGATGGAAGGCGAATAAGTTATAGCCGAGCTTTAAACTTGATGTCAGTACGTGTAAAGGGTGTTTATGCCCGAGTTCCCACAGTAACAAAAGTAAGAATTCGGATTGTAATAGTTGTAAATGCTGGGTCTCAAGACGCGCTTCGACGTTGCACACTTCCCTAGTACTCACTCCTGCAATCTACTACCATCTCACTAGAGATGGCGTCGTCGTCGTCACAGCCGCAACAGGTTAACGTAACTGACCTGGACCTGCCGCAACTGGCTGAAGTCCGCAGGCAGCTGGAAGAGGTGCGTGTCCCGCGCGCAAAGGCTTGCAATTTGGAATGACTTTCTTAACACGATTATCAGGAATTGAGCCATCTCACGAACTCCTTTACTCAACTGAAGCAAGCGCAAGCGAAATTCAAGGCGTGCATTGACAACGTCGCAGAGGTGAAGCCGGAGAACAGGAGTGCGTAGCGTGCTTCAGTCCAGGAACTGCATGTGCTCACTTGCAAGGCAGACAAGACGATCCTTGTACCATTGACCAATTCCCTGTACGTCCCCGGGAAGCTTTCCGACATCGAGAACGTCATAGTAGACGTTGGTACAGGGTACTACGTGAAGAAGGTATGCTCGCTCTTCCAGAACCAGTATCGGTCTCATCTAAAGTCGCGTCCGTACTCTAGACACGCGCGCAAGCAACAAAGCACTATTCTGCCAAAGTGGATTATATCCGTACGAACCTGGAGACGCTGCAGGAGACTATCCAGAAGAAGCAGGAGAACTTAAACTACCTTGTACAAATAATGCAGGTGAAGCTACAGGCCCAGGCGACTGCGAAGGAATCCAAGTGATGCATCGCACCCATGTGGAGATTATCACTCTTCAGTATTGTTCGGCATGGCTTGAGGTGAGCACTTCAGCTGCGCGATCCAGCCCATCGCGGGACATTCGAGCCACTGGCAGTGTGTTCATGATCATTAATGCACTGGTGTCGCTTCAGTATGTACAACACAGCGCACCCTGCAACTAGTTGATACTGTACATAGAGGATGTCGGTCTGCAGCTTTGTGCTCTGCTGTAACCTCTGCTCTGGGGTAGAAGTAAATCTTGCGTTACTTACTTCGTAACAAACTAGTACTTGCATCCATTATATCCAGTCTTACCTGCGGGGCGCCATGCCTTATCCGACGTTTGCTTCGTCTACTTACCCTTGCCTTGCCTATCGATTTACTAGTCATATAGTTGAGAGTTTGCTGCCCATAGTGTTCCCACCTCTGCTTTCCATTCCCAAGCACAGCAGAAAGGCCGACTCTCCGAATCCGCATCAGCATACAAGTCGTATAGGATTATTCCGCAGATACACAGGTCCGAGCGTCAGGTAAGGTGGATAGCCCGGGGTGAACTCTGCTGCGCCTCCTCTTTCCAACAAACCACCACATGCAAGTCATGGCAGACAACAAGGTGCGGAAGGCATCCTCCGTCGTCCCTCTTAAACCCATCCAAGTCGCACAGGGTCCGACAATGCTGTCCGCGAACAAGATCGCGATGTCCAAAGCTCTCGGAGCAGCATTCCTCAATCATCAGGTCGAACAGCTCGAAAAGTCGGTTGCGGGGAAGGACCATGGTGCCTGGCGGGATCGAAAAATCAACGGCTCGCAGACTCCAAGCAACAGGCGTCCTCCGCAGGGGAACGGCAGCGGACCGAAGATTGTGAAGAAGAGCGGTGAAGTGAGCGGCACTGACGAGCGGCGCAAGCGGGAAGGGGCAGTTGAGGGGAAAGATGCAGATATTGTGGTCGTCGATGCAAGCGTCCTCGTCCATGGTATCTCTCAGGTGAAGAAATGGTGTAGGGAGGGAAGGTCGGAGATTGTGATTGTCCCCCTCGAAGGTGCGTATTCCGTCGTCTACCCGGAACAATTCACCCAACTGCCAGGACAGCCCTCAACACTCTGGATCTGCTCAAGAAAGGGACCAGTGCGCTCGCCCAGCGTGCTCGTACCGCTTCCCGGATTCTCGAGGCCCAAGTAGGCACGAACCCCCGCATCCGGGTCCAGCGCGATGACGCCTTCGTCCCCTGGGATAATATCCCCTTCCGTGACGGTCTCCCCCCTTCTCCATCTCCTGAATGGGTGCGCCGCACGATCTGCTGCGCCCGCTGGGAGGTCGAACACGCCACGTCCGAGACCGGAAAGCCAGGCACACTGCCAAAGGTCGTTCTCGCTGTGCTCTCTGGCACCCCCGAGCCCTTGTCGGACGGGCCGGCTCCCAATGGCGCTATCTCCGCCTCCCCAGTCCCCCTCCCTGCGCCGCAGCCCAACAAGCACGAGCCGCGTGCGATGGGGACCATCGTCGCCCAGTGGGCTGCCCGGGCCGGTCTCGAGGTCTTCGAGGTTGCCCCCACGCCTCTCCAGAACAGCAAGGACGGATACCCTACTGGCCAGCGCCGGTCTGGCGAACAAGGTCGCCGCTCCCCCGACGACAACCGCAATCCCCGTGGACGCCGCAACTCCAACAACCAGCACCGCTATGACGGTCGCGGCGCAGGCGGCGGTGCACTCGTCGAGCGCCCGCCTGCCGTTATGGCCATGATGGAAGCCGTCTCACAGCCTAGTCGTGTCGTCCGCGTCCTCGCGCGCGGCGAGAAGCTGGACCCGAATTAGCCTAGGCGAGCTCGTCGAACGAACCGACTAGTTACCGAGTGAGCGAGTCTTCTCACCGGCCCTTGGATCCCACGTCGCTGACTTTGCCCCAGTCTGATAGTGCAGTACAAGACTGCGTGATCCGACCGCAACAACGTAGTTTGTCCGCCGCTTCTCGCTGTGGGCACGCGCAAACGCAGCCTGTCTTGCGCACACAAGCCACCTTAGACTGCTCTCTGATCCTCTGCCTTGTGCGGACCCGGCGTCAACACGTTATCTCGGTCGACATGCGCAAGGATTAGATGACCCATACGACCCTTTCTCCCGTGGAACGCGATGCGAATACGAAAACAAGAATCGGAAAACCTCGGACGCAAGTAAGGAAGACCAGTTTCTCGACGGTGCCTCGGCCTTGTTCCTTCTTCTGGTATGCCCTGCTGGATCTATGCATCTGTCTTGGGTACGCAGGTTATTGACGGACCGTTCTCTTTTGTTTTCTCCAATGCGGTCTACAGCTCCGATTCTTTCGGTGTCTCGTTCCGCCCCTCCCGTTCCGCCTCATGTATGATTACCTATGATGTCTCTGCGATGGACTCATGCGTCCTGTGGTGTTCATATGCCCCCCGATATCTTCTCTTTCTTGCCTGTATGGTCCCCTATCTCACGCAATACATTCCTCTTACCTCCCTGCATAACTCGAAGTTGCTGAGTCGAGAGTTTGCGCCAAAGGTACGAAACAACGATAGCATTTAACAATGTATGCAAAGCGGCTACAATAGATGATGGTATATATAGTGTTACAAACACAGCTCAAAACTATAATCCACAGCATTACTTCGACTTCAGAACGCCCTGCGCGAGCGCACGGAGCATAGCGATAGTGACTTGCGGCTTCGGCCCAACATCGCTAAGCGCGGCGGTAGACGCTGAGGTGCTCGGAGGAGGCGGTGTCAGGAAGCCATCCAGCCCAGAAGTGTCCGCATCGAGCTCCTGCTCCGTGGATGCAGGTGAGAAAGAGAGCTTGAAGCGCTTGTTCGTAGAACGGGGGCTAGAGAGCGCGAGGTACAATGAATCAGGCCGGCCGGACTGGCATGCAACAAGTGTACGAACCTTCCAGTCAAGCTCTCGTCTGAAGCAGGTCTCTTCTGGGCCATTGTTGCAGCAGCCAACTGCCTAAGGTGGTCCGCAGTTGCCTGCAGAACACTCTCAAAGCGCCGCTTCGCCTCCTCGAGATCGGCCCGCGGAATCGCGTACACAGCAGCAAGTTCCTCCCCGAGTACTTCTTCCGCGCGTATGATAGGTAACCGGAGGCACGCGTCCAGGAAAGGCCCGGACGCATACGCCGCACTGAGATGGGCAGAGTCGTCGAAGTCGACGGGAAGATCGACCTTGATATCCCTCGGGCCGTCGAGCAGGGAAAGCAGCTCTCGGAGCAGAGCGTTCTGCACGTCCTCGAGGGAACGTACGACCTCGCCATAGCGCGTCCAGTCGAGTCGATCGTTGGCCCAACAGCTGTCCAGCCAGTCGGTTGCGAGGGTCCGGACGGGCGATGTAAAGATCTCTGTGAGGGCTGACCGGCGATGTCAAGACTAGATTCTGTAGAAAATAAGGATTGAACGTACCCTTCCACGACAGTATCGCCGTTAGCTTATCCTCGACATCTATATTCAGTCTGCACAGCAGGTCTTCGAACTTCTTGTCCAAGTCGGTGTCAGAGGAAGAGATCACTAAGCTTTGGACGTCGCGGATAACACCAGAAGCTCGAAGTTCCTTGACCTACACGGAGTCGTCAGATCTTGCCAACTTTAGCCTAAAGAAATCTTACCATGTCACCAAAGTCGGGAGCTGCTTCGGGGCCGTCCTTTTCCGCCCAAGTGATAATTGCCAGAGAGGGCTTGAACCGTGGCTGGGACTTCTTGTAGGCTTCGACAACATCTCGTAGCCGAGCGCAATCATCCAGGATGCGATATTTTCTACGTTTGACGTCAATATCGTTCACTTGAGCGAAGCTACGCTTGCACTAACCGCTCCAAAACGTCGCCAACCCCGTCCATTGCCGTGCGCTCAAACACGATGAGTCCAGGCGCGCCAGGGGAGGGCGGGTTGTCGATCTTTGGGAGGACGGGTATCGAGAATATGCCCTCCGCGTGCCACTCGCCCGACTCTGGTACGTCAAACTTTGTCTCTAACCAAATAGCCGTGCCGTCGTTCACGGTGTTCGTCGAGAGCCATATACGCCATTCCGGCGGATAGTCCTCGTCTGCGGTCGCCGTGCGCACGCGATGGCGGATGGCTTCAAGGAAAGTGCCACGGGCCCAGCGGCGTTGATGCTCCTCGTGGTTCTACCGGGATACAATGTTGAGTACGAAACTCTCGTACAGACTGCTATATGGAACACACCTCTTTCAAGCGTCGTGCGAGCTCCTCATCTGATACCGGTGGCCGGTAGTCGCTAGAGATGCGCCTCCGCGAGCGTTTCCCGGAAACAGGCTCCGGAGTAGAAGAAGACGACATTCTACGTTTCTTGGCCTCCGACGGCAGCTCTTTGTCCTCGATAGAGCTGACACTACTCGACAAGCGGTGCCTGTGAATCTTCTCCTTGTAGGTTTCGCTGCGACGCAGAGCCTCAGTGTAGATCGCGTGGTCGGTCGCCTTCTTTATCCATAGCTTGAAGTACTTCTTGACCAATGAACTCTTGCGCAAGAACTCTGAGGCCATAGCGTCGAAGTTTCGAGCGACGTCCTTTGCCTTGCCCTTGTTCTTCGGAGGTTTCGTGGGCGAAGAGGGCTCGCCCGAGCCATTAAAAAGCGTTTTGGAAGAGGAAGCGACAGCCGTTGGTGCAGTGAACGAGGATGTCGGCGTTCCGAATGGGTTACCTGCTGCCATCGGCTTGGGTGAAGGTAGTGCAAGCGGACTCAAGACCTCTGGGGGGACTGGCGACGAGGGCATTTGCAGACCAAACAAGCCGAGGGACTGCTTGCGAAGTAGCAGTCCGGAGTTTTCCCGCGACGGCGGCGCTGGAAGCGATGAAGGATCGAACCAGTGCGCAGTCGGGGTCGAGGGCAGCGTAAGAGGTGCAGGCTTCGTCATCTGTGGCATGTTACTTGGAGAGAGGGGTACCGGCGTAGCTGGTGGCTCTTCGTGAAGCTCAGGCTTGCCAGGGAAGTCCCACAAAGTCTGTCTGCGGTCGATGATGCGAGATGGCCCCGCTTCCGACTGGGTGTTGACGGCTTCATGAGGGGGAGGTGTTGAGGGCGCTGTTGGAACCTGGGTGGGTTCTGGCTGCGTAATCTCAGGTTCTGGGGAGGCTTGCTGAGCGGTAGGTGAAAAAACACTGGAAGCGACTGATGCCGAGGACGGTTGGCCTGAGAGGTCTGGTTGTGCTAGTTGGGTGGCGAAGATGCTGGGGGAAGCTTGTATGGGAGGTTCTGGTGGTGTCGGCTTGGAAGCAAGGAAACCTGGCGTGAATGACGTTGCATTGGGGTTGAGAGGGGACGACACGGCGGGCTTGTACGAGGGATAGCCGCCAAAAGGTGACTTGGCTGGTGTCGCCGTGGTAGAACTCGGCGGGGGAACAAGCTGGTCAGGGACTGAGACTTTCGGCGGAGACGGCTGCGAAGGAGCAGGTTGCGTGGACGAAAGGAAGGGTGGTGTCGAGAAGATGTTCGTGGTGGTTGAAGGCTGGGCGAACAAGCCGGCGGCTGGGGCCGACGAACTCGCCGTGAACACAGATTGTGTACCCGGCGAAGGCCCTGCAGGAGATGGCTGTGTGGACACGCCAAATACTGGCCCACCAAAGACAGACTTCGGGGCGTTGCCAAATGTTGGGCCACCGAAAAGTGATGTTGGTCCATTGGATGCAGTAACGGACGAGGTTATGTTTCCAAAGACAGACTGAGGTGTTGAAGAGGGCCCGAATGCCGATTTCACATCTTCATTTCGCGCAGGCGGAGGTTGACCGAAGGCAGATGGGGAGGACCCAGAGGTAGGCTGGGAGGAACCGAAACTAGACGTCCATCCCGCCGCATCATGCTCAGCAGGTTTACCTGACGAAGGAAGCTCCGCATCTTGTGTTTGCTCGGGTGAAGGGGTAAGATCGTATTCGATGACCTGCACCGGGCGAGACAGACCATCAATGATTTCCGGGATAGTAAGATCTCCTCGGATAGACTCGATATCTTCAATAGTGTCTGTGCCAAAAAGTCGCTCCATGATGCAGGCGACAAGGTAGATCATGACGATGTTGTTCTGCTCGCGGAGCACGGCAGCAAGCTGCCCAAAGATTTCCAGAGCTTCTTGATCCACGACGAGCTTCGACGTCTTAGTGATCGGTGCGCTCTTCGCTTGTACAACAAGCCGGAACTTGGTGACCAGTTGGAAGATGGGATTCTCGAGGATCTCCGGAGGGATATCTTCGTGACGCTCCTTTTGGTCGCGGATGTGAATGAGCCGATGATAGACACGCATCTCCAACTCAGTGGGCGACTGGTATCGCCCTCGCTGATCCTCATAGAACTCCTTCAGACTCTGCAAGGCTGAGTCGAGTAGTTCAGAAGGACAACCTCTGCATGTACCACACACAACTTACTGTTCATGAGTTGCTGCTCCTCGAGGGCAAGCGAGAAATTGGGGTTGTCGCGCTCGAGATGCAGCGCGAGAATGTGGAAACGAGCACAGCGATCATGGCACTCGATAGCTAATGCGCCAGTCTCGTGCTGCATCGTGAAGTCGCTGCGAACAGCTCGCGAGCGGTCCCGAATGAATGTGTAGGTTTCCCTGAAACCTCCGCGTGGAATGAGGTCATGGAAGAGATAGTCGAGAGTTTTCTGTCGAGTATGTTGCTTTTCTGGACCACTTGATGCCGCTAGGCTGGGCTCACCTTCAGTATTGGTGGTGGGCGAAGGTCGGAGGGCAAAGTCTTGTCACCCGCCGCGCGCTCGTAAATCTTGACCGCACGTTTATGATCAACACGTTTGGTTCCAGGAATCTTCGCGGTCATAAGCGCAGATCATAAGAGGTACAATGGAGAGCGGAGGAACCACGTACCACTTCCCACCGGTCTAGATTGTTTTCGCGCTCTCTCCTGTATCGCTCAAACCTGGGACACATGTCCATACAGGTCCCGACCATGGTAATAGCCTCGTCCAAGCGCTTCGGCACCAACGGGTCGTCCATCTTTCCCTCCGCGATTGCTTTCTTGCGTTCGAGCTCGCGGGCTTTGACGAGCTATGGACAACGTAAGCTGCCCCAGGCCCTAAAAGTAGTATTCAAGCGCACCTCTTGATAGAACCGCTCCCTTTCTTCTGGGGTTTCTGGTTCCTTCTCCTCTACATCCGCAACCTCTACCTCATCGTCTTCGATTCCGGAGTGCGCATCGTCGTGGCCCTCGTCCTCCGTCCCGCTCATCACTTCATCGTGCTGAGCGGGCACCGCGAGATGTTGTGTCTGCTCTGGCGGTCTCGGAGTCGAGCGTCCTGACCCGCGACCCCGACCGCGTCCTCTTCGTGGCCCGCCTCCGCGCTCCCATCGCTCGGAGTCACTGGTGTGCCCGGAGTTGTCCTGACCGTTAATCCACTGCTTGTTGCGGGAAACCGGTCTTGAGGAGGCCCCGTTGATCCTGAAACCGCGTCCTCGGGGCTGAAGAGGACCGTCCATAGCGATGTGGTCGTGGGCAAGATGCGCGGGCGCCCACTCGAGCTAGGACAGCCGAGCGTCCGTCACGTGACCGATCCATTATTCGGCGCAATAACGAGTATTTTCCCCTCTCTGAGCTCTTCCTGTGATTTCATCCTGCTCTGTCTCTCTGCCGTCTAGTCTTCCTTCCTCAGGCTCAGAACTGTTCTATCTTCTTCAAAGAATTGTAGACTTTTCCGCACCAGCAGCAGTCCAGCATGGCTGAAGAAGAGAAGAAGAAGCCCATGGTCATTATTACCATCGGCATGGCAGGAGCTGGAAAGTCGACCTTCGTGCAACGAATAAACTCGTACCTGCACTCGCAGGACCCCCCGTCGCCGCCATATGTTCTTAACCTCGACCCCGCTGTCACACATGTGCCGTTTGAGCCGAACATCGACATCCGGGACACCGTCAACTACCATGAGGTCATGAAGGAGTGTGTGGACCGCCGCTAGCACCTGGGTGACTGCGGTTACTCACTGCTCTGTGAAGGTACAACCTCGGTCCGAACGGCGGTATCCTGACCGCGCTCAACCTGTTCACTACGAAGTTTGACCAGGTTCTCGAGCTTGTGGAGAAGCGAGCGGAAACAGTCGAGTACGTGATCTTCCTTACTGTCTCCATATGCCTACGTGCCGGGGAGCTTGTGTGCGAGCATCCTAAGGCTGCCATATTGGAGACATGGCTTCCTCCAGGCTGCTCGTGCTGCAAGCTCCAGACGTACGCTTCGTTCAATGACGCTTTGCCTCGCGCAACGTCTAGCATGACAATCCTGCTGAGCTGACATGTGTTCCATAGTTATGTGATTCTCGACACTCCTGGGCAAATAGAAATCTTTACTTGGTCAGCCTCAGGAGCTATCATCACGGACGCGGTCGCGTCCTCGCTGCCGACTGTGGTCGCGTATATCATCGACACTCCCCGAACGACTGCTCCGGCGACGTTCATGTCCAACATGTTGTACGCTTGCAGGTACGTCTCACCCGCCACATTGTGTGCGGCAATGTGCTGACCCCTACGCCCCTACGCAGTATTCTATACAAGACAAAACTTCCGTTCATACTCGTGTTCAACAAGACGGACGTCCAGCCGCACGACTTCGCTATCGAGTGGATGCAAGACTTCGAGGCGTTCCAGGCGGCTCTCGCAGCACACAAGGGCACGACCGACGACGAGGGGGAGCCGACGTACATGCACAGTCTGATGAACAGCATGAGTCTCGTCCTCGATGAGTTTTACAGACACCTGACAGCGGTTGGTGTCTCGAGCATGACTGGCGATGGCATAAAAGAGTTTTTCGACGCCGTCGAAGCGTCGCGGACAGAGTACGAAAAGTGCGTAACTCTCTCCATTCGCTTGTCACAGCTTCTCATCTTGCTCCAGGGAGTACCTTCCCGAGCTTCAGCGCGCACGCAAGGCTCGTGAAGACCAACTCAACGCGATCAAGCAGGACTCGATGACTCGGATGATGAAGGACCTCGAACTCGACCGGGTGCGGAATCCTGAGATGGCGGCGCGTGATCGGTGGGAACCGTCGCAAGAGGAAGACGAGGATGCGGATGACGACCTCGAGGTCAACATCATAGATCGCAGTATGTCCCGCCGTGCCCAGCGCCGGATTATAGCTGATTGAAGCCCTTTTCAGGCGAGGAACGTTGGCCGGGCCAGTATATTGACGTGACCCAGATGCGACGCCGAGATGACGAGGGCGTGAGCTGGCCGCGGCCAGGCTAATACGTGAAACAAAACCAGTGTGTACATCTTGACATCTTCAATGTATAGATTTAGTGTATTTTCGCTTCGAGGCTGACCGATAGCAATTTGAGAGTTTTCTCCCACTGCGGCTGTCGCGGCTGCTACAGGGTCATCCGAGCGAGCTAGCTCATTTCTCGTAAGTCTTTGCGAGCGCTCTGTACGTTCCCGATCGTATTTCAACAACCCCAGAAATACTTCCGCTAATCAACGCACCTAGGCCACGTACCTCTGCTAGGAATGACGAGCTCGGTTTTATGGGTTCGTGGGACAGTCAGTCCTTGTTTGCTGCTCTCGCGTCTCGACCCCACCGTCCGAGGCTTTGCAACTGAAGAGATGCTCCAGACAGATCCCGATGACGTCTTCGGATTGAATTCCGACCGGGGCGCCTTCAGCGGGAACTGAAGGCTCGTAGTGGGCTCGTGCATAACCATGTCATGCGTTGCCATTCCAACGACGCCGAATTTCACGCGGTGTCCCGGTCAACTCCCGGTCGGCGAGTTTATCGCAAGCTAACTTACCCTGGCGATGCTTGTCTCTTTTCTTATGGTAGGAAACTGGGCCCCTCTGTTGCACCTCTTCTTCCGCCCGATCATGGGCACTTGTCGTCTAACGATTTGCACCGGTCCTCCCCTTCGTCTGAGAGGTCGGGAATGTGAAAGCTACCGGTTCTCCGGTGCGCCCGCGCATGCTCGACACCACCATCACCGCCGAAAGAGCACAAGGCTGTAGAGGAATGATCAGACAATAGATTTGACCTGCAGAGGTGCATGGCAATCGCTCTGCAGGGGTGGATACGCTGGTCAAAGTGTCGACCCGCAAAGGGAACTGTTGAGCATTGCCTTTTCGGGCTCGAGACATTTGCTTACATAAGCACCCTTTAAGTATGGAAGCGTGCATGTTCACGTCTGCACTCGACCACCTCCTCTTTGTTTTTCCCCGGTAATCTCTCTCGATTTCTTTCTCTTGTCTCTTCGGCAAGGATACAGCGGACACTACAAGACTCCCGCAGTGGTCGCCGCTCTCATAGAACGCCTCGTATCTGATTACCATGGAACGGTCAGCGACCCATGTCTGGTGCGGTGTGGCACATGCTGACAAGGGGAATCTTGGGCCGGTATATCTAGTTATGCAAAGCTTGAGAAAGTTGGTGAGTACCTGATCAGTTCTGTGGCGATCCCAAACTCATCTCATTCGCGGTTCGCCAGGCGAGGGTACGCTACTTTAAACCTGCTAACTCTAGCATGCAATGACCGGTGTTTCCATGAATCCCTACGTTTACGATAACGCTACTTGTATTATTTCTATCTCACTAACAGGAACCTACGGTGTGGTGTACAAGGCGAAGGACCTCACTACAAACCAAGTGGTCGCGCTGAAGAAGATCCGCCTAGAGGCCGAGGACGAAGGCGTGCCAAGCACTGCTATTCGGGAAATCAGCCTTCTGAAGGAGTTGAAAGACGAGAACGTCGTGCGGTGCGTACTCTGGCTCCCCACTGATCTGCGTGCGCGCCCCTTTCGGCTTCCACGTGCTGATCGGTTTCCTTTCCCATGTTTCGCACGTCCCGGCGTACCCGCACCAGACTGCTTGACATCGTGCATGCCGACCAGAAGCTCTACCTCGTGTTCGAGTTCCTCGACGTTGACCTCAAACGGTACATGGACATGGGCAACAAGTCGGGCAACCCCATCTCGCTAGATTTGGTCAAGGTGAGCCACTCGTTCCGATCCCCAGCCCCATCCGGTATTGCCCCATTTTGCGAAGCTATGTCCGACGGGACACGTGAAGCAGAAGTATGGCGCGTTCCAACACGTCTGTAACGCCGCCTTAGCATTAAGCTATTGCCACATTGATGAGGTCACGTGACCAGGCGACCTGTGGCGGCAGTCTGCACGCTGTATGCGGGCTTTGTGGGACACCGCTGTTCTCTTTTATTCTCATGCAGATCCCTGCGCTATCTTCCTCCAGGTAGCAATTGTCTTCACCACAGTACTGACGTTGTCTCTACCAGAAATTCACACATCAACTTACGTCAGGTCTCCTCTACTGCCATTCGCACCGCATTCTTCATCGTGACCTCAAGCCGCAGAACCTGCTGATTGATAAATATGACAATCTTAAGCTTGCCGACTTCGGTCTTGCCCGTGCCTTTGGTATTCCCATGCGGACGTACACACATGAGGTCAGTTCCGCTATCCCGGTTTCGAGGCTCAATGACTCAAACCTTCTCGTAGGTCGTTACCTTGTGGTATCGCGCACCCGAGGTGTTGCTCGGCTCGCGTCACTACTCGACAGCGATCGATATGTGGTCAGTGGGTTGCATCTTCGCTGAGATGGTCATGCGCGGCCACCCGCTCTTCCCCGGAGACTCCGAGATCGACCAGATCTTCAAAATCTTCCGGTTTGTGCACTCTTGTGGATGACTGCGCACATACGCTAACATTACCCAGGATTCTTGGCACTCCGAGCGAGGAAAACTGGCCGGGTATCAGCCAGCTTCCGGACTACAAGCCCACCTTCCCGCATTGGAGCCGGCAGGACCTCTCCGAGACGGTCCCTGGTCTCGACGAAGATGGGATTGACTTGCTTCGGGTATGTCCAGCTCGCCTATACCTCGACCGAGACGAGACTGACAGGACCCGCAGCAACTCCTCATATACGACACCGCAAAGCGCATTTCTGGTACGTTTCCACTCACTGCTCTTCGTTACCGCCCGCTCATGTCGTACAGCAAAACGCGCCCTCATCCACCCCTACTTCAGCGACTATCGTCCCTGAGGCTAATCTCACCCTCTGTAGCCGTCCTCCCACCTATATATTAGCTTCACACCTTGTTCTGCACCCCTCCTGTGTATAATTCCCACCTGGTAGCCTGCACGTACACGTATATCAATCCCCGCACTCATTACGCATGTATTCCACCCTGTTCGATGACCCTCGAAATGCGATGTCTTCGCGTGCACATGTTGGTCACCTCGTCTGCAGTAGTCCCCTTGTCGAGTGCATGCTGCCGACCTGAGTTCGTTCCTACATGTCTTTGCCAGCGGCGGAAGGCCAGGATTCGCTAGATGCTTGAGAATCACGAGAATGATGTATTTGGACTGTCCAGAGCATTAGTACAGATCGCCTTGCTGTTATGCGGTGCTACAATCATACAGGAGTACGTTGGGAGTCACCAGATTTTCGCCACAAGCCTACGAAGAGAGAAAAACAAACGAAAGTATGTCGCCAAAGGAACGTAATCGACCTCATTGAGCCCAGGGCTAATCAAAAGCCGCAAAAAGAAAGGACACCTTGTCAGGTGAAAGGGTATATATGGGGGAACAAGCAGCCAACGGGCGAAACCAACACCGAGGCGTTTACACGCCGGGCAGCGTAAAGTCAGGGAAGTCCGGCCATTCGCCCAGGCGAGCGGGGTCTCCGCCGACGCGGATCCAGTGCGAGTACGACGGCGTAGGGCCGTCGAGAATGAAGAGCTGGTGCCAGCCCGGCGGGCAGACCTTTGCGTTCGGGGGCGCTGTGATCGTGCAGGTCGTGCCCGCGCACGAGAACTCGGGGAAGATGGTGCGGCCGCCCATCGCGTTGCCATGGGTGGACGAAGTCGCTGGTATGCATGTCTCAGGGTGCCGTACACGCAACGATCATAATGGAGGACGCACCAGCGATCATCGAGACCCGCATCGTATCCGTCGTGCCGTGGAAAAGATTGACCACGATCTGGTACTGCCCGCCGTACTGCCAGTCTGTCTCGGAGATTGTGTAGTTGGGCTGCGTCCGGCCCTCGTTGAGGTACGGTGGGATGTAGACCTCGATGCGCATCTCTTCGGGGAACTTGGGCGTGCCATCGGGGTTGTTGGTCTGGGGGTCGCTGCCGGAGATCAGGACGCGGCCATCGTACAGCAGCTACGGGGAGCTATGAGCAAAGGCCGCCTCGTGCAAAGGTCAGGGCCTACCGTAGCCTCGGAATGGTAGAGACGGGCGACGATGGTGTTGTTCAGAATGGAGAAACGCTGGTTCACAGGCTGCGCCGGATCGTACAGGATCGCGTTGTAGTTCGGGAAGTCAGCAAGGCCAAAGCCAGCCTGACCCTGCTTTGCACCGTTGACAATGAGGAACGTGCCGTCGGGAAGTGCTACGTCGGATGTTAGTCATGGAATCGAAGGGCACGGTTGCAAGAAACAACGGACCAGCCTGTTGGGCATAGGTTAGTCTAGACGGATGGGAATTAGAACGGGGTTACTTACAATGCATGTCATGACACGTTTCGACGGCTGCAATATTGGTAATTTGTATGTGTAACGGAGGAATGGAGGGGAAGGCGACTGACCATCCGTTCCAGTACCCAGGTCGGGTTCTCCGCTTCAGGCTGGATGCTCACGCAATTGTCGAGTGCGTCACCGAAGTTCGAGCCACCGCAGACCATGATCGTTACCGGGTCTGTGTACGGCGCATACTGGGGCATCATCACTGCGGTACCCTCCATGGGATAGGTCCTGCCAGCGAGTGGGCTAGTGACGGACCCTGGCATGTTGGGCAGGACGACATCGGTCTGAAGCGTAACGGGATCGAGAAGGCGCGCCTCGTTGTAATAACCTTCAGCCGCAGGATGAGTCTTCCCCTCTTTCCGACGTTTAATAAGCCCAGTACATACCGATGAAGATCCGGCCACTGGGAAGGACATGGAGGAACGGATATAGGTTGTAGGGGTCGGTGCGATTCAGGTAGTCCAGGAACATCCATGTATCGCCTGTGCCATCTGGCTTGGGAAGGATCTCCAGACTGGGCTCGGGCGGGCCATTGCTACCCAGTTCACCTCCGACGACTAGGATAGAGCCGTTCGCCATGATCATCGCCGTTGGATACCATCGCTGGCGCTGCGAGCATTGTGAGATATGAAACTACAGAAGCGGCGATGTGCGCACCTGCAAATGAAGCTCGTTGAAGTTCTCTTCCCAGTCATTGGTCCCGTTCACTCCGGGGGTGCCGTCCGGGGTGTACAAGCGGACACCTTGGGTACTGTCGAGGCTCCATCCGCCGACGTTCAGCTGGCGAGCGCCCTTGTCCGGTAGAATGATGCTCCCTGAGCAGAAAACGTCCGACTTGACATGCATCGTACGCCATGCCTTATCGAATTGGTCGACGAGCGTGAGGTCAAGCTCGTAGGCGCCAGTCGAGTTGTCGAATTCACTGGTTCCGAACTTCTCCACCATCGCAATCTTGTTATTGATACCGAGCGTGACGACCAGGGGAACCACGACACCCCCGATCTGCCATGATCGTTTAGAACGGAGCCCACATGCACGCGACACTGTACTTACCAGGAACTGCAAAGGCGAAGTATTAGTAAAGATTTAGGACGGTCTTAATCAACACATACCTCATAGCGCCCAATATTCTCGGGGGTGTGCCAGACGTTCAGGTTGCCGTCCCAGGTGTAGTACTAGACCTCCATTAGAACGTCGTCTACACGCCTGTGATGAAGCGTACGCACCGACAGCCGGTTTGCGCCACCACAAATGTGAATAGGATCACCGGAGCAGGCAATATTGCAATCTGACTCGGCCGCAAGTCCAGGACTGTTGTTGGTGAAATCTTCGACATCGCCGCAGTCTACAATCCAGTCGCACACGTCAACAATGTGGACGAAGCAATCGCAGGAAATAAATGAATACGTACAGCACTCGTCTGCGAATTCCATGCCAGCGGCTGAATATCCGAAGGCGGCGCATTGCGTAAGGCAGGTTTCTGCGCTGTTATTTGGGAGGATGAGCTGATATGGGAAAACCCTAGTCGTGGTATTCTCGCTATGGCGATCAGTCAGATACCATGCGTAAGGTCTAAAATGCTTGCGATCTTACTGGATGCACCCTTGGTACTTCCAATTCCCAGGAAGGCTTGTGTTCTGCGCGACAGGAACAGGCAATGCTGTGACGTTGCCAGTGGACGTGTACACCTAGGTGAAAGGTGAAATTTAGAGGGACAACGTTGGCAGATTCGAGTAAGCACTTACGGACAACCTGTTTGGCCCTCCACACGCTTCGCTGTGATATGAGAAACACTTCATAAGCCGGTACTAAGCCGAAAGCATTATGCTCACTTGGCATTCCCACCGCAACCCATGGAGCAGTCGGCCTCACTTCCTTCGACTGCACCATTGATCAGCTCGTCACCGCAGAAGCACTGAGCTGCAGAGTCATGGCTGAGTGATGCAAATGAGCAAAGAATAAAATTGCGGACGAACTCGAAAACTCCATGCCAGCCAGGGTGAAATTCTGGCTGTTGCATGAGGAAACGCAGCTCTCTACTGTGAGATTTGGGTCATCCGGCAGCTGTGTCTGGAAAATTCGGCCGAAGGCATTGTCACTGGCTATGCTATGAGCGGTGTGCGACGGATAAACCACAATTGCAGGACTCACACATAGCATGCAGCATATGTCCAGCCAGTCGGAAGACCCGACTCGACAGGAGAGACACCGGAGCCAGCTCCGCCACCGCGCCGCCACCGCCGTTACCGCCACCAGGGTTGGACGGACCACTGGGAAGCGAGCCGGTATAATTGTATACCTGTAGAATTTAGGTAAGCGGGGTATTCAACGCTTAATCGTGGGGAGCGCACATTGAGTCGGTTAGGACCACCGCAGAATTCCGAGCTATTGCCCGCACAGACCATGTTGCAGTCCGAGAGAGGAGTCGGGCCCGCACCAGCAGCAAAGCTCGAGCCGCAGAAACATTGGACAGAATATTCCGCGCCTGCAAGAGGGTACCCAGCGTTGAAGCAAGCCTCGGTGCAGCTCTCTATGGTGTTAGGTCCATCGGTATTGACACCGAACCCCAGGGTACGAACGTTGCCGTCGCTGCGAAGATATGAGTTGATATCATCGGTGGCGGTGTGTGAACATACCTGTAACAGCCGAGAGACTGCCAAAGGCCCACGCTAGGAACGGTCTCGGGAGGAGGGGGAGGGGCCACGCCGCTCCAGAACACGCTCAGCCGATCTAAATCCTGGGTGAGCGTCACGTCCAGGCAGACAAACGCCGTAAGGCTTACTTCCCGCGCCGCATGTTTCGCTGGAGTTGCCACTGCAGGGCATATTGCAATCGGCTGCGCTCGTGCTGCTCCCGCCATTGGAGAAATTATTGCCACAGTCTGCGGAGGTGCACTCTTCAGTAGGGGAAGCCTAGCGAATTAACGTGCTAGACTCACAGCACTCTTGTGCGTACTCTGTCCCGGCGTACACGTAGTTTTGTTCACTGCAGAATGAGATGCAGGACTCCTGCGTCATGCTCGTCGAGCTTGTGTATGACGCAGACCCAAGCGTACGTCCACCGGGGTTGCCATCACTATTTCGTGGTCTGTGAACACCGTGGACATTACGATGAGCGAGACGCACTCACGTGTAGCATCCAATGGATGTCCATCCTGCCGGCAGAGCCCGCCGTTGCAGACGACGACGGAGATGAAGAGAGTTGTGGATATGTGATGAGGCCTGAACGAGCTATGGGATGGTAAGAAACGGTCCGATCCCATGACGCGACACTTACAGTGGGGGCAAGCGCACACAGCGCCGCCAAATGAATGAACGAACGGACCATGACCCGAGAGAAGGGACACTCTGCGTGGAGCTGGCGGAGCCTTGGGCTGCGGACGGTCTTTTATATCCAGAGGCGGCGCTGGGTGAATTTGGATAACCAGGGACTGGACCGGTCGAGCACATGGCCAACAGTCCTCAAACGTCTTTGTGGTTATCCTCTGGACGCATCTCAGCCGCGCTTCCGCTTCTCGAAAGCCTGCGGCATTTCTGGTCGGCGATGGGAGGCAGCAAGAATACGCGATCTTTTCAGGGCGACCCTATACGATCCCGAAGCCGGGACCGGCAGCGATTCGCCTTCATGGTATCTGTCAGGGCCCTGTCGGGCTGTGAGAGATGGTATCTCGTTGGATGTCAAGGCGGCTCGCGCGCGAAGGAAAAGTGTGATTATTCGGCTTACCTCATAGAACGTGAGAAACAAGGAGAAGATGATGTGCGACTCTGGTCGATGGATAGCGCTATAGAGACAAGAGCATCCCTTCTCTCGTTGCGGTTGTCCGCACAGAATCGTACGAAATGGACGAATGCTACAGCTCGGACGCCGGTGCCTGTCCATGGCGAGCGTTCTCGTCTTGACAGGTAATATGCGAAGTGATGCGAGCCGTGGCGCCACACGAATTTTGTTAGACTTGTGTCACCGTCCAACCGCCTCTAGGCACAAAAGCATCGTCAGCATAAGGATCTCCTGCACAAACGCGTGAATACTCGCACTTGTCCTCCCCTTCCATGGCGGCGTTTGAGCCTGCCGGAGGCCGAGGGTGATTGCGAGAATACGGTGCCTTGCGACCAGGGACGAAACCACAGGCGAGCGTTTGGTCACCTTGGCCCTGAATACACTCTCGACGAGACAAAGGCACGAAAACATAGGACATGGAATAAAGACTTGGCAAGACGGAAAGCGCTTCGCTGGGTTGGCGGCGCCGGCGCTATCGATGCTCTCCCGTTTCTGATGGTTTAGCATGTGCTCGGCCGTTCTTGCGTGCGCGCTGTGAGATCTGAATGCGCAGATGTGAGTTTTCCGACGACGCTGGACAGCCAGGCGAGCAATGAGAACCTGGCTTTCTCTCCAAAATGGGTCGCAAACTTCTCCCTGTTCCGCACCATCTGGTCACACGAAAGGTGTACGTAAGTGATACTGAGAACGGAAAACGGACCCGCGAACTTTCGTGTGAGCCCCGTGCTGAGCAAGGATGAACGGAATGGTGCTCACCTTCTTGCTGCGTAAGGCGATCGAGGAGCCTCGTTATGGACAATACGCGAGCCAGAGCCTGTTGCGCGTCTTCAACCCTTCTAGCAACAGAAAAAATGGTGCAAGGGTGGTTCAAGGTTCTGGTAAGGCCCAGGCTTGGCATATGCTACCCGGGACGGAGCTGTGTTGCATTGGCCAATGTCAGACGTTCTAGTGTGTCAAAAACAGAATTCCAACTACATATGGATGATTAGCGGAAGGAGAGACCGACACAAGGGATACTTGCGATACTTTAGACCGCTGAAAGGGTCTCCTCGGACCCTTACCAGACAGCTCTAAGGCCACCGCAACGACACGCAAGAAAATTGCACGAGTTCTCGTGTAGAGGGATGCGGCTGCGAGGTAACATGACTCTGTTGTACATACATGAGCCTGAGCGGACATTTGCGTGCTCGCCACTGTCAGAACGTAGTTCAGCTACCGGCCATGGATTAACGACAAAACGAATACCTGATAATTGTTGCGTAAGCACGCGTATTTATCGCGGCCCGGTGAGCAAGAGCACATAGTGCCGGGGCGAGGAAGTAGGATTGATCTTCAATTCATTCTCAGGCTGCGTCGTTACATTCAGTCGGAGTCCCCAGCACATCAACGACGGAAGACCTCACCGAGGTCGCAATATGTTCGGTGCCTGGAAGATCCGGATCCTCGTCTGGGTTCAAAGCCTCCCGTCGAGGATAGCGCGTGGAACACAGTTCCCGTCTAGCCTGTACGACGATGCCCGGTCATGATGCCAAGCCCTGGAAATTCTGCAGAGCGACCATCATGACAAGCAGCTACGGTAGCGATCGAAGCGTGACGAGGAAGACATACCCTGAGAGCTGAACATAAGAAACAGGACAAACCGGCGTCCGATCTGCAGGGAAGGCCTCCATTGCGCACGAATGGAAAATGCTGTTGCTGGTAATGTCCCTGACTGATGCACCATGCGATCTGCTGCTATGATTGAAACTCGACTTGGTGTATGACGAGAGGCCGACGGGATATGCAACACTACTAGCTCCGGTAAGTACACGAATGGACAAGAACTGTAGCACACACATTAAAAACGATGGTGAGTTGGCTCTTCACGGCCTCTGACAAGTCCCCTCTCGACCAGGAAGGATGAGCTGGGAAGCATGACCTGCGCTCTGAAACGTTGTTATGAGGAAGATCGATAGCATATATGCGCATATAATATACATCTCAGATATCTAGAATCGTGGGGTTGAGCACACATATTGTAGAACAGGCCTCGACAACGTACCTGCGCGCGCCTCATGTATATCCTGCAGGCCAAACGCCGCACGTACCAGCGACCCGCATTGCGCCCAATGCCGCAGACCAAGCCCAAGTACAGCGCTCTCACACCTGTGAACCTACGAACCCGCGACAGCACACTATGATTCTACGTCCACCGCTCCGGCGACATCACGGAACCTCTCGTCGTGTCGCTTTGTCCGAGCTGAGATCGTGCCTAGGACACATACTCGCCCACAATTGGTTCGACCGGGTCAGAGTTGAGGCGATGTTCTCGCTGTGTTCCTGGTAGAACATGCAATTCAATCTCTGTGCCAGGGCCTGTGAGCGGTGGACGGATGATGATGGAGGTCGTGAGCAAAGGACGGTCAGCGAACAGCGCCGGAGCCTCAATTATTTCTGCTCCCGACGTTCGCAGACCCGCGTTTCCTACCAAAAGTACGGAACTCGAGGGCTGACTGAGCTACCGGATGTTCAAGGTAAAGGCCAGTGGTAGAATGTGCACATGGGTTGCTTCGCTACGTACGAAAGGAAAAAAGTACAGGACAGCCGCGGAGACTGCGTCGAGTGCAAAAAGGCGCCGCGGGGAATAGTATGGGACTTAGAAATACAGGCCCTTCGAAGGGGCAACATGGGTACTAGGAACAAAAAGGCTCAGACAGCGGGTACGGACAACACAGAGACAAGTGGTAGTCGGGGGAATAACGGGAACTAGCATATACCGACAACATTCAGAGGAGGATTGCATGGGAAACACGGCGACGGGGGACTATACTTGGGAAACTATACTCGGCACTACACTCGAAACGAAGGTCGGGGCGTGAGAGGACATAGGGTACGGGTGGGTATCATCAAGAGGCGACTCGGAACCAAGGAAGGGGTGACATACGACGAACGAGACCAACAAACAAGGCCATCCAGAAGAAATGTGCAGCGTAGCGAAGCGAAAGAGGGAAACTGAAACGGGACACGACTCACGTCTACGCCGCGCTGTCGACCTCCTCCCTGTCTTCCTTGCGCCCAAGGCTGTCGTGCGCCTCGGGCGAATGCGAGTGGTGTACAGAGTGCCCGTAGCCCGAGTACTGCGGCCACACCTGCGGATACGAGTTGTAGCTCGGCTGCGAGTAGTACGGATACGCGCTCGACGGGGACGTCTGCGCCGGCTCGTGGCCATATCCCGGGTACGTGATGGCGGGCGACGTCGCCTGCGGCGGGGGTGTGGGTGTATGCTGGATCGGGGAAACAGGCGGAGGAGGATACGCAGACGAAGCAGGCGGCGGATACGAGCTGTAGTGCGGATAGCTCGGATAGTAGCTGTAGCCCGGGTACGTCGTCGTCTGCGACAGACTGCCGGTGTCCGGGTATGCAGGCGCGGTCTGGTGGATCGGCGTGGGGTATGTCGGCGACGACCCTTCTTCGCCAGCAGAGTCCTGGCTGCGCGACGCTGCCTGCTTCTTTCTGGACGACCGCTTGGGCGCAGAGGGACTGTACGGGTCGTAGCGCTTCGCGCGCTTGGAGGACGACGGCTCGTCTTCGGGCGATGGCAGCAGCAGTGGCGTAGACAACATCGGGGACGTATCCGGTTCGTCGGCCTCTCCCCGATAGCGAGGAATGCCATCGACGCCGATCTCGACCTTTGGAGGGTTCCTGAAGTGCGTCTTGTCGAGGTATTCGGGGGATATGTCTAGAGACGCCAGCTCGGGAAGGGTTGAGGGTGAGCGCAGGCGCCCCTGCTCAACGTCCTCGACCTTGTAGTACGAGATCAGGTGTTGTGCAACCCCGCCGATAGTCAGAGAGAATGTCTGTAGCGTGCTCAGTTAGACGGCGTCGGGCGATCGTGTTGCAACGCACCTTCTTCATCATCCCCCCAGGTTTGAACTTGTAGCTGTTCGTCAGGCTTCCGACCAGACTGCGTTCGCGCTGACGGTCGATGCCAAGCCTTGTTGCTTCACTCTTCGGCCTGCTGAGGCTCTGACCGCTCTCGGACTTGACATTGTCCTCCTCGTTCTGCTCCCTCTCTGCGCGCGCGCTTCGATGTCCCGCCCCCCGCTTCTCCGTCTCGCGATACAAAAGAAAGTTGCCCAGGATGCGGCTGGGGCTCCAGAAGAAGCCGTCGGTCCATCGCTTGATGCCACTCTCGTCCTCGTCGAACACGAATACGGACCCCGACGTGATCATCTTGCGCTCCGAGTCCACCAGACGACGCGTCACGCGGGGATTAGGCCTCGTCTTGCGGCCTCCAGGATGAGCAGAGCGTCGCCGGTGGTCTCTATCCAGCCTGACCAAGGTGGTTCGGTCCAGGTCGAGGGGCATTCTGGCTCGAAGACGCTTGGTCTTGCGACATGCAGGCGGACTGGTGGGGGTCATCGTCGAGCACAGTCAAGGACAAGTTCAGAGTCGATCAGCACGTAGTGGTCAAGCAGAGAATCAGCGACGAAAAATCTAAAATAAAGTTCGAAAGCACTGACCAGTGAAGCTTCAAAGTTTCGGTCTCTGAGGAGGGGCGGAGCGGCGGGGACCTAATTTTGTTGGTTTGTCCTTCAAATATTGAGGCGTGGGAACGGCTCACGTGTCTCTTTTCCCTTTCACTTTCGTCGTCGAGGTCGTCGTTCGTCGTCGTCCGCGAGTGCGTGCTCGTCGTCCTCGTCGTCGAGGTAAGAGGAAGCTTGTGAACGGCCCCACTCTCCGCATACAAACATGCTATCTTTCACCAGTCCTAGTCCGCTCATAACTCAAGGCGCCTTTCCCCAATTCAGCTTCCTCGTATCAGCACCTATCGGCACACAGCCCTCCGCGCCTCTCCTGCGCATCCTAGGAACGTTCAAGGGGCATGACAAGGCCACAATCCGACGCCCGAACATGCCACGTTTCTGCCAGCAGGTTCCCAGCTTGACTCGACCTGCCTCATGTGTTTTTCAGTGCGCTTTCTTGTGTCTTTCTCGTCGCTCTGCGCTACGATTTCGCTGCAGCAACCCGGAGTACACTCCCAAACCCTCGGTCTAGGCCCTCAACAAGCCCCGCTTTGAGCCCCGTTGTGGCTTGATGCTGGCGGCGACAGAACACCCACCAGTCACACCTTGCTCCCCGATTGGTCGACACTGCTCAGTTCCCTCGCACTCCTGACCACTTCGGATCTGACTGCCTATCTCACTCGATAGAGTTCCGTCCCGCCTTCATTTCGCGACCTGATTCATCCAAGGGTCCGCCGCACCCTGTCCCTGAGCGTTCACTGCCACGACCAGCTGACTGTCCACGCCTGGCCAGCAATTCCTATCGCAGCACTTGCCCGCTCAATCGTTCGGTCCCGGTCATCCTAGTTCTGGGGTCCCTTACGCAATATGGTCATGCTGAGAGCCCTGAAGCTGCGACCACAATTGTATGCTCGACCGTTGGCAGCACGCACCTTCAGCCTCGACCTTCGCTGGAGTCGCGCGGGTTTGTGTTCCCAGCGCGAGGAGGAGCTCGGGTTCTGGGGCAAGGTCACGGGCAAGGCACATGACAAGCGGCACAGACACGTCTAGCGCGCCATGAGAACATTCGATGCGCACGTTCTGTCTCTCCAACTGCTACGCCTTTCTTTGATGGTTGCCTGCCGCTGCGTGCGCTCGCATCTCAATCCGAAACAGCCGTAGCGTCCAGTGGTGTACCGTCTCTGCCGAAGCGAATCGATGCCCTAGACCCGCAGCGCATTGAGAAGTCGCTTGTATTCGTGAGATGTGTTCGCGTGGGTAAGAAGACCTTGCTATAGGCTAGTCTCGGGGCGCTGGTCAACAGGGTGCGCCTATTGCTACTTTTCCTCAGCGTGTGAATCTGACTGCGCTCCTCGTGCCGTAGACCTCACGCGTTCGCAGTGCGTTCGTCGGGACTTTTGCCATTCGAGCCGTGTCGAAATTCAGCGGCTACCGACCTCGCCTTCATTAGTAGCACCGCAACGTTGCAATACAGCTGCTTTGCTAGGACGAGAAGTCTATGATTCACCGTCTGGCCAGCTTGACTGCTGCACACGGCCAGTGTACCTGTCGACTGTTCATTTGCGTCGTGCTCTCCAGTTCTCCTCCCTCAACAAGCCTCGTCGCTCAGGAGGAATATATCGGACGCATGTGCTGCTTCAGTTTCCCCCAACTCCTACAATCGGTCGTGTCCGATGAGCACATACATGATGTTGGTTCCTCGTACTTGCATGCGGTCGCTCTCCCTTTCATTGACCCTCGCAACCGACACTGATGTAGAGGAGCAAGGCGCAAGCACTTAAGGGTTGGCGTTCCCCGAGAGCGGCAGTGTACGAGGTGCGCCGGGTTTGTGTTGGCCCTGTAGCGCGACTGAGCCTTCCATTCATGTGTTACAGGCCCCGAGTGCCCTTCGTATCTATGGTTCGTGCCGTGTAACGGCAAGGGACATGGACTGGCGGGAACAGGGTCTAGTGTCACCATCATCGTCCGCGAGCAGTGCGCCGCTCGACTTACCAAGATGCGCTGCACCCTGAACACAGCGGAGGCACCCGCGGGTTTCAAAGCAGGTATGTGTCTTCAGCAAACAATCCTCAGCACAACGCAGCCCTACATCTTGCACCTACTCAGTGGTCAGCAGCGACTTTGTCTCCCTCTCTATATGAATGACAGTCTCCTCGCGGAAGAGCTGCTTATTGCAGACCAGCCGAACGTCGCACTCTGGCATGGCACAGCGCGGCGGACTACGTTCATGCCGGCACGACCCGTTCCGCAACGAAGTCCCTCACGGTTTCGTGACGACCTCCAGTGTGGCATACGTTCAGTCGTGACCGCCACGATATGGCCGCTAGTGACCATCCCATGTCCCGCTAGTCTTATGAACCTATTCGTCGCCGGTATTCTATACGCCTAATGCAATCACACAAGACTATTTTGTCGCAGAATCAAAGCCTTGCCGTAAGTCTTTTACCAGAGGAATACTGGTGTTGCACTCATCATCATTGTTTCTGACGGTCCCATGCTTCCGCTCATTCACAGACAAGGAATGTGCTCGTCTCTCTATGCCCAGTCTGGACGAGAATGTCCCCCTCGACGATCAGCGGCTGTGCAGGCCATCCGAGAGTCGCGACCAGGCCTCACTGGGTCCATTGTGGCTGATCACTGGCGTACATGCCCGTGTACCGTCGCGAGAAGACTTGCAGCCTCACGTTAGGGTGCACTTTGCAACGACCCCTGTCTCATCGGCCTGGAGACGTGAGCAAGTGCCAAGCATTACATGACTTCTGCGGTATGCCAGGGTTTAGCCTCGAGTAGTCATTCTGTCTGCTCATGATCGTCAGCCAGGACGTCACCTCATAGGAGGTTCAATATCATAGCTAATTACGCCTTGCTCCCGGTTCTGAGCAAGCAATCAAGTGCAGAAAACGTCAAAACAGCATCCATGCTTGCGATTCTTTTTCAGGCCTCTAGGGCGCGAGCAGCTTTCAGGCTTCTTCTGTATGTGCGTCAGTTCAAGAACGTCGGCGCCCGCCTGCATCTCGGAGGGGCGCGCGCGATGTCGGAGGTTCTCATTTCATTTCCCACTCTTTCGCCGACTCTGGCGTCCGGTCAGGGTCCGCCGGCGCACGATCCCGCCTCGTGGTGATTCGACCATCAGTGCGTCGAATACGCTTCTGCTTGTATGCCGTCTAGCTCACGAGCTATGCTCTTCTTTTCAGAATCGACGCAGGCAGCGGTAGCGAGCAGGCGGGTTCGTGGGCAAAATGATATACTATAATGTTGGCTGGCTGCCTCCGTCCAATATGCTCGCGTTGATCCATTCACAGCGCATGCGAACCGCGAGCCTCTGTGTCCGTCTGATCGATGCCTGCCGGGTGCCTTCCCGCGGGGGCCTGGGACGGCCGGGCGAGAGTCATGGCCGTACATGAGGCGCGTCGAGCCGCCGGCACGGAGAGGTGTCGAGGACAGCCGAGCGCCATCATGTAGGCGGTACGACGTCGTCTCCGGAACATTGTTTGTTATGCTCTTTACGCAGTGAATCACCCTTTACCAGCTCAATTTGCGGCTCGCCTCAGCGTTCCTGCGAAGCCGGGGGCTCACTACTCCTTCCAGGACATCTCAATTTGAGCTCTACGGACAGCGGGGAGTACTTAAGGCGGCCGAACCCTTGGTTACCCGTCAGTCCATCGTGTGCTCTCTGCTCCATCGTCACCGAAGAGCGGATGCACTTTTGCCATGGCACCCTACTCCGTTCTACTACTGGGTGCACTTGGCCTTCTCTCTATGGTAAGTCTCGTCTACTGCTTTGCGAGCAAGACCCTTACCATACTTCCATTCCTCTGTACAGCATAGTCATGCATCGTTGCTACCGCACGTCTTCCGCAGTGAACACGACCTTTCCAAACGTGCCCCTACTTTACCAGATGGGTGGAGCTCCCTTGGCTGCTACACGTGAGCTGAGCTGCGACCCGCTCGTGTGACGCTAATGCTAATCCACGCGATTGCAGCGACCCCCCAGGCGGTCGCACGCTGTCTTCAGCGTCTTTCACTGATACAAACGGAATGACCATAGAGTCCTGCGTATCATTCTGCAACAGCAAATCGGCCATATTTGCGGGTACGGAGTATGGTCAAGAATGCTGTACGCCTCTTCCCTATAGTGGATGGCCGTCTGCTTGACCTATTCATCATCTTTAGACTGTGGAGATTCTATTGGTAACGGAGGCGCGCCGACCGATGCGGGCGATTGCAATATGAAGTGCTCCGGCAATTCAGCAGAAACCTGCGGCTCCGGATGTATGTCCGGACGAAGTCTCTCGTTGCATGACTCTGATGAATTATTAAATGCGCACATAGATCGTCTCAGCATGTACACCAATGGCAAGAAACCGCCTCCGGCTCCCTCGATACCGGCCACTGTCGGACAGTGGACATCGCTGGGCTGTTACAAGTACGATTTCTCTGTTTCTGCCCCGTTTCAAGCTCTGATGACCAGCATATAGCGATTCGGTGAACGCTCGTGTTCTCGGCATTACCGCGAACCCAAGCGGCGGGGTGTCCCTGGAAAGTTGCACGTCCGCTTGCCAGTCCATGGGCTTCAAGCTTAGTGGCGCTGAATATGCGGACGAGTGTTATTGCGGCAACAGCTTCGCGAACGGCGGCGCGCCGACCCAGCTGTCAGACTGTAACATGCCCTGTGCCGCGAATGCAGGTGAACTCTGTGGAGGACCTAACAGACTGACTGTGCGTTCGACTCGTGTTCTCCTCAACAAACCGCTTGTAGCTGATCTGGCCGCGATAGGTCTACAATTTCACAGGCAGCGCTACCACTACATCGCCACCCGGCGGCGGCAGCTCCTCCAGTAGCTCGTCTGTGAGCTCTACAACGTCTTCGACCTCTTCGAGCACTGCTTCTTCGCCAACTGGTACCGGTGTTGTCACTTCGGGACTGCCCTCCGGATGGAAGTACGGCGCATGCTATGTGTGAGTTGCAATAAGAGGGAGAACGATAGCAGCACTAACCAAATTCGTAGGGATAACGCACACGGGCGTATCTTCCAGACTCAAATTCCGGACAGCAATACGCTGACGGTCGAGTCCTGCGTCAACACCTGTGCAGGACAGGGCTTTAGCATCGCTGGCATGGAGTACTCGGGTGCGTTAGCCATCGATAACATGACCGCCACTTCGCACGGTGCTGATATCCAGTAACTTAGTGCAATGCTTCTGTGGAAATGAACTCATCAACGGCGCCGTCACTGCCCCTGACACCGACTGCGGTATGCCCTGTGGTGGTAAAGCTTCGTGAGACCTTTTCAAATTCTTCCGCATGGGACGGTCATTCTGACCGCTGGCATGTACAGGGAGGCATGTGGTGGCCCGAACAGGCTCTCGGTCAGTTGTTCGGAGCGCTGTGGTGTGCGAATACACTTACAGATGGGCGATTCTAGGTGTACAGCTCGGGACCAATCACGGCCCTCCCCGTTCCAAGCGCTCAGACCACTGGTCTTCCCGGAAATTGGAAGTATTCTGGATGCATTAAGTGAGTCAAGCTCGTCTGGGGTCGCAGAATGGACGCTAACCTGGTCCGGCTCAGGGAGCCTACCAACGGCCAACGTACATTCCCCTATCAGATAATCAACTCGAACAATAATTCCGCGGAGGCATGTCTGAACCAGTGCGCCAAGTTTGGCTACCCCGCTGCTGGCCTTGAGTACGGCGATGAGTGCTGTAAGTTCACAAGCCAGACGTCGATACGGGACTGATCTTGCCTTCGTTAGGGTGCGGCGATGTCAGCGACGTCACAAATAGCGGAGGTGGTACTGCTCCCGACTCTGACTGCGGCATGGCATGTTCTGGAGATCCCATCCACATTTGCGGCGATGGAAATCGACTTACTGTACGTTCTGTTGGATTTCTTGGCATGGCACTCAGCTAATTGGCGATGCTAGTACTACGAGTATCAAGGCGGCTTGTACAATTGGCATCAGCCCGCGAATACAGGTCGCTACGAGGTGCGTTCACCTATTGACGATTGAGCCGCAGCTGACGATCGCTCGCATCTCTTGGACTTCTAGTTCCTGGTAAGTCAATTATCGTTAAATCCGGATGTCGCATGCTAACGCTCCGCAGATCGGCGGTGTCGTTGTCCCACTTGTCGTCACACTTGGTATCAATAACAAGATCGCTATGGTAGAAAAGTTTGGCACGAGCGAGTTCGACAACTCCACTGGCGCGTATGAACTCGACCTAAGCTTGGTGGACGATTTCTCCAAAGCGTGGCGCACAATGCACGTCAAGTCAGACGTCTTCTGCTCGGCGAGCATTGTACTACCTGACAAAGGCGCGCGGCAGCTCAATGTCGGCGGCTGGAGTCTCGATAGTACGATGGGTGTCCGACTCTACACCCCTGATGGCAGCCCCGGTGTCAATGGCACGAACGATTGGGAAGAGAATTTCAACGAGCTTCATCTTCAGGTGGGTATATGCGCGCAATTCATCATCATTTGCACTGACAAGCTACCAGAGACAACGCTGGTACCCGACTGCGCTTGTCCTCGTTAACGGCTCAATCCTCGTCATGGGCGGTGAGGTCGGCAGCAACGGCGCCCCTGAACCTAGTCTCGAGATTCTGCCCACGCCGCCAGGCGGCCTACCTGGAAATTCCTCGACTATCTGAACCGTACCGACCCGAACAACCTATACCCGTACCTCATCAACCTGCCTAGCGGGCGGATCTTCGTCGGTGCGTACCCTGAACGTGCGGACTCCAGCACTGAGCTCAGACCATGCCTCGGCCAGGCTACTACAACGAGGCACGAATTCTCGACCCGGACACCCTGGACACGGTGCAGGTTCTGCCCAACATGCCCGGCTCCGTGACCAGCTTCCTTGCAGGACGCACGTACCCCATGGAAGGCAGTGCTGTCACCTTCCCGCAATACGCGCCGTACACCGATCCGATGACTGTCCTCATTTGCGGAGGCTCGAACTTTGGCGTCGCGCTCGACAACTGCGTCAGCATACAACCTGAGGTGGAGAATCCACAGTGGACGATTGAGCGTATGGTACGTGCTCTACGACCTTGGTTATGGGTCACTGTCTCATCGCAACTTGCATGCCGTAGCCGTCGAAGCGTGTTATGCCCTGCATGGTACGTCTGTCTCATGCCCAAGTACAGGCTTAGATCTAACGTCTCTCATCGTCTAGGCTGGTTTGTACTGTGATTACTGAGCGATACCGAGTGTATTGAACAATCTTTCAACAGCCTTGCCTGACGGGACATTCCTCATCGTCAATGGTGCTCACCAGGGTGTCGCCGGGTTTGGACTCGGTGCCGATCCAAACTACCAGGCGGTACTCTACGACCCAAGCCAGCCTGTGGGCTCCCGCTTTTCCATCCTGAACACTACGATTGTGGCGCGCATGTATCACTCCGAAGCTACGGTGCGCTCGCGGTGCTTTCTCCAGAGCGTCGTTGTGTTACTCAATCTCGCTCTAGCTGCTGTACGACGGCCGTGTCCTGGTCTCTGGCAGCGATCCACAGACGCCTGGTCTTCCTGAGGAGATGCGCATCGAAGTCTACTATCCACCTTACCTGACAGACGGCCGCCAGCAGCCAAGTTTCACGATTCAGGAGACTGACTGGGCTTATGGTGGGCACTACCAAATCCAAGTCACTCTGCACGAAGGCAGTACCAGCACAATGCGCGTATCCCTGGTTGCAGGTGCGTATCTCATCGTTTCGCCCGGTCGATATGTCTAGTCATATCGCATTCAGCAACGTCAAGCACCCACGGGAACGCCATGGGTGGTCGAACAATCTTCCCAGCGTTCACCTGCAACGGCAACACCTGTACGATCACCGCACCGCCCAACGCAAAAGTGTCCCCAGCAGGATGGCAGCAACTGTTCGTCCTCGACGGACCGACACCATCTCACTCGCATTGGGTCCGCATCGGAGGCGACCCGGGACGGCTCGGCGAGTGGCCAAACTTCCCCGATTTTACCCTCCCCGGTTCCTAAGATCTGCAACCCATGAACCTTCCATGAACCTTGGACTCGTATACAGCTCACGCTAGACAGCGCTAGCGGATATTGGATAATGGACACTGGACGCTTACGCTACTTACGAGGTTCATGCCACTTAGCCACGAACTCTGACGAACTATCCGGATGATGGACATGCTTCGGACACATTGTCGTTTGCTTTATAGACCGCTATTCGTGATATCCTGATATATGGGACTGTACGTTGTTCTGAAGAATCGTGATTGGAATCTGGATGATTTTCAATGAGAGGCTCAGTCTGCGGGACCATGGGAAAATATGCCCTAGTTTGTGCTCGGTGCCACGATGCCGGCGCTTCTAAGCTTTTCCTCAACCACCGATGTTATCCAAGACCGAATTTCCCTCTCGTCGGCTGTCTACATATCCCTTCGAAACAAAACATGAGAGACGCTACGAAATCTCGAACTGGTGATGTCAAAAACCCGCAGGAGTTACCACAACATGTTACCACGCGACAAGAATGTGTACAGCCTCTTCGCGCTGTCACAACGACTTAGTGGTTCGTTCGACGCGTCCTTCAAAGACTAGTTTATACTGCGTGTGATGTTGGGGAAGCATTTGAAAAAATTACTGTGAGTCTGAACTCAGCGGAAGCGCTTTCTGTCAGCTTTTATTCTTCTGTTTTCCAGTCGCTGTATGCGGTCGATTTGCCTTCACAAACAATCACGATGCAACATGCACACCACACGAGACGCACGCCGTGGTCCTATTTTATAGCCTCATAAGCTCTCAGCGGTTTGCTATCGGTAGCGTTTGCCTTCCATGTTTGATTCAATCCCGTTCCAGCAGTCCAGGTCCCCGCATCTGTCCACTACGCCATATTACTCCCGAAGAAAGTACTGTCGCGGTGTACAGCGCCTTGCCGTTGCCTGGACAGGACTTCTCTATCAGCAGTCTTGTTAGGCTCAAGCTGGAATTGAAGCGGAACACAGGCTCCGCTACGCAGTCTATGGTGCGAACTTCTAGGGTCGCCTAGGTGAGTTCCCGTCTCTCCGTTTCTCTGTCTCTGAAGTATTGGATTGTACTCATTTCTCCGTGTGGCAGGGAAATGCTCTCGTAACGGTTCACGGTTCTCACTAGGAAGAATCTGCGCTGCTCGTAGTTATAATCTACGGCGTGTCAGACTGCCGTAAGGAGCACTGGACACTCCAGTTGGGACGAGAACATAACCCGTACCCTCACCGTGAGGTGAGTCTGGAATGATTCGTCTGTGAGGACTGTAGCGCACAAGGCTAAGACAGGGTATAGCTGCACAGTACCATGTTTACTATGAATCCTGCGCCTTATTATCTTCTATCCAGAAACGTACAGGAAGGGAAGAGAACTGGGAGAACTTCCCAGACAGGGCTTAAAGAGTTCAATATAGCTTTGACTACCGTGTAGCACGCTAGACATCGAGGATGCCTGGATATCCATGTCTGCAAGGTCTTGCGCGAGGGAAGACAGTCTTCGTAGCTCTGTTGGTGTCCTCCGCTTAGCATACGGTGGCGCGCATTGGTACGTATCCAGCCAAGGTTACTTGCCTATTAACCAAGTACGGGTGTAGCATACCAGCGGCCCTCCGCTGAGCACCTGCGGCAGTGAGCGGTCCTAGGTGCCGCAACTTGCTTCTCGGCGTTCATCGAATATCGAATGACCGAAGCCGGTACGCATGAGGTACGAGTCCTTCCCGGCGGCCCTGAAAACGTGGGAGTGCGTCCGATCTCTGACAGGCGCTCCATTATTTCCATGGTACGTACAGCGAGATAGATACGCAATGTAATGCACGTTCACGTTTCTCTGCTGGCTACTAGGTCCCTGGGATGGTATCTTGCATGAATGCGGAATTACGCAATGCCGCCTAAAGCCCGGTCCCCAGCATGCTCTCTATTGGCAACATGGCGACAGACGCAAACACACCATTTAATGGTCCTAGGTACGCAGCAACATAGCCTCAACCTTGAGTTTATCTGGCTTTCGATCTTCCTACTGTTTGCTTCCGGGAAAAGAATTATGTTCGCGCGTACAGGTGCATTCACAACAACCCCAGGCATCCGCTGAGTAGGGTCTGCCGGCAGACACTTTCCGCCTCATGCTGATCCGAGCATCCGTGCGTCATCCAAATTAAGGTTTCCCTCTGCCCTGTCGCATCCAAGTCCAAACTCCATTCGCCTTGATCCATCGTACGCAGTCCCAAGACAGCTACTCATGAGCCTTCCGTGAAAAGATGTACAACAGCACGACCGTTGAGCAATAACATCCAGCATGCTCACGGCGGTTCGCGGTGGGCACTCATGGCGGAGGGGTCTGGCACTTCTTTTGATCGATACATGCAAGCAACTGGCTTCTCGCGAAGGCCCAGGAAGGCAGGCGAGGGATCGTAGACTTGCATGAGGCATTTTGTATCGGCGGCAGAGGGGACCGCGGGCAGCATAGCCCAGCATCACCGGAGAAAGCAGTGCGATGTAACTCTCGGAGGTACGCCTGTTATGCCTGTCCGCAGTGTGCTCCGATTCTCACAGGCTGTTGTCCAGCTGTAGCTCGAGCGGTCCTCCGAAACCGGATATTCGCCTTCTCTTTGCCTGCTTTAGGCGCAGGGGTTCGACTGTCGGGGGTACTTAAAGCCGAGGTACGCTCACGTACCGGGCAGCCCACCGCACCTTCATCCCCGAGGGCTCGAGAAACGAGTCTATGACACCCTCACTTTTAGCTCTGGGTGTGTTCTCCCTCCTATTCGCGGTCAGTCCAGCACGATGTTCTCTGGATTTTAAGCTTACATGGAACATGGTCTTCCGTAGTCTGCATCTGCATTCATTCTTCCCCGTGGCACCGTCAATTCTGGTTTGCCTTCTGGGTGGAAGTACAGTTCCTGCTACATGTCAGTCGTCACCGTTTTGCTCGTATGGCACTGCCTGATCTCAGAACGTAGTGACAATGCACACGGCCGTATTTTCGCCACTCAGGTTCCTGACAACAATGGGCTTACCGTCGAATCTTGCATCAACGCTTGCGCGGAGCAAGGGTTCAGCATTTCAGGCATGGAGTTCGGTGGTGCGTCAGGTGTCGGCGGTGTCGCGTGTAGCGTTCTTCTGACGTTAGCGTTCTCAAAAGTGCAATGCTTTTGCGGAAACCAACTGATCAGCGGCGCCACCACTGCTCCGGACGGCGACTGCAGCACGCCCTGTGGCGGTAGTGGATCGTACGTACTTTTTGGCTTCTCTCGTCGCGAGCGGTCTTCTGACTAATGTCCGCAGCGAGTCGTGTGGAGGGCCGAATAGGCTTTCGGTGAGCACTAGCCGATTCATCTCCATGCACTCCTATTTGATAAGATTGGCATAGGTCTATAGCAAAGGCGGCGTCGATGTTCTACCTGTGCCCACTACTCTGACCACTGGCCTCCCCGGGAACTGGAAATACTCGGGATGTATCAAGTAAGCTTACCTTCAAGTTGAAACTGGCAGCGCCGGACGCTGACTTTCGGTGCTATAGAGAGCCCGCGAACGGCCAACGCACGTTTCCTTACCAAATAATCAATACCAATAACAACTCGGTCACGGCGTGCCTGAACCAGTGCGCCAAGTTCGGGTACCCTGCCGCCGGTCTCGAGTTTGGCGACGAGTGCTGTGAGTATATGTCCATGACGCCCGTGCTATCGCCGCAGCTCATCATGTTCGTGCAGGGTGCGGGGATGTTAGCGATGCTACGAATAACAGTGGAGGCACTGCTCCCGATACAGCTTGTAATATTGCTTGCTCCGGAGATCCCGTCCACAACTGCGGAGCTGGCAATCTACTCTCGGTATGCTTCGATGGCTTTTGCATAGCCGACTTTCTTCGCTCAGAAATTCCTGCAGTACTACACATACGAAGGCGGTCTCAACACATGGCACCAGCCCGCCAACACTGGTCGCTACGAGGTACGTTCACACTGATTATACCAGATCTCTCGCTAACGTCCAACCGCAGTTTCTGGTAAGTATTCTGAAGAATCTTTAAAAAACGGGGTTGCTGAGGAGGTGCAGATTGGCGGTGTCGTGGTCCCGCTCGTCGTCACGCTCGGGATCAACAACAAAATCGCCATGGTAGAGAAGTTCGGCACAAGCGAGTACGCCAACTCGACGGGCGCGTACGAGCTCGATCTCAGCATGGTGGATGATTTCGATAAAGCGTGGCGCACAATGCACGTGAAGTCGGACGTCTTCTGTTCGGCAAGTATCGTCCTTCCGGACAAGAGCGCACGCCAGCTCAACATCGGCGGCTGGAGCTTTGAGAGTACACAAGGCGTACGCTTATATACACCGGACGGCAGCCCAGGCGTCCCCGGCACGAACGACTGGGAAGAGAATTTCAACGAGCTTCATCTTCAGGTGGGTATATGTGCGCCATTCATCATCATTTGCATTGACAAGCCACCAGAGACAACGCTGGTACCCGACTGCGCTTGTCCTCGTCAATGGCTCTATCCTCGTCATGGGCGGTGAAGTCGGCAGCAATGGCGCTCCAGAGCCTAGTCTCGAGATTCTGCCAACGCCAGCAGGCGGGCCTACTTGGAAGTTTCTTGACTACCTGAACCGCACTGACCCCAACAATCTGTACCCGTACCTGATTAATCTGCCGAGTGGGCGTATCTTTGTCGGTGAGTCATACGACTCCATCCTATGGACTTCAAGCTGACCTTGCATCGATTAGGATACTACAACGAGGCCCGCATCCTTGACCCGAACACCTTGGACACAGTCCAAGTTCTTCCCAACATCCCAGGCTCCGTCACTAGCTTTCTCGCAGGACGTACCTATCCCATGGAGGGCAGCGCGGTCACCTTCCCGCAGCACGCACCATACACCGACCCAATGACCGTTCTGATATGCGGAGGATCGAACTTCGGCGTTGCTCTGGACAATTGTGTCACTATTCAGCCCGAGGTGCCAAACGCTCAGTGGACCATCGAACGGATGGTGAGTCTGCAGTCTGTATCTCCCATCTGCCCATCACTGAGCACAATCACCCCTCAGCCTTCAAGGCGTGTCATGCCGTGCATGGTACGTGTCTTCATGCGAATGGCGTCAGAGTAAAACTGACCTTGAATTGCATGACCCGACAGGCTGGTACGTCGAGTTAACAGGTCATGTCAGCTGGCTGCACTAACGAGCTATGAATATAGCTCTTCCCGACGGTACCTTCCTCATCGTCAACGGCGCTCAGCAGGGGGTCGCTGGGTTCGGACTTGGCGCGGATCCTAATCTCCAGGCTTTGCTCTACGATCCATCCCAGCCTCTCGGGTCACGCATCTCCATCCTGAATACTACTATTGTCGCGCGTATGTACCACTCCGAGGCCACGGTAAGTCGATGCAAAAACGTCACCATCTATACGTGCCAACAGCCACTGCAGCTCCTCTACGATGGCCGCGTCCTGATCTCCGGCAGCGACCCGCAGACGCCGGGTTTGCCTGAAGAAATGCGTATCGAGGTATACTACCCACCATACCTGACCGATGGCCGTCAGCAGCCGAGCTTCACGATCGACGAGACGGACTGGAGTTACGGTAGCCAGCACCAGATCAAGGTCACACTCCACGAAGGGGGCACCAGCACGATGTGAGTATCCCTTATCGCAGGTCTGCATGGCTCTACACGCGATCATTTGCTGCTGCTGACGCGCCGCATAGCTACGTCCAGCACGCACGGAAACGCGATGGGCAGCCGCACGATATTCCCAGAGTTCAGCTGCAACGGTGATACGTGCACCATCACCGCGCCGCCGAATGCGAAGATATGCCCTCCCGGCTGGCATCAACTCTTTGTCCTCGATGGCCCGACGCCCTCGTTCTCGCACTGGGTCCGCATCGGAGGCGATCCCGGACGTCTTGGGGAATGGCCTAACTTCTCCGACTTCACTCTTCCTGGATCATAGGTGTCGGGGTGTTTTGGGTATTGACATTCCCTCCTTCATTTTGTTTTCTTGCGTAGCCGCCATCGGACCATGTGGCTTGGACAATCGATTTGAGGCTTCACTATGCATGACCTTGAATACCCTTCAGATACTCCAGATTTGTAGCTGACCGATTCCGTGCTATGGAACGCGCCATTATGCCATCCGTGCGTGCCCGCCCGCGCCAACGAGCCGTGCCACCCAGTGATACTACTTGCGCAAAGGCATTTATGCTGATGCGAAACGGACAGGTAACCGCGATCAGGATGTCTCGTCCCGCATCCATCGTCTATGCACAGCAGACCATGACTTAAGCAAACGGTGGTCGGCATTTCTGAGAAAAGAATATTATGTTAATTTATAAGAGAATTAATCTCCATGCAATGCATGGAGAAGTTGGGCCATTAAGATGTGCACACGAAGACGTACTAATCTGGAGCAATTTCTCGACGTACTGGGCTGACTCAGTATGCATCACAGGGGACGACAACACAGACTCTGTGTCCTTGTGAAGGGCCCGCCTGCCACGATACCGCAAAAGTCTTCCTATCCCGTCAGACCTACGCGGAGGTGGACTCATCTGAGGACGAGTAAGAACATCGTTCTGCTACTCGCAAGCAGCATGACTACTCACCGCTCAGCGCTTCAGATTTGAGAGCGTTGTCGGAGTCTAGTTCTCGTGCAGAAATGTCGATGCCAGAGGCTTGTAGTCGCAGGGTGCCCTCATCACCAGCCCAAGACCGAGAGAAAGTACGACGCGCGTAATAAGTTCTCGCGTACGCAGATCGCGGCGACCCACTTCGGTGCGCCTCGACGCGAGCTCCACGAAGACCTATGTACTGCATGCGGGCGCATGGTGGCGTCACACCCGACTGAATGGCTTTCTCGTGCTGAGGGAGACAAAGTCGCTATCTACTCGTAAGAATCAGTGTCATCGAGAGGTAAATGTGCGTGGAATCAGTTTGGACACGCACCTATTGCCCTCCGGCCTGGAGCCTGCCCGACCGTCAAGAGTGCAGTTCAGATGGTCGGGTCCGTGTACAGCGAGCAGGCACATGACATGGCTTTCTGAGTACACATTACCCCCGCAAAGATGAGATGAAGGCTGCATATCGTCCCTGGATGAAAGTCGGCGACAAGGAATAGATGGGACGGAAACGACAAGACACGACGGTTCGCTGCGCGAACGGCTATGAGGTCACTTGCTTAGTCAGCACCGGCAATTGCACAGTGTTCGCTTGAACGTGAAAGCAGCCTTCAAATGTCTAGACGACGCTCAAGATATACCTCTCGAGGGATACATGCATCACATCTCTCATATAGGCCACATACATGCTACATAATCCATAAGATTAACCCTGGGTGCTGAAGATTTACCTTCAGGTCACGTGACGCTTCAGTTCTGGCGCTTATGAGCGAGGTCGTGAACCGCGCATGGATCCTCTTCACTTCGCACGGCCACGACCATCTCTCGCTGCTCTAACACACGCCTGTGATTGGTTCTGCAGGTAGACACCCGCACTAATAACAAGCCAAGACGCAAGCATTACTCAAGAATCACCATTCTGCACGATGGATTTTGTGTCACCGTGCTATAATATAACGACGACCGCACCTCTGATCGTAATATTCAGCTCGGTCCACCGTGGCACTTACACTAGGCACTCGACTTCTCGACTCTTTTTGAGTTGAGATGGAAAGCTCTGCGCTTGCCATCATCGCAAAATGCAGATGCTCGATAGTAGAGATTATCGAGGGCAACTTGAACATCGTGCTGAGTGCCGCGTTCTCTTCGTCTTGCCATCCTCTAAGTGTTGCTCCGCATTAGTATCGAATATATAGAAACGCGCGAACGGAGCTCCTGAGCTTCAATCTTGAGCACGAGCACAACAGCCTCAGAAGCACGGCGTCATGATCGACGTTGCCTCATGTCTGCGCCGTGACCTCGAGTCGGAGGCTGTTGCATCTACTAGTCACCACGTTGGCCCACAAGTGTTCAGCTGACGTGTTGTCAGAGAACGAGCTTCACTTCACCTCGAACCTTAGACACGCCTGGCTGCCTTCTCTCTTCATCGACGACAATCTCCAGAGCCGCCGATACAGTTTCGTTGAATGGATAGCTATTCTTGTCTTTGGGTAATTCAATTGCCCCTCTCCCGCTTTGTGGCACTCATCTCGGTACCGTTACAGTCGACGAGGGGATGGCGTACGAGCATCGAACGGGGCGTCAGCGAGAGTACTGGAGGTAGGACAAAGTCTCTTCGTAACTTGGCATATGCACCGCTATCCAAGCCTTCTGCACAGTCCTTGATCTTGTAAGCACAGTGCTCCGATAGGACCACCTGCTTTCGGTCGTCAAGGTAGGCGTCTCTGGCCGTTTCCAGTCACCTCAGAGCTGCTGACCCTCCTTCCCACAGTGGTGTGAACAGCGAGCACGATTCCTGGAGCAGGACTTACGGACCGACCAACATTGCGTGGCAACCTTCCCTCGGTCGTGGAAGTACCGCTCTCTAGATCAGATGTTTATGTGGGACATCATCTAATATTAGGTGTCAAGGCGGTCGGCACCGTCGGAATATCTGTCGCACAGACCGAAATCATTGGAGAAGCCTCTAGCCATAGTGGGTGGTTGTGCGGTTCTGCTCCACCTTGGCCGCCCTCGAGGCGGCATCGGGATTATCCACTCTTTCGTTTCCAAGGCTCTCGTGAGTCAATTCTGTCTGGTTTCTGTAGTTACTTGCGTTGCTGACTATCTTGAAGAGGTTTATCCAGGCTCAATAATGTGACAGGAAGTATTTTCACGGAAGACCGGCTCCGACAGGTGAGCGGGTCCACCGGTTCGGAGTGAAAGTCTTTGACCCGAGCAGGCATCCTGGTTTGTGCAGTTCTGGCGTGATAAATTGCGAGTCAGGCTGTGAGCGTTCGGTTTTCGCATACGCAAGTTGTTCCACAGCACTTTCCCCATTGGCGTGTAGGGCGCGGGAGAGCAGTAGTTCAGATGGGTAGGTTCTGCTCGTGCGCGTCTTTGTTTCTAGAGCTCACCGAAATTGTTATGGATCGTGTCGAAAGACCAAGTCAGCTATTTGGGAGCCGACAGTTGGAATACAATCGGTGTGTTTCCGTGCTTAAGTCTGCACCCGTCAGATGACGGACAATCTGCTCATGAACCACCTCCTAGCAGCCAACCCCAGTCTTCGGTATGCGAATGTATTTCTTCCCGAGGACGCCGTCTCTCAACCCAGCTGTCTGGACGTTATCACGTCCACTCACAGCAGAGAAGCAAGACGACCTGGATGTGCTGAGTCGCCCTGGCCAATAGGAGCAGTGAACAAAGCCATGGGCTAGGTACGGCAGATCCTGCTCCTGTGTCGTGTGGGCATAACCATCGTCCTTCCTGCAGACGCGACTGGGAACTCGGGCTGACGTCCTTGTGGTCGACGCTGTTCCGCCTGGTTTTCTCCCATCGAATACGGCGTTGCACGAGGTCGCTAGCGCAATCCTGAGGGAAACTCACGGTTTGCAGCACTCCGCGGCGGAACGACAGGCAGTACTAGCCATTACCGGGACTGCACGCCTCCACGGCCCTGCCTACGGCGCGCGGCTTGTCCGACTGCGGCAGCGCGTTGGCGACAATGCTTGTCTCAGACGAAACTCGTCATAGATATGGACCAGAGTATATAAGCAGCCTATGCACGATCGGTGTCTTCAGGTCATTCTCAGCCTCTTCAGACTCTCCAACGGTTGCCTTTGGACAGACATGGCCTTCAAGAAGCTCCTTGCTGTTCTTACCGCCGCTCTCTCCCTCCGTGCTGCTCAGGGTGCGTCCGGATGGCTACCGACGCATTGCCAAACTAACAGCTACGCGATAGGTGCGGCCGTTGAGAAGCGCGCGACTTGCTCGAACGGCAAGGTCGTCCCCGCGGCGTCCTGCTGCACCTGGTTCAACGTTCTGTCCGATATCCAGGAGAACCTCTTCAATGGCGGCCAGTGTGGCGCCGAGGCTCATGAGTCGATCCGTCTGTAAGCATACTGTTACTCGCCGCACAGTGCTTGCCTCTTAACGCCGCCCTAGCGTCTTCCACGACGCCATCGCTATCTCTCCCGCTATGGAGGCCGCAGGCCAGTTCGGGTGTGTATCCATCGGCTTCTGCACTGGCATGGAGCTTGACCGTGGACGTTAGTGGCGGAGGCGCCGATGGTTCTATCATGATCTTCGACGAGATCGAGACCAACTTCCATCCCAACATCGGTCTCGACGAGATCGTCCGCCTGCAGAAGCCGTTCGTCCAGAAGCACGGTGTCACTCCCGGTGACTTCATCGCCTTCGCTGGCGCGGTGGCGCTCAGTAACTGCCCCGGTGCTCCGCAGATGAACTTCTTCACTGGTCGTGCTCCGGGTACGTTGCAAAATGCGGAATTGATACAATGTTACTCATTTCGAGGACAGCAACTCAGCCAGCCCCTGACGGCCTCGTCCCAGAGCCCTTCCGTACGTCGAATCATCCTGTGACCTCTCATCAATATACTGACAAATCCTGCAGACTCTGTTGACCAAATCATCGACCGTGTCTTCGATGCCGGTGAATTCGATGAGCTCGAGCTCGTCTGGATGCTCTCTGCGTTAGTGTCTCCTGGAGCCCTTGTTTTCATGCACTGACCAGTTTCGCTACAGACACTCCGTCGCGGCTGCCAACGATATCGACCCGAACATCCAGGGCTTGCCCTTCGACTCGACCCCCGGTATTTTCGATTCCCAGTTCTTCGTCGAGACTCAGCTTGCTGGCACCGGCTTCACTGGGTTGGTACTTTATCACTTGCGCTGGACCGCGGGCTGATCGTTCTCGCAGCGGTTCTAACAACCAGGGCGAAGTTTCCTCCCCGCTTCCAGGCGAGATGCGTCTCCAGTCTGACTTCCTGATCGCTCGCGACGCGCGCACCGCTTGCGAGTGGCAGTCGTTCGTCAACAACCAGTCCAAGCTCGTCTCCGACTTCCAGTTCATCTTCCTCGCCCTCACTCAGCTCGGCCAGGACCCGGATGCGATGACCGACTGCTCTGCTGTCATCCCCATCTCCAAGCCCGCCCCGAACAACACCCCCGGATTCTCCTTCTTCCCGCCCGGCATGACGATGGACGATGTCGAGCAGGCTGTACGTTCCACCGTCCCCCCACACTGATACAGGACTCCCTGACTGACGATCCTTATGTTTAGTGCGCCGAGACGCCCTTCCCGACTCTCTCGACTCTCCCTGGCCCTGCGACCTCCGTCGCTCGCATGTGGGTACCTCTAGCCCTCTGGTGGCGGTATATGAGCTGATTACGAATGATATCTAGCCCTCCTCCTCCTGGTGCTTAAGCAGCCATCAGACTTCGGATTACACCCCGGTATTGGCAAGGAAATTTAGAACGCAGATCGTCCAGTGTTTTGAAGTAGAAATGTGCTTGTACTGTGTAAACAGCTCTTTTGAGCGAATACACTCTGATTTCGTCGAGATACCATGTCCGAAATATTATGCATCAAACCCATCGTCAAACACTGGAGTTGCCAAACTTGGTCAAGAACCGCGGCGCTGACGTAGTCTGGTTGAGGTGCGCGTCGTGACGTCAGACGCTCCTCCTTCTGCTCTCGACAGTGACACTCCACAATGAAGCCTGTGAGGTCCGTCACGCTAGCGAGCGACGTTATAACTGCCCGTTCTCGCATATTTTCTGTCCACAACGACGACGACGAACGCATAAACCTCGACATCGACGCTTCATTTGTCCCTCAAAACCACCCCTAGAACCTCTCCATCATGTCGGAAGCTATTCGTGGCGACACTGCCGTGAAGAGCAAGCAGGATTTACCACCCCCGCGCGACCGCAAGGGCATCAAGCCCGTCTCTCCGCCACTGTCGAAGACCCCAATGTCGCGCTTTAACTACTACATTGCGCTCTTCGCCGCGCTGGTGCTCGCGTTCTACGCCTGGAGGTTGACCGTGTGGAAGGCGGAGGCAGGGTCGTGGTGGAATCTCATGCTGGGCAAGCAGCCGCCCGCAATGCGCAGCGGAAGTGCGGGAGTGGCAGCGGCGTGAACATGGCGGATTTCACCCCGACTGCAGGCAGTCGCGCGGACTTGACAGTCGAGGAGAGGATAAACGAGCTTGCGTCCGCGCTGGGCATGCCTTCCAAGGACCTTGCATCAGCCATCGCTGTAGCCGTGCACGATTACGTGCCCCCTGCGACGCTTTCTTCGGTCGCTGCTCATCAGACTGGGTAAGTCGCAGTGCCCCTCTCTCTGCTCCGCGTCGTCTGACGAGCAAGATGCAGTGAGGCAGTCCAGTATCTTGTGGACCCCGAAGGAGCAGCTGAGTCTGACGCGTCGTCGACTGCAATCATACCTGTCGCCACGAAAGGTGCGAAGGCACTTCACAAGGCATTCGACGCCGCCGTCGGGATGGAAGAGCCACCAAGCGAGATGTCGTAGATCGAACCCCCATTGGACCTGTAACACCTAGCATATACCTTGTACATTTTTCTGTATTTCCCTCGTTGCATTGAAGGTGGAGTATCACCCGTATACGAAACTCTTCCATACCCAGGGTGCTGTCCTTGGGGACCGTGTGTCTAGCCCCTAGTCCAGGGTCGTGACTTCCTGGTCACGTGCCTCGGTCCCGTCCCGCCGAGGAAGACGACTCGACCTGCCTCCTTTCTTCGACCACGACGACGACGACGATGGCTTCGACGACATCAGCGATGCGAGGTTCGCCGCCGAGGGATATCACAGGCGAGTATGCCAGACATTCACACCGCATATAATGTGTAATATTCTTGGTACTTGTGGTATCTGTTAGGCATCGCCCTCAGCGTCGAGAAGCATGGCGACGAGCCCCCGCAGGTCCTCACCTTCTACAAGCGCAATTCAGAGGTCATCCTCATCGGTCGCGATCCAGTCTGTCAACCAAGCCCCAGTCTGAGGAGAAAGACAAAGCCCTCTTCAGATGTCCGGTGATAAGCCGCAGGCATGCGAAGATCATCTTCACGCAGTATGGCAACGTACGTCTACCACGCCCTCTACACGAGTGCTTGCACCTAACACCCTAGCAGGTGTACCTCTCAGACTTGTCGTCGCACCACGGCACCCACATCCTCAGACCTGGTGAGAAGTCGCCGACAATGATCAAGCCTGACATCCCCAGCGTCCTCGCCGACGGCGATACCATTACTTTCGGCAAGGCAGTCGGGCGGGAGGAGAGCACCGTACACCCCATCATCGCTAAGGTGCGCCTCCTCTTTGGAGCACCCTCGACGCCGTCCGGGTCGACTTCAAGCTCCGCACCCACTACACCGGCGGCGCCGACTGCCGCCGTTCACACGTCGTCTGGGCGTTACGGTATCTACACGCCCGCGATGACCTCCTCGAGCTCTGACTCGTCTGAAAGCGAGGAGATCGAAGAGATCTCACCTCCCCCGCAGGCGCAGCGTCCGTGCGCGCCGTTCACCTTCAGCTTTGGTCCCCGCAGCTCGTATCCCTCTCACCAGATGCATCATGTCTTCCACACCCGCCACGCACACCATACGCAGATGGTTCCCAATGCGCCTGGTCGTCTTAGTCTTTTACGCAGGATCTGCCCCGCGTCGGTTCTATCGAAGAAATTGCCACAGGTCATGGCTCTAGCAGGCTCTCGCCCATTTCCGTTTCGTCTATCTCGCGGTCACCATCTGTCGTAGAAGTGACCCGTGAAGACGTCAATCAGCCAGCAGAGCCGCAGATAGTTGACTCGGCTCCAGAGCCAATGGGTCAGCAGCGCGCCCCTTCGGTTGAGGAGGATATGGATCTTGAGAGCGATGCACCATCCGAGTACCCCAGCAAGCCTGATCTCGATGACCTGCCAGATCTTCAGGATGCTATCTTCGACGGTTTCTTACCCGTTCTCGCGGCGTCCTCTCGTCTCTGTACCCCCGAGCCGGAGTCGGTAGTGTTAACGATGGACGACTTCCCGCAGCACCAGGACGAGAGCCACGAAAGCGACAGCGACAGCGACATGTATGCTACGCCAGTGCCGCCTCTTCTTCCTCCCGAACCCGCACAGCCTATGCAGCTCGCAGTACCCATGGCAGTGCCGGCACAAATGGTTGAACCAGGTGTTTTGCGCTGGAGTACATCCGAATACTCCAGTCGCAGTTCATCTCCTTCCGAGTCCTCGTCGCCAATGCAGCCCTTCGACACACGCGTAGAACTGCTCAAGAGCCGCCTCGCGGATTTGGAGCAGCGCATGCGTGCATCGTCGCATGGCAGTAGTGCGGAGCCGTCGGGCGAAGCCGAGCCAGAGTCGAACGAGCAACCCGTTGCAGAGCCAGCGCAGTCGGAGCAAGTTGCACCTATGGTCGCGAGCCTCAAGGAGATGCTCCAGTGTAAGCCTGTCTCTCCACTGATGAATGCTAACGTCGGTGAACATCCGTCCTTATCAGCTCTCGACGAGCTTCGCAAGAAGGCGGAAGCGGAAATGATGCGCGAACTCGATGCGATCCGTGCTCTACGAGCCGAAGCCGAGGCTGCTGCTGCCGCTGCGCTCTCGCGTGCCGTTGCCCCTGCACTGGCTGCTGAAGAGGTGCATGGCAGCGAGGGTGATACGGTAAGCACTACCGCCGAGCTCGGCTCTCTCTGTGACCCTCACCGCGCGCAGACCCCGACGGGCACGCTCAAGCGCAAGCGCGATGCGCTGGAGGACGGCGACGCCCCCGAGGCCGCTCTTCCTGTCGCTGCAGCCGCCGCACCCGTCACCCATGACGCTACCGTGACCGCCTCCGTGCCCTGCCAGGCGCTTTTCGACCGCCTCGCGGAGCCGCCGCGCAAGCGCTCCAGGCGCACTGTCGAGATCGCGCGGCGTGTCGTGCTCGGCGTTGCGAAGACGACGGCTATCGCAGCCGTGGGTGCGGTCGCCACCTGGTCTGCGCTTGCATATAGTTAAAGGAGCGGCGCGCAAGCACGATTTCGTGTGTATGAGTAGCGGAGCGGCGGACGTACGGCTTGGGTATGCTCCTGAGAGGCCTCGTGGAAGCGAGTGGGGACGTTTTTCTTCTCATGATAATATGTAGTGTGTACTCTGTTATGGTGTATATCTTCGACCTTCGAGTCCGTCGTGTATGTATTTTGGAAGATCAGACAACTGGAAATATACTCGTTATGCAGCATCGGTTCCCTACGCAGGTACCTCATCAAGCTCGTTGTATGCGGGTGGGCTCAGGGGAGAATCCAAAGTCTGGCGAAGACTGCACTGCATAAATTACACAAGGATGCAGGGAAAGACATCTAGCTGGTCATGTCACTGACGCACTCCCAGACGCCCTTGAGGTTCTCTTTCCACAGGGTGACCTTGCCGTCGCCGCAGCTGACTGCGAGGATGTTGCCGGCAAGGGACCACGAGACGCGCCAGACGACGTCGGGGAAGCGTCCGGGGCGCCACCGGCGGCAGCGCCCGCGGCGCCGCTCGCGCTCGGGTCGAGGGCGGTCTTGACCCAGGGCGCGGTGGGTGTGTCCTTGGTCCAGATGAGGACGGTGCGGTCCTGGGACGCGGTGGCGATGTAGCTGCGCGGGAGGCCGATGTTGGGCGCCCAGGCGACGTCGCGGACCCAGTCGGTGTGGCCGTCGAGGACGTCCTCCTCGGCCCAGGTCTGGGTGTCCTCGCGGAAGGCCCAGATCTTGACGAGGTTGTCGCAGCCCGCGCTCGCGAAGCGCTTCACGCCCACAGCGGGCTGCCCGTCGGCCGGCTGCGGCGCGATGAGCGAGCCCGGCTGCACGGCGGGCGCCCACGAGACGGCGTTGCAGCCGATTGCGTGCCCGATGAACATGTCGGCACCCCATTGGCCGTCGTCTGCGCTGGTGTCAGGAGGGGAATACGGCGCGCAGGCAGTGGTCACGTACTCTTGAAAGTCAGGACGGAGATCTTGCCGTCGGACGACGCGCAGGCGAGAATCGCGCCGAGTTCATGTGGTGCCCATGAGACAGAGTTCACTGCAGGCGGTCAGACACACAAAGAACCATGTCTCTACGGCAAGACTGCGCACCTGAAGCGTCATGCAGTGTGTGCTCCTTGATCTTTGCCCAGCCTCCACCGGCCTGCCCCGTCTGCTCCTTCCAGATGATGACCTTGCCGTCATACGAGCACGACGCGAGAATGTGGCCGTACTTGGGGTGCGCCCAGGCAACCTGCCACACGGGCCCGGTGTGCCCCTTGAGCGTGTGCCCGCCCGTCCGCTGCGCCTCGCCGTCCACAACATCGAACACTTTGACTGTCCGATCCGACGAGCATGTCGCGAGCCGCTTGCCGTAGTAGTCCAGTTGCGCGTCGTGCTGCAGGGGCCGTAAGCACCACATGCATCTCAAAGTCCAGGATGACTGACAATCATGTCCTCATGAGCGGTTTCGATGGGTATTGGGTCTGTTGCCGACTGTAGACTCATAAGATGTTACGCAGCGTATCACTATCATGCTACTCACTGCGCTGCCATTTGGAACCGCCATTTTGAAACGTAGAGCAAGGAAGAGGGAAATGGTGGTTGGCGTGTGGGTCAAGGTCGCGACGTGGTCAAAGGCGTCACCGGTTCGGTTGTGGTGAGAACTGATTCCATCAGATGAACCGATCTTCCGTGTGGTTAGGGTCAGCCTCTCTGAGCCCTGCCAAGTCAGTAAGCTACTGCTTCCATGTTCTTAGGGCTCACAACGCGACACTTACGCTAAAACAATCGCAGTACAACAACAGAATGTAACAATAACAAGAATTCTCAAGTGTAAATAACTCATCCGAGCAACCTTTCACTCTCCTCGCCCTCATCCCTAGACTTCGTCCTCTTCCGGATGGGCGTCGTAAGCTTATACCACACGTGCCGCACTCCTTCCGCAATGCGGCCAACGAGCCAGTTTCGCGCACGCCAGACGGCATGGGGGCGACTGTCGATCTTGTCGGAGCGGATGCGGTGCTCGGCATCGACGACCACGCTGAGGGCAAGCACGGTGGTTACAATCGAGGCCAGTGCCGTGCAGCTCGAGATCATGAACATGATGACCATTTGCAGTCGCGCTGCCTGTTGCACGCTCGAGCCACCGAGTATGGCACCCGTCATCATGCCGGGAATTGCAATGATGCCGAGCACACTGCGGATAGGAGATGCATGAGCTGCGGCTGAGGGTGGAGTAGTACAGTAGTGCACACCTCATTTGGTTGATGTTCGGAGTCAAAGCGAGCCGCAGAGCGTCGGTCGCAATGGGCTTGCAAGCCTCGAAGCGCGAGGCACCGAAGGCGAGGTACGTTTCAATCTTGTCCCGGTTTTCGCTGCATGGCTTTAGTACCAGACAGTATTCCTCGATAACATGCCACTTACTAGAGTTCTTTCAAGACATAATTGCACGCGACAACAATTCCAGAGATAGTTGCTCCGCAGAGCATTCCGACGACGGGAACTGAGCGGCGACATGGGGTTAGCAGAGTGAGTAGGCGTGGACATGTGACGCACTATATTGCTCTGGCTTCCAGAATGGGTCCACTGACATTGCATAGCGAATGCCAATGATAGAGACCGGGATGGTTGAGCAAAGCATTGCTGCGAGGACCGAGGGAAACTGAATTGCAATATGTAAGTCTGCCTTGCATGCGGTAGAGGACCATACCATATAATCATATCTCCTCTTCGCCTTGTTGACAACTGCACTGGCTGATAAAAATCTCTTCACCAGACCGCATCCTATGACACGTACCAGTTTCAAGTGTTCCCATCAAGTTCAGCAAGACTGTTAGGTGACATGGTAGTGAGCAATTTTGTCCTGAACGGCGAAACAGGGTACTCACAAGCAATCCCGGCAACACCCCACGGGTTCTTGGCCTCGAACACTTTTTGCAGGATGAGCGACACTAGGGTCAGCTGCACGACACATCGCACTGCAGCGGTCACGAGCGATGTCCCGACTCCGAGCTGGAACGTCCGCGATACGACCGCGTCGAAGATGATGAAGGTGAACGCGAGACCGACATTGTCCCACGTCAAGTCTGAAGCACGCTCGCCGCCGCCTGGGGCTTCCATGGTCGGATGGGTGCGAAGTAATGCGTTGAAGGCGGTGGTGGGGGAGGTAGACGGCGAGAGGCGGACCCGCGACCTGCGGCTGGCTCGGGCGTGGGATGACGTCAAAGCCGTGGGAAATAGAATAAGCGCGGGCGCATCAATTGATGCGCTTTGCGCTTTTCCATGACGCCACGAAGCTCGCGAACCAAAAGGGAAAGTTCACCTTCTTTCCTCCCACCATCTCCTCGTCGACCAATCGTCATACGTTTGTTACTCTCTCCCGCGTATTTTGATGAGAGAATATGAAAGATGAATCGTCTTTCCACCTACCTCTGAAGGGTAGTCGGCAATATTATGACCGGTCTTCTGCCGCTGCAGGCTGCCAAATCGCGAGTGCTAGGTCAGCACACGCTTTCCACACATTTCTAGTGGTTGAACTGAATTTTGACTCGCTTGCTGCAGACTTTGTGAACTGCGCCGTTTGTTGCAGTGCTGACGTCAGCAAAGCAACAGGACTACACGGGAAGTCCCCAATATATTCATTGCGCATAAGTTCACCCCCGAACTTGGGAGAATTGCAGACGTCACATAGCGAACTACCGCCTTTTCATCTGAGAGAGTCCCAAGCTGGTATCGTGTTGCTCTGCTATGACTCGCTGCCGTGGTCAATGTAGATCCGAACTATGTTTCCTTGGCTAATACCCGAGGATAGGTGCAGTGGTTAGTGAACTCTCCACGCGCACTTGGCACGCTGCCACAGTCCCTTGTCTGCGTTTCCCAGCCTGTCTATGGCGGTAACTCGAGACGTTGGGCGATTGGTGCTGATCGACAAGCGTGGCGCGATGCCGTTACGATTCCCTACCAGCGTCTTCCTCAACTGATCCTAAACCTCGCTCGCTGGCCTAGGTCAACAAGCGCGGCGTTCCAGGCGGACCGGCATGTCAGTGCACCATAGCAACAATCGTGGCAGCCTACATTGGCCGTGCGGAGCTTAAGTTGTCTCTGTGACACGAACAATGACACGGTGCGTTCTCTAGTTCTTCAACAAAGCTGCACACCGGGGTGGCTTGCAGATGGGTGTCTAGACAGATCGTAAACAAGTTTCGGGCATTGGCCAGACATCTTCCTGCTGTGAACTTCCCGCAGTATTGAAGTCCTTTGCTGACAAGCGCGTAATGTAGCTCTTCAGGCTGCATCCTCGCGTACCAGCCAAGGACGCAGAACGGCAAGGATGACATTGTCAAGCCACTATGTGAGGCACGCGATGTTATCACGATAGCGTTCTAGCGTCTCGACCGAACATATGCGGCCGCCAGTGATGGCACGTTTCGGATGCACCAAACCTAGAACGTGTCAATGCTTCTCCAGCGAACCCTTGGCGAAAATTCTCCTCGCCCGCCGACGCTTCTACTGATAAAGTTGGCGGTGTTTACGGGGAGGCGGGTGCGCTAGACCCGCCGGCTGTCCTACTCTTGACGGTACTTTCTCGTTTTCGAAGGCTCAAAAAGATAGCTGATCTGGTTTGTGCTCAACTAAGCGGTGTCTTAGTATCGCGAAAGGCGATCCTTGTGCATCGTCCTCAGAGCTCGATGCCTGACGAGGATCGCTCCCACGCCTCGCTGGCAATTGGCAATGTTCGAAGACGCTCGATAAGGACTCCTCTCTATTATCCAGGCCTCCTGAGAGTTCCATCTGGCGAACTATCTCTCGTCACAACTTGTGCGCCCATCCGCGACGCTGCCAACACCAAACAGATGCCCTTGTCTGCCTCTGGGACTGCGATGGTCATCGACGGATGGTGGCGCTGGGACTCACGGAGAAACCGTGCTATCACATCTCTGCGGAAGTTTCCATTCTTCCTCCCTGTCAATCGCTGACGCAGCGCGGCTAGGAGAACAGTGGATGGAACCAGCTACCGCGGGTGGCCGTCTGTCTGTACCTGACGGTTCCGCCATGTCACGGTTTCTACCATCGGGTCGGTGGACCCCTGGTTACCGATTTTTGCTTTCGCCGGCCGCGTCCAGACTGTGGAGCCTTAAAACTCTCATGGCGCGAAGTGGGTGCCCCAGCGTTCTCCTCGCTACTTCTCGCTATCTTTCCAGTCTCTCGCCTTTCGGCCCACACACTCGTTTTTGCTACTCAGCAACTTCACTCTTTTGACCGCCATGTTCTCCCGCTTTGCCACCGTCGCGCTCTTCTCCGTCCTCGCGCTCACCACTGCGGCCCTCCGCCCGCAGGCGCGCGCCGCCCACGGCAACATTAGCCGCCGCACGCTCGCGGGCCAGACCACCGCCTTCACGTGCTTCGGCGGCGGAGGCAACTGCGAGTGCCCGGACGACAACAACGGCGACCAGGGTGTGCTCATCAACGTCTTCCCTGGCTATCAGTGTGCCTACGCTGGTGGTGCCTGCACCTGGGACGACAAGGTGCGTGTATGCTTGCATTAAGTATGCTCGCGCGTTGACCGCTTGTTCTTGGTGGGTGTAGACTGGTGAGCTGCAGAACCCGGGCCAGACCAACTGCCCGACCACCTCGCCCTGCAGCACCGACGCAGGCTGCGTCTGCCCCATTGACAACGACGGCAACACCGGCGTCATGATCCACCAGTTTACGGGCTACCAGTGTGCCTACCCCAGCGGCGCCTGTACCTGGAATGGGGTAAGACTAGAGCTTATTTCCCTTGTCGCAGGACTGACGAATATTGCGTACGCATAGGATGGTGCGCTCCAGAACGTTGGCCAGACGAACTGCGTCACGCAGGCCAAGTGCAAGCAGTCCGGCGTTGATGCTTGAGTACCTACAGCTGGCACGCAACCTAGTCTCGAGGATTACTGTAAGGTGGCTACTTGTAATATCTGGCCTTCTTGGACCATCTGTCGGTATACCCTACCTACCCGACTTTCGTTCTGTTATCTACTACCGGGGGCCATGGCGTTGAACATTTTGAACTCTGGACTGTGGATACTGTGCTGTCTATCTAGTAGTCATACTTGTAGACTATACAGTATCCCTTTTACTTGTCGATATCTATCGGCCGGCGGTTGCGATCATGCGTGCACGCGTCGCTTCTCCTTGACATGAACATGAAGACCTCCCCCCTGAGCATTGAGTTGCGACATACTTCTCTCCATACGTGCTGCCTGTTTGCCGTGGTGATAGAACAGGTTGGACATCGTTTGGCGCGTCAATGATGCGCCATCAGAGCCCGATTAGGTGCTGTCGGGGGTCCTCGGCTTGTGCGGGCGCCCTTTCCACGTGCTTCAAGTCCGTCTAAATTTCGGTAGGCGCGCAGAGCGAGCTCTTCGTCGACGACCACGACGGCGGCGGGGGATGTTCTCGCTAAATTCCTGCCTGCGGGCACCAGGCCCACGATTACTACCTTCCTTACCTTCGCTCGCTACCTCCGCCTTCAAGAGGCATGCCTCTGCCGCTGCCGCCGTGAAGCGCAAGTCCGCTGAACCGGAAGCCCCGCCCGTCTTCGAGCTCACCGAGGAGGACAAGACTCGTCTCAAGTACCAGAGGAACATCGGTATCTCGGCGCATATTGACTCTGGCAAGACGACTTTGACGGAGCGTATCTTGTACTACACTGGTCGTATTGGAGAAATCCACGAGGTTCGTCTTCGAGTCCAGTCATCGTTCTGTCCGCGGTCGCGACTTCTGTGAAGCGACTGTCCCAGCAGCGCCCTCCTGCTCAATACCAGTGGTATGCACAGCTGTACGCGTGTTGTTTTCGTGCAAGCTTCTGTGTTTCCTAGCCGTTCCCTGGCGGTAGCTTTGAAGCTCTGCGCGAAAAGCGCGCATACAGTCCAAGACCCCATCCGTTATAACGACCAAAGGGCCTATCACACATTCTTTGCCAAACGCGCTGCTCAGGTCGAGGCGATGAGCTAACCAATGCTCGTGCAGGTTCGCGGCCGTGACAATGTCGGTGCTAAGATGGACAGTATGGAACTCGAACGCGAGAAAGGTATCACTATCCAGAGTGCAGCGACATACTGCAACTGGCTAGCTACGGAACCGGTCACTGGCAAGAAGGAGAACTACCACGTCAACATTATTGACACTCCCGGTCACGTCGACTTCACCATCGAGGTTGAGCGCGCTCTGCGCGTCCTCGACGGTGCTGTCCTGGTTTTGTGCGCGGTCGCCGGTGTCCAGAGTCAGACCACGACTGTCGACCGTCAGATGCGTCGGTACAACGTTCCCCGGATTTCCTTCATCAACAAGATGGATCGGCCTGGCGCGAACCCCTGGAGGGTCATCGAGCAGATTCGGACGAAGCTTCGGATGCCGGCTGCTGCTGTTCAGGTTCCCATTGGTGTCGAGGACGATCTGCGCGGTGTTGTCGACTTGGTTCGCTGGAAGGCTATTTACCACGAAGGCGAGAAGGGGTACGTTGTCCTCGCAATCGTGCAGTTCCATGTCGCTCATCTGATTTGTGCCCAGCCAAGTGATCGTGGAGAAGGACGAAATTCCGGATGAGGTCCTCGAACTGGCTAAGAAGAAGCGCGCAGAGCTCATTGAGCAGCTCGCCGAGGTCGACGAGCAGATCGGCGACATGGTCATCATGGAAGAGGAGATCACTACGGAACACCTCGTCAAAGCCATCCGTCGTGCTACTTGCGCTCTCAAGTTCTCCCCGGTGTTTATGGGTTCGGCAATCAAGAACACGGCCGTGCAGCCTATGCTCGACGGTGTCTGCGCATACCTTCCCACTCCCGACGAAAGCGTTGTCACTGCCCGGGACTCTACTCTTCCTGCCAACGCCCCTCCGGTCCCTCTAGTTCCCGCTGCTGCTGCTCCGCTCGTCGTTCTTGCGTTCAAGCTTGAGGAAGGCCGCTTTGGCCAGCTCACGTACATGCGTGTCTACCAAGGCAGCATTCGCAAGGGCCAGTTCATCTTCCATGCTCGCACTGGCAAGAAGATCAAGGTTTCGCGTCTTGTCCGCATGCACAGTAACGAGATGGAGGACGTCGACCACATTGGCCCCGGCGAAATTTGCGCTATCTTCGGTATCGAGTGTGCTTCAGGAGACACCTTTACTGATGGCTCCACCAACTACACCATGGTACGCACACTTCATATACCTGTATATATGCGGCCCTCTGACTGTAAAATAGTCTTCCATGTTCGTTCCCGAGCCCGTCATCTCGCTCGCCTTGAAGCCTGTCGGACAGGAGACGCCCAACTTCTCTCGCGCTCTCAACCGCTTCAGACGTGAGGACCCGACGTTCCGCGTGCACATCGACCCGGAGAGCAAGGAGACCATCATCAGCGGTATGGGTGAGCTCCACCTCGAGATTTACGTCGAGCGTATGCGCCGTGAGTACAACGTCGAGTGCACCACTGGTAAGCCGCGTGTCGCGTACCGCGAGACGATCACTTCCCGTGCCGACTTCACCTACACGCACAAGAAGCAAACTGGTGGTGCCGGTCAGTTCGCTCGTGTCATCGGCTGGATCGAGCCCATGGAGAAAGACGAGGAGACTGGCAAGGACGTCGCGTTCGAAAACCAGCTCATGGGTACCAACATCCCCCACCAGTACATCCCTGGATGTGAAAAGGTAAGCGGGTGCCTGGTCTTCCCGCATTTTCGCGTGCTAACTGTTTGCTTTCACAGGGTTTCTTCGAGGCTCTCGAGAAGGGTACCCTCGCTGGCGCCCCCATCACTGGTATCCGCTTCGTGCTCACCGATGGTCTCGCGCACATCGTCGACTCGTCCGAGCTTGCCTTCCGTCTCGCCGTCATTGGTGCGATTCGTGAGAACTACTTCAGGGCGCAGCCTATCATTCTCGAGCCGATTATGACGGTCGAGGTCATCGCGCCGTCCGAGTTCCAGAGCGCAGTCATCGGTGGTATCAACACCCGCCGCGGGACGATTCTCAACAGCGAGGTCCGCGAGGATGAGTTTACCATCACCGCTGAGGTGCCCCTCAATGACATGTTCGGCTACTCGAACGCGCTTCGTGGTGCTACCCAGGGCAAGGGCGAGTTCACTATGGAGTACAAGGTTCGTCTTGATGTTGTGCAGTGACATGGCGTGATACTGACACGTCTCCCCCTGCAGACTCACCAGCCTGTCCTTCCGAACGTGCAGAAGGAGCTTGCTGAGGCCTACAAGAAGTCGCTTCCTCAAGCCAAAAAGTAGAGCTTCCACGTAGCCTACACGACGACTACCCCTAGAGTCATATAATACTGCCTGGATTAGAAACGTTTTGCATTTGCTGTCGGTTAAGTATTGTGTGTGCTATAGATCATCAAACGTCTCCCCTTACTCATGAGACTGCTACGACTGCTTTCGTCGAGGACCACGAGTGCAGCACGCCTGACTTGAATTGATTTAGGGAGGCCAGGAGTCGGGGCCTTACCAAATGCATTGGCCAAGGCGGGCGGAGCCCAATTTTGTACGTGGTCGGTTGGCTTGGCAGGAGAAACTCTCACCAATGATCTGGTTTAATGCAGCTGTCAATACCAGGTCTGCCCCTGGGGCCATGCTGGTCGCGAGGTATATAGTATCGTTGGGTGGACGGCGGCGTACCTGCAGGCCCTCGCTCGCAGCACGAACGCTCCCCGCAAAGCTGACCGCGTTCCAGTCGTTTGTCCGTTCCCACCCTCTGGATCAACCTTCTCCTCCTGCTTCGAACCATGGCCAGTGGTTGCTGCGACTTCTTGCCCGTGCATCGACGAAAGGTCTTAAAATAGCACGCAGAGATAACCCTCCGAGTGTGCAGGAGAGGTGTGTCGCCGCCGTATACGGGGGTCTGGGACATGCGCGGTCGTCCGCTGGAGACTCTGTACGAACTCTTTCAGTCAGACTCGCTCCACTCCACTGACCAGACCTATCCCACAGCGCTGCGGCATACCCGGCATACCCATTAGCGGGTAACGCTGACCCGTTCGCACGGCGAGCGCCGCCCTGTGAACAGCGACGGCAGCCTGAGTGCCGCTGCTTGCAGCCGCAAATAAATGCCTCACATTCATCGCTGCGGACGATGTGCGACGATGTAGCCTCATCAGGCCGCACGGTCGTCGGTGCCGCCGCACTCACGCGCATTGCAGCCGCCCGCCCGACATCGCCGACCTCGCGCAGGGCCAGTGGTGTGCCGCCTCTGCTTAGTTTGGCTTTGGTCACTGGAGTGTGTGAGAGGAGTGCGCTCGGTCCGTCCTCGGATGTGGGAACCCCGTTATGTGCGCCGGCGAGCGGCAAGACAGACGAGCCTCCTCTCGTGCTACTCTTGCCACACTATGCCAACGAGCTTCTCACCATCGGCATCCCCTCGACGAGGCCGGAATGCATGGTTTTGGCAGCGTCCCATGCCCCGTTTGCCTGGGACATCCAGGTGGTCCACTTACTGGTGATCTGTTGGGGACGTTGAAGTCTTGCTCCGTGTCCTGGTGAACGATCAGTCGCAAGTAAGATGACCTACATCTACGTGGCGAATGGGTATTGATTTGCGTTTTGTTCACCGACATGATCCTCACCAACCTTTTTTTTTTGACTCACTTTACCTATACACATCTGCATTCAGTCCTTCCAATTCTCTGACCCTAACATCCGGTAAATGTACCTTCAGTGATCGGGACGGAAGGTATGGGCCTTTCGCATAGGTGGGTAATCTGCGACTGTATGTTTTGTATGGTACTCTGAGACAGTCACTTACTTGTTTCTGCTCGCTCCAGGTACCATTGTCCCGCCTCTGCGTGATTTCCGAGGCTGGACTGGCCCATCTTCTGCCCACCCTGTCCTCATCTGCCAAGAGCCATCGGAATGCCAAGCCGTGACCACTCCAACCGGTCCCGTTCTCTCAGCCACTGCGCAAGTTTCTTACAGGAGGGCTGCTTCGCCGTTCATTCGCGGCCTCCGGATAGCTAGGCTCGTCACAAATCTGGCGCATGGTGAGGGGGGTCGTGGAACGTAATCACAGCGGCGCGGCAACTGAGCTGACGCACGGCCCCTCGCTATACCCCCCTCCCAAGCCGCGTATTGAGAACAGATCACGGATAGCTAGCGAGCTTCGATGCTCGTGGCCAATTATGGAAGCAGTCGTTGATCGCACCGGTCCCGTACTGCCTTCGCTCACAGGCCGTGTTGTTGCGACACTCTCATTCGCTGGCTCAGGGTATTGTGCCTGTTTGCTGAGGCACAGTGCAGTCAATACACACTTGTCTCGTCAGGACGCGGTTTGACATTCCGTGGTGCGTCAAACGGTATAAAAGGGATACGCGATTTGCAGCATATCCTCAGGACATTCGTCTTCTACAGCCCAAGTTCCAAGTCAAACGGTCATGGCCTTCAAGCAGCTCGTCGCAGCGATTTCCCTCGCACTCTCGCTCACCACTGCCAATGGTACGCACCGCTTCTGCATGCTGTGATAACGCCCCCGACTAACGCCTCCGCTGCAGCGGCCGTGGTCAAGGAGAAGCGCGCCACCTGTTCCAACGGCGCCACCGTTGGCGACGCGTCCTGCTGTGCTTGGTTCGATGTCCTCGACGACATCCAGCAGAACCTGTTCCAAGGAGGCCAGTGCGGCGCTGAGGCCCACGAGTCTATCCGTCTGTAAGTCAATACGCTCGTGTTGCGCTAAGGTCATAGATTCACTTTGCTGCAGCGTGTTCCACGATGCTATTGCCATCTCTCCTGCTATGGAGGCCCAGGGCAAGTTCGGGTACGTCTTTCTCGGCATGACAATACTATACAGCAGATACTGAGATATTGCGCAGCGGTGGTGGTGCTGACGGCTCCATCATGATCTTCGACGACATCGAGCCCAACTTCCACCCTAACATTGGCCTCGACGAGATTATCAACCTCCAGAAGCCGTTCGTTCAGAAGCACGGTGTCACCCCTGGTGACTTCATCGCCTTCGCCGGTGCTGTCGCGCTCAGCAACTGCCCGGGTGCCCCACAGATGAACTTCTTCACTGGTCGTGCTCCTGGTACGTCTCCTCTACGAATGCATTCTGCACACATCATTCATATCGCCTTACAGCTACCCAGCCCGCACCCGATGGTCTCGTCCCCGAGCCTTTCCGTGAGTTTGCAGACCACTTTCATCGCATAGTTCTTAGCTGACCTCAGCACAGACACCGTCGACCAGATCATCGCTCGTGTTAACGATGCCGGCGAGTTCGACGAGCTCGAGCTTGTCTGGATGCTTTCCGCGTAAGTGACTGCCGCCTCGAAGTTCATCCCGACTTACGCCCCGATTCAGCCACTCCGTTGCTGCAGTCAACGACGTGGACCCGACCGTCCAGGGCCTGCCCTTCGACTCCACCCCCGGAATCTTCGACTCCCAGTTCTTCGTCGAGACTCAATTCCGTGGAATCCTCTTCCCCGGCTCCGGTGGCAACCAGGGTGAGGTCGAGTCCGGTATGGCCGGCGAGATCCGCATCCAGACCGACCACACTCTCGCCCGCGACTCCCGCACCGCTTGCGAGTGGCAGTCGTTCGTCAACAACCAGTCCAAGCTCGTCTCCGACTTCCAGTTCATCTTCCTCGCCCTCACCCAGCTCGGCCAGGACCCGAACGCGATGACCGACTGCTCGGATGTCATCCCGATCTCGAAGCCCATCCCCGGCAACCTTCCGTTCTCGTTCTTCCCCCCTGGCAAGAGCATGAAGGATGTCGAGCAGGCTGTACGTATCCGATCCAGTCCTTGTCGCAGAGCTTATGCTGACGGCTTCTGCAGTGCGCCGAGACCCCCTTCCCCAGCCTCGTCACTCTCCCCGGCCCCGCGACCTCTGTCGCTCGCATGTGAGTATCTCCGACGGTCTATGAAGCCCCCAGCTGACATATTCCTCTTCCAGCCCCCGCCGCCGGGTGCTTAAGTCATTCTATCGGTCATCTTTGGCTGACACGGAGTATTTGGAATACGGCTCACTCGTAACGGTAACTTGCGCGCAAGTGTTTAGAAATGTCTCCCTTTGTATCTACGCCGATTGGTCCGCTTTTGACGATAGATCGCTTACTGTGTTCATCTAAATTCTCGTCCGCGCGCGCCCTGGAGCGCAACCGGTTAGCATTGCCACACGAGAAGCTCTTCCCGTTGCTCCAACCTCGAGCTGTTAATCGCGTCCCAACCGCTCCACGCTACATCAATTTAGCCTCTCATGGGTACGGTGTATTCGGCAAGTTTATCTCACATAATAAGAAGGCACGCTATCATTCGAACGGATACAAAGAGACAGTGACCTTCGCTTCGTTTATGATATTGGTTCAACTGTTCGAGCTAATTTCTGAGGGTTAGCGCGCTCTGACATGATCAGCTACAGGAACGGAGGCCGTACCTTGAATGTGCCCATAAACCCGCTGTCTTATTCTTTTCAAATTGATTCATAATGTTTGAATCACGTTTGCAGGTGCTTTCATGTACCTGCGGCGCGTACACGCGGTATGTATTGGTCGCAATCGCATCATGTGAGATCTTGGTCTTCACTCTTCGAAGTTGCTACCGTATACCACCATGTGCAGGAATTCTCGTACATTCCCTGCTTTCTCCTCGAATGTATGTGAGCCAGGAAACCCTAACCCGGATTCTCGCTGAGATGCGTACGATGCACGCGAGCGTAGGTCGCTGAGGTCCGCTCGCGCACGAAGCAGGGCCGTCCTGACCGTCGAAGGTCATGTCTGCGACATAGTCGGCTTCCAGGAGGACGATATCGACCAATACGTCAAAGGAGGAGACTGCGGGTCTAGGCTGGACGCTGTTTGCGAGGGCCCGGGGGAGAACGAGGCCATTGGGAGTCAGCGAGATTGTCGAGTAGTCGAAGGGTATTCATTGTGTCACTAAGGGAAACACTTCTGAGCCGCTGGTAGTACTCATGTATGCCTGGGTTGCTGCGCCTGATAATTAGCCACGCTCCTCCGTTGATGTTGGGTTTTGGCAATAGACATTACCACTTTCACCGCGCGGACGCAATGCGAAGGGCACGAGTGGTATCTCAATATCTAGTTACCCTCTAAGACCCTCAATAATGATCGAAAGAAGAGGATGTGCACCGATATTTCGTAAACCCACGGCGGATATCGTAAGAGAGTAGACGAATAAGATTCGTAGTCAGATGCAGAGATACAATGAATGAAATCTAGTAAAGCCGAAGTTCCGTCACGAGTTAGCCGGCCACCGTTACAGTCGGTTTGAGGCGTATTCTGTATGGAATCATCTAAGCACCCGGAGGCGGAGGGCTGGAGAAGGAGCATATCAGCACAGATTACATTTCCTGAAAGATCTCATGGATTGTACTCACATGCGCTGGACGGACGTCTCGGGGCCCGGGAGAGTGGTGAGAGTCGGGAAGGGGGTCTCCGCACACTGTCATGCGATGATCAGCAGCCACTCTACTGCACAGTGGGGTGAAATACGCACCGCCTGCTCAACGTCCTTGATGGTCTTGCCAGCGGGGAAGAACGAGAATGGGAGGTTGCCAGGGATGGGCTTGGACTGCGGGATAACATCCGAGCAGTCGGTCATCGCGTTCGGGTCCTGGCCGAGCTGGGTGAGGGCGAGGAAGATGAATTGGAAGTCATCGACGAGCTTGGACTGGTTGTTGACGAAGGACTGCCATTCACACGCCGTGCGCGAGTCGCGGGCGATAGTGTGGTCGGACTGGATGCGAATTTCGCCAGGGAGCGGCGACTCGACCTCGCCTTGGTTGCCACCAGAGCCGGGGAAGGCGGTACCACGAAGCTGAGTCTCGACGAAGAACTGGGAGTCGAAGATTCCGGGGGTCGAGTCAAAGGGCAGACCCTGGACGGTCGGGTCGACGTCGTTCACCGCTGCGACGGAGTGCCTGTCGAGGTCTCAGGAAGGGAGTGTCGAAGTCAACAGTGAGTGACTTACGCGGAGAGCATCCAGACAAGCTCGAGCTCATCGAACTCGCCTGCGTCGTTGACACGGTTGATGATTTGGTCGACAGTGTCTGCATGCTAGTCAGTATAGACCGCACCTAACTGCTTGGATAAGACCACTTACGGAAGGGCTCGGGGACAAGGCCATCAGGAGCGGGCTGGGTAGCTAAAGCAGACAGTTAGTTCGTACCATCCGCAAAGCGAGTTTTGCAGGCATACCAGGTGCACGACCAGTGAAGAAGTTCATCTGCGGGGCACCAGGGCAGTTGCTGAGCGCGACAGCACCAGCGAAGGCGATGAAGTCACCAGGGGTGACACCGTGCTTCTGAACGAATGGCTTCTGGAGCTTGACGATCTCGTCGAGACCGATGTTAGGGTGGAACGCAGTCTCGATATCGTCGAAGATCATGATGGAGCCGTCAGCACCACCGCCGCTGCAAGGAGGGATCAGCAAACGACTAGGTGGCGCAACGCGGGTGGCAACTTACCCGAACTTGCCCTGTGCCTCCATGGCGGGCGAAATTGCGATGGAGTCGTGGAAGACGCTGGGCGGGATGTTCAAACATGCATAGCAGGAGATCGCGACGGGATCACTCACAGACGAATCGACTCGTGCGCCTCAGCGCCGCACTGGCCGCCGTGGAACAGGTTCTGCTGGATATCATCCAGGACGTCGAACCAAGCGCAGCACGACGCATCGCCGACGGTCTTGCCGTTGGAACAGGTGGCGCGCTTCTCGATCACCGCAGCCGCTGCACAAGACGACTTTCAGCATGCAGTCCACTGGTCAACGCTAACTGCGATGGGCATACCGTTCGCAGCCGAGAGCGAGAGAGCGAGAGAGATAGCTGCGAAGAGCTGCTTGAAGGCCATGTCCGCTGTGTTGCTGGTGCTGAGTGGGACTGAAGAGACTGGATGTCTGAGGGACTGCGGTGGTCCTGTCGCCCTTTTATACCCTAGGCGTAGTCGACGTCCTGATATTGTTCGCCGTAGAACAGTGTCGAATCGACGTGACGCGGTGCAGCGGACATGCACAACACTGCGCCAGCCAATGAGGACGCTGCCAAAACGCAGCCTGTGAGCGAGTTGGTGCGGTGCCGGCAACCATCACCGACTCGTCTCACATTTGGGCCACTGGCGTCGACGCGACGTTCGCGCCGGCACCGCTGTTGAATAGCACGGCGAGCTCTGCAAGAAAGAATAGGGCGGCCCATGAGAACAGAAATCCGAGTGAGAGGAATTAACTGCTCGTGCCGATGAGTTTTGACATGAGGATGATCTAACGAAGAGACCTTGCATTGAGCCGTTTCCAGTGCTGCCAGGGGTAATCAGTCGGCATTACTGCCAAGTCCGGGGATGTACTGCTAGCTCACTCCCATCGCAATATGTCACCGAGTATTGCCTTTGTGAACATACCATTGATTCGGTCCCGATCATGCACGAACGACTCCCGCAAAGTGGGGCCAGTGACTATCACGTCTGTGCTCAGCTGTCGAATCACTATATGCCCAGCAATGTCAAGCAAACATGTCTGGTAGCAGAAAGAACAGCAGAACGGACCATACACCACCATGGGGCTCCTTGAGCTATACATTTCTTGCGCCACAGCGACACGAGATGGCGTCGGAAACCTGGGAACTTCCCAACCAGGCAGGTCACCTCTGGGATGCTAGAAGATTCGAATGTGAGAGGATCCCAAAGTCGAGGGCATTCAATCCAAGGTCTGCGATGAAACCCCTGATGGCAATGTCAGTGAAATTTCTTCTTGTAAAGATGCGAGAATACACTTGCCTAGGGCGCCTCTGCGTCTCGGGAACACTGGCGTTTCTCACACCCGGCTCCGGACAGAGTAACAGAGGCTCACGGGCACCTGAAACAGCACCAAATCATGCAAGACGAGCACACCATTAGCGCAGTTTTTCGAGGGCGGTACCGTGGTGGTGGATAGGAGGAATGGCGGCCCCGACGAGCACGAGGTTGAATGGGGCGTCTGGTCACACGCCGACCTCAGACCCGCAGGCCAGCAATTACAATAGAAATCAGTGAACGCAGCAAATGACGGCAACTGGAGGGTAAGTCGAGCTTTACACTAATGACGACATCCCTTTCGCTTGGAAGTCAGATTCCTCAGTACAAGAGATATCAGACGCAGACGGACGATAGAAAGGATGACTAGTCCTCTGAAATAGGCTTTTGCAGGTAGCATTCGCACCGGCTGTAACATTCGAGAGAACAAGAGCCAGGTGCCAGCGCATGCAACTACGCCAAGCCAAAACTGGTCTAAATTTAGAGAGAGGTTAGCTGTCATATTGCCAAGACCGCGTAGCAAGAACTCTTACAGACTCTCACACGCTGGAAAATAGAGAGTGGTAAGTCTGAGTCCGGGTACAGTGGATCCGTGAGAGTGCAACGCGCGCCAGATTTCGCGTTCACATCAATTGTATTTATTCACACGAATAGCTGAGTTTGTAAACAGTGTAAGTAACGATCGCTTACCTCCCGTCTAATGTGTGTTCTCCAGTAAGCGAAAGAGTTCACAAGCCACTCTTCGCCAGTCACGACTCACCACAACAACTCGACTACCGTAGTTCCCCTTAAGACGCAGCTGGTGGCTTCAGTGGCAGCAGCCTAGAGGAGTTGGCATAAGAACTTTTACATTGGATTCGTTTGCCATGTCGTAGAAGAGGTACATGCCGTGCGGATACCACAATGTGACACTACGACGACGGACCAGCACAACGAGAACCAACCCTATTCGCAAGGTGAGGAAATACACATACTCACCTTCGACATAGTGAGCTCATAGGTCTACGTAGATGACGTTGTTGGGTGTTGCCTGTTCACCCTGTGGCCCTTGCTGTGAGATTGCAAGGCCGTCCGAGTCCTCCAAGTCCTGTTGTACCCCGGGCCTGCACAGATACTCTTGTGTACTGCTGCTGCATACGCCCTGGCTTGGGCTTGAGGCACCTCGGGGTACACCAAAGCGGTGTTGGCTCCTTGTTGTAACAATAACTGGTGCGCACAGCACTCTCGTCACGTGCTATACCAATCCAACAGAGGAGACTAGGACGCTTATACCAATGAACGTCGGATGAGTTACCCTATTGTCATTTGCTGGATACAGAGAATTGTTGACACGGGCAGTTCCAGGCTGTTGCGAAGCTATGCTAAAGCATCAAGTGGCCGGCCTGACGCCACACCTTTCGCTCTATAAGCACCCCATTTACGTTTCCCTCTGAAATACAGGTCTCTGTCGGCTCTAAATCCCCGAGTTCAAGGCAAGCCTCCTTCAAGACAGCCACCACGTCAATATCGGAAAATCGCTGTGTACGAATGGGCCAAATCATCGCGCTCTGCTGCATCTTAGCTGGGGCGGAGGTGGACGATGCCTTCGATGGCGACAGCGACTGCTTCCTAGGCTGCTGCTCCGACTCTGCATTCGACCGCGGCGACGTTATCATACTCAACAACGCGAACAACTTCCCAGACGTCCCCATCGGACGAACCTCCAGATCCGAGCGCAACATCAGACTCAGCCAGCAACGGCAAGCCGCAGCGGAGATGGAGATAGCCCAGCGCGAGCGCCGTCGTCAGCGCGAACGCGAGCAGGCAGAAGCAGAACGTCGAGCACGACAGGAGCTCTTTAGTGTAGGACCGAGTACGTCTCCGGTGAGAGTGACATGAGAGGGGCTAGCTATGCGTCATGTGTGTCGTGTTGTGTGCGGGGCGAGTTCTACCTCTGTCGAACCTGACTCATGTTGCACTTGCGAGATCGATCCCCCCATCCCACCATTCAAATGAATATGCCCGTATACCCGGTATCAAAGACCGCAGCTTTGCTCTGGATGAAGCATTGGACTGAACTAGGAAAGCTAGCCTGCTAGGAGGGGAAATCCAAGTCTGCAGGGACAATATGGACGTTACCTGCACACTGCTGCAAGTGCCAAAAAAGACTCCGATACGGGGAATCGAACCCCGAGCTATCGCGTGAAAGGCGATAATGTTAGCCGTTACACCATATCGGAATACTTGCGACACTCGGCTAGTATTGTATAATCAGCAATAGCAATGATATTTCGACTTCATGAATCTATAAAGCTTACATAGACCCCTGCTGAAACCTCCCACTTCACCAGGGTCTGACGGGAGCCTATATTGGGCTGAAAGGATATGGCATCGGATGCGCGTATTCCTACGTTGCTCGCACGCGTATACCAGGCTTGTCACTTCTGCTGCAAGCCCAGTGCGCCGGAGGTGACGCTCAGGCGCTGCTCGCGCTGCCGCCGCGTGTGCTACGACACTGTCGGTGAGTCTTGCAGCCTGGCGCGTAGCATTCGTGACCAACATTTATTCTCTAGAGTGTCAAAAGGCCGATTGGCGTGAACACAAGGCGTTTTGCACCGCATACACCGACCTAGATCGCAACACCGTGGACCTACTCGGCATTCCTCCAAGTTATTTGACCACTGATGTCGGTGACCTCAAGGCGCGCGCGATGCTTCGAGTGCAGAAGAAGGCGCGCGTCCTGGAAGCGTCCCTCGGCGGACGCGACCTTGCTGTGTGGGAGCGCAACTTGCTCGGATGGGAGCCGCGGTGTCTCGGATGGTGCGCCACAGCATGCCTTCAGCGACACCACTGCGGAGCTGACATACATGCAGCGCACGCACAGAAGGGGATGTACGGGCCTGTGGCGGACCAAATGCGCCGCTGGCACCTTGTGCAGACTGTCAGCTGACGTTCTTCTGTTCGTGAGTTGGCTGGCCGCGCACCCCTGTCTGTCTGAGCCCTGTAGTTCTGACCCCACGAGACAGAGACGAGCATCGCTCTGCGACCCTGCACATGCACACGCATACTCCCGATCCGGACTCTGCAGCAGGGCTTTCGCAGTGCGCTATGAATCAGACTATCCGCCAGGACGCGCTCATCCTCGGTGCCATAGACGAGCCGGTGCGTTGGGCACCAGAGCGCCAGAAGGCGCAGTGGGAATGTCTTGAGGGGATGACATGGGAGGCGAGTATAGCGAGGGGCTGCGGCGCATGGGCCTACCGCCGCCCGCAGTCGGCACGTTCCTTCGTGCGGCGACACACGGCCTCACATTCCCTATGACAATTCTATGGGGCCTAGAGCAGCTGCATGGCGCAGACGAAGCATGGACGCAGAAGGATACACTGACAATTCACGTGAGTTACTACCGATATCTCTTGATCTGCACACGCTAAGACATACGCAGATAATCGGTGCAACGCAGGAGGAGCTCCTGTGCGCCATGCAATTCGAGGAGATTCTGCACCGCCTGCCAAAAGTGAAGATGCTCAGTGTCTGTCTCGCATATGATACTTTATGTTGTCATAGTCTAGCTCATGCTTTACCATGTGCAGCTCGTGTTAATCGGACCAGGAATGAGCCAAATACACGACGATGGGACGCCAATTCCGATGGATGTCTGCCCGGGCTGTGCTGCGCGCGGAAGGCGGCGCATGCACTTCCACCATTCTAGGTACGCTTTCTTGAGTCCTGTTCGAACATCAAGACGTTGATATCCTCACTCGCTTATGTATGAACGGCAGCCTGTATCACGACTTCGCCGCGGGTCAGGGGGCAAGCTGGAGCGCGCCAGACCTTGCAGTGGCCTTCAACTCGGGGTGCGCATCCGACGAGACGGAATCATGGCTGCCGACACTGTGTCTGCTTGCTGAGAAGGGTGTACCGAGCGTGTTCACGGTGGGTGCATATATGTTTCCGTGTGCCGGGGGTATTGATGGCGTGCCTTCAGGCCTTCAATCGCGACGAGAGTGAACGAGATTCGGCACTGCTGCGCGCCTCGGGTGCCAATCTTGCACCCGAGCTTACGGGCCCGAATCCTTGGGCGAGCCTCGACCTGCAGCTTGAGCCGAATCGCGTCCGGGGGTACTATTCATACAATGGTTTTATTGCGGGTGTTTTCAAGTGAGGCAGCGCCGATTGCACTGGTTAATGGGGATGTTAACATACGATTCGTCTGTTAATGTATAGTACACCGTCTATTTTTTGATACAGATATACCGATGCAGCGAGAGTGAACATAGAAATTGTTCGTGATCGGAAGATAGAGAATGAAGATGAATAATGTGCGACGACCAGGAAGAAGCAACGACAACTCAGTCGCGGCGATGAGACGTGAAGACATTTCGAACCTTTTCTGTACTCGAAACTGAGCCGCCCTTTTCCATCTCGGACATCGACTCCCCCTCCGCAATGGTAGACAATGACCCGCGACGCTGCTCGAGGACGCGCGCGGGCCAACCGGCATAGACGGCCCCACTTTCGGCGATGTCGCCGGACGGCAGAAGCGCATGCTCGAGCAGCATGCTGTACTCCTCCATCTGCGCACCTGAGAGCAGGCGGGACCCGGTACGGAGCGCACACCCTTCCGCAATGTGGAGCCGATTGAGAGCGAACTTGCCGCGGGAGTTGATGTGCGCGACGACGGAGCAGTCGTCGAGCGTGACACGGTCTCCAAGCGTGACGAGGTCCGGCTCCGTCATGAGGCCTGGGCGGCCGCCAGCCCAGATGGCGCAATTCGACCCAATCTTGGCACCGAGCGCGCGGTAAAACCAGACGATGTACGCAGAGCCTGTAATGGGTCCGAGCACACCGCCATTGCCGTGGCCGCGATATAGAAGACGTGACAACGTAAGGTGAAGCTGCCACCGTTGGCCTGCAGGGTGTGTGATGAGAGCTATGTGATAGACAACATGGACAGATGACTCACAATACGACGAAGTATCCCATGCACAGCTGCCTTCCTTGCGCCTGCCGATGACGATCCATTTTGTGACGATCACCCAGGCGAGGGCGATGAGCGACTGCACGAAGAGAAGAAGAACGAACGCGCAGGCGATGAGTCCGTACATCGTCGCTGGTCGGTACCATGTCGCGGCAAAGAGATTCAAACGCGAGAGATGGATCTGGAACTGGCGAAGGATCTGTGCAGCGGCGACAGCCGGAATACTCCAGTAGGCAGCGGAACCAGCCGATATGAGGAGGTTGATGACGAGCAGGAGAGAGTACGGGTAGACGAAGTAGGTGGCCTCGCGTCTGTAGAAGGCTTTGCCGAAGGGCGTGATCGTGTCTTCGTCGAACTCGACACCGAGACCCTTCGAGAGCATAGCCGCCTCACCGCCGTCGTTGCCCAACCAAGTTGAGCCGTCCTCGTACACGCCGCCGCGCTTGCCCAGGGCACCCGAACCCATGACCGTGCGCTTGCCGACGCGTGAACCAGGAAGCAGCACCACGCGGTCTGCTATCATAGCACCACGACCGATGGTTATCTTGGCAGATCCGATGCTGTCCGTGGTGAAGAGCTCAGAGCGGGAGCCAAACACGACGTCGTCGCCGATCTCGAGTAGCTCTGGATCCGGGCAGTAGATGCCAGACCCCGGCCAGTACACGCGCTTGCCGACCTTCGCACCCATTGCGCGGAATACCCACTACACGGACGGTCAGCGATGTGCTGATGGGAAGCATTGTTATAACTCACCGATGTAGCCTCATAATGGGTGCCAAAGACATCGAAAGCGTGTTTGAGCGTATGCTGCGAGAGAAGGATACCGTTGATGTACCGCCGGAGAAGCACCCACTCGCTCCACTCCTCCGCAGGGCCTTCTTTGTTGAGGCCCATGAGGCGCTTGACGATGATGCCGAAGAAGGTTTGAACGACAGGCGTCGCGACGACACGCAGGATACGTGCGAGGGCATGAAAGGCGATTCGGGTCGGATTGGCAAACCAGAACACGATGCTCTCGACCGAGTTGAGGTCCGGACGAAGGATGGCGGTAGAGCTGACCATGCCGTAGATTGCCGCGAGCCAGGGAAGGTAAGCCACGAAAAGAACCAGGAAGATGACGGGGAAGGCGACGAACAGCCGCAAGAGCAACCTGGGCTTGCGGAACGTGGCTCGGTTGTACTTGACAAACTCCGGCGGCGACGGATGCTCGTGCGAGGACGCGTGGGGACCCCACACAGTGCCGGCTTCGATGGTTGCACCGGGCGCAATCTGCGTGTAAGTGTTGATGTGGGCGTCCTTGCCGATGATAATGGGCGCGAGACGGAAGAACCCATCTCGCTCGACGCAGAAACCGCGCACGAGTGCTTTGTCAATCTTGCACCCGTCGTGGAAGGTGAGCAGGTCGAACTCGCCGAGCGCAGCGGTCTGCGAAATTTGGCAGTTCTTGCCTACTTTGGCACCCATCAGGCGGCAGTAGAGATGGACACCTTTCGGGTGAATAGCGAAGATCCCACGGCCGGCCTGGCGGATGTATGCGTTGACTATCCACCAACGCAGGTGATAATTACTCCACCTACACGACAGTCAGATAGGATCACGGAACACCATGTGTAAAACTTACATGCGATACACGCCAGGTTTGTACCTGCCGATGACGACCCACTTGAGGACGATCGCTGAAACGGGGCAAATAATGCGAGAAGTCAACCGCGCAAGGGTGATCGCCGTCAGAAGGGCGACGGCGCGCGTCCAGAAGTCATGGTCCAAATAGTCGGCGAGGAACGCGAGAAAGACGAGAATGACAGACCCTGAGTACAGATGAGCAAGACGCCAGATTCAAAACCGGAGAGATACTCACAGTTCCACGCGGCCTTGAGCGGATAGAAGAACAAAATGGGAATAGCCTGCACCAGCAGGGAGAGCGGGTGCGTCTGGCTGCGCATCGGCTCAACGCTGGGCGTGTACTGGAAGCGCGCCGCGAAGTCGCCGCTGTCGTTCGGGCTGTCGGGCATCCAGTCGCCACGCGCCGAGGCGATGTGCATCGCTTTGTTGCACTCGTCGTCGATGAGCGCCGCGATGCCGCTGATCGTACTATGGTTGAAGAGGTCGGCGACACGAAGGGCAACACCTGTCTCCTTGCGGAGCGCGTACGCAAGGCGGCCGAGGAGCAGCGAGTTGCCGCCGAGGAGGAAGAAGTCGGTGTCGCCGGCGACGCGTGCAGGGTCCTTGCCGAGGAGATCGCACACGACGTCGCGCACAACGAGCGCGCGAGGAGACATGGCCGCCGCGTTCTCTTGAGCGATGATGGCGGCGAGGGCGTTGAAGTCGATGGCGCCGTGCGTACGCGGAAGAGGCTTGTCGAAGACATGGATCTCCGTCGGCACGGCGTAGCCCGGCAACACTTCCTCGAGCGCGGACTTGAGGAAGCCGCTGTCCACGCGAGCTTCGGTGCCGTACACGAACGCCTCAATGGTGCCATCCTCTTGTGTCCGCACGGCAACCTCTGCCACACCCTTTGATTGCGCCAAAGCAGCCTCCGTCTGAGTGACGTCGAACTCGCACTGCTTCGACAGGATCGGGGTCGAGAGAGGGACGTTCTTGTCTGGAGCGGTAGCTTCCCAGTGGCGCTGACGCGGGAACCACGCGTCGGTAGCCATACCGAGTCCGAGGCGCGAGCCAAGCTTGATACGGAGGGGCTTGCCTGCCTGGTTCTTCGGCAAGTCGTCCATGTAGACGATGAGGAATGGCCATTTCGACGGGTGAAGCTGCTCCTTGAGAAGGTCCTGCAGCTGAGCGAGGCCGATGCGCGGGAGGTTAGACTGGGGAACGATGACGACGCCGATCGCCTCCTGGAGAACATCGTGGTCGACGCTGAAGGCGATCGTCATCTTGACGCGCTCCTTCGCAACGACGAGAATGGCTTCTTCAATCTCGAAAGGCGAGATGACCTCGCCACCGCGGTTGATGATCTCCTTGCTGCGGCCGGTGATGAAGAGGTAACCGTCTTCGTCCATGTACCCGCAGTCTCCCGAATCAAACCAGCCCTCGCTCGAGAACGCAGAGGTGTCGAGGGGAACACTACGGTCCGTCGTCGTCTCATAGCCGGTGAAGGTGGGCAATCCGCGCACAGAGACTGCGCCAGTCTGTCCGCGCGGCAGCTCGCGCTCCAGGTTCATTGGGTCGCGAATCGACAGGTACGGACCACACGCAATGCCCGAGCAGCCAGGCCTCTCGAGCTGGTAGGTCGTGGGTGGACTGGCGATTGGCATGCATTCCTTCGTCGGGTGTCAAATAACGGTCCGGAAAGAGAGCAGGGAGCAACTCACTGTCGAGCCGTAGGATGGCAGAATCACGGCACCAAATGTGCGCTTGAGCTCTTCCGCAAGCACCGGCAACAGGCCACCAGCCGCGTTACAAATCAGCCGGTATTTCGTATCCCGTGAAGGAACGATAGAATCCGGACGTGAGTTGAGGATGGCTTGGTGCATGGTCGGCGCGGCATAATACCTGGGATTTGTGAGGACGGGCACCCAATTGATAAACATTTGAAACTCACCAAGTAGAACCGAGCTTCGTCGACAAAGACCAGAAGGCGGTAGCGTCAAAGCCTGCGCACATGATTGCACTTCCTCCGGAGAGCATTGGTGCGAAGAGGTTGCGGACGATGCCACCGACGTGGAAGAGAGGCATCATGTTCACTGAGGCACGAAGTCAGAACAAGGCAAGATCACAAGTGACAGATACTCACTGTTGACGTCCACCTCCTTCAAATCCCAAGAGATAATGACAGCACATGTACCGATTATAAGCGACCGCAACGAATAAGGGACGACCTTCTTCTTTCCGCTGGTGCCAGACGTGTGCAGCACCAAGCTAAGGTCATCGAGGCCGTGAAGTCGGCTCGGTCTTGCAGCAGCGAGGAGAGCGGCGATGGAGGCGCGCTTCTGCGAGCTGACGGTCGACCGCCGCCGGCTGGCGCCGCTCATCCGTCGACTCGACATCGAGAGGCGGTTCTGCGCGGGCATGAGCTCCATGTCAAAGAGGCCGGTCGGGCCGTCGTCGCGTGGGTGCATGAAGATGATGTCGCAGCCGAGGTGCGCCTGCAGGCTGCGCAGCTCGAGGCGCTCCTCCGCGTCGGGGGTCGTGAAGACAGCGCGTGCGCCAAGGCGCTCGGCGTCCTCGAGCAGCTCGGCTGCCGTGCACGTCGCGTTCACCGGCGCCGCGGTGTGGTAGCACGCGAGAGCGAGCAGGGCGACCGCGTTCTCTGGGGTCGTCGGGAGCGCGACCATGACGCGGTCGTTCGGGCCCAGCCGCTTCGCGGGCGAGGAACATGGAAGGGCGAAGGAGGTGATGAATTCGTGGATCTCAGCGTGGGTGACTGGCTCGCGGGTGTCGTCGGGAGAGTACAGAGCGGGTCTGTCTGTGGTGGGAATGCAGTCGAGAAAGGTCTCCACCCGTCCGGCGTCGGTGACATGCGCTGCGACGTGGTCGCCGAGAGAGAGGCCTTCTGGCGGCGGGGGAAGGGAGGTCACGAATTCTAGAGGGATGGTCATGGCAGGTTAGCACGAGAGGAGAGTGAAGGGGGACGAGGGGGGCGGGAAACTCACCGAACATAACTCTTATAGCTCCAAAGCCGGAGCGGAAGTAATCGAGACGAACGAGGGTCGCGCTGGGCTCCGCTTCCGAGGTATACGGCCAAAGGTGTCCACTACCTATCGACAGCGCAGTTATTTCGCGTCATCTGCGCCTCGCATAGTCCACTATAAGCCTGATTCGCGGTAGGGATCGCTTTTCTTCTGGGCTTGCACCTTCGAGGAGGGAAACATCGACCATGCGCCGCGGTGGACCGCAGTTGGAGACGGGCAGGCACGACGATACGGGTGCGGTGCGGTGCACCTTACGGGGCGCAGAAGGTTCCTGCGCGACTACCATAAGAGGTAATGCGGCAGCTTCGACGCCACCATGGGATCGCGGAACTTCAGAATTAGGAAAGAGAGAGGTGCGTCAGTCCAGATACGAAGCCGCGAAATGAATTAAGGGATCACCTCGCCGAAATGATTAGCATCCGCGGGGTGCAATGTCGTGCAAGAAACGGCGGCGGTCGAGGTAGCCATGGCTCGAGAGATGACGAACCCATGAGCCTGAGGTTTGACTTGTGCTTCTCGAGATGGTATTGAGTGCACCTGGGTAGAAGTGCTGTGCTGTCTGCGGAAGGTCGTAGGTCCAAGAGGAGAGTGGTACGCTGTTCCTGGCTATCTGGAACATTAATGGAGTGTGGCGTATCATGCGAACTTCTCGGAGCGAGTAACTTTAGCGCAGGGCTGACATGGCGCGCCAGAGACAAAAAGATCGACCTCGCCAAGTGGAATACGCGGGTTATGTTGGGAAAGAGAACACCCGGTTGGGCTGCCGCTCCCAAGAGGCTGCACAGAGAGGAGTTTCTCACGGAACAGTTCAAAGTCAGGATATACACGGACCGCGAAGCCGGACAGAGCGTTCGAGCAGCGCACAATCTTATTGGATGCTTTATGCACTTCATACCATACGATGGAAGTCTGCCCGTCATCTGCTGTACGTGCACATGGCGCTGCGCAGATTCACGGATACAGTGAGCATACTACGTGAAGAACTGCGCATATATGCGTACTATTTGCTCAATTGTGGGAGTACGTTGACTCAAAAGTCTGTTGCGAGTCGAATTAAGACTGGCTATCTGTTCACAATATCATGAACTGGTGAAAACCCGAATTGGTGTTTCCGACTTTGCGCCGTGACGATGAGGGATGCACCACGCCAAACGAATTGCAGGTGGTGTGTTCTTGCGTTCTTCACGGTTCACGGCTGTGTTGTTACTCGTATGAGACGCGTGGAAATAGATATATCAGCGTGGCGAGAAGGAGAAGGAGATCCCAGTAGAGCAGGTCATAGCAGAGTGCAGCAAGCTTTGACGCGAAAGTCCGGAAGTGGTGTCCGGGGTCTTTACTCCCGGTAAGAAACTGGGTAAGTAAAATGAAAGGCCCTGAAGCTTACGAGGACCGGAAATACTTACTTTAATATCCTTACTATTTAAGCCGATAATGAAGCGGTATAGTGTAGCTCGATGTCATTTACTTGCAATACAATGCTTACTCTCCCCGACGAAAACCTAAAAACCTCCATATTTCCTCGCGATCACGACGCCCCGCTTGCTATTGCACTCGCTTAGTGTACGCGTCAGATAACTAATGACATATACACAACTGACTCAGTTACACTCGTAGATCGTGTCTCTCATGACTAGAGGGGGCCAAGCTCGAACCGCGACATGCAAGTCTCGCAGGTGCTGGCTCTAGGCACACGTCCTGGTAGCTCTTCGACGTTCCCATTCTCTTGCCGTCGACCCCATACGCCTCATTACCCTCATCTGTCGGTGTGCGACAATTCTGCTCCCTTTGCCTCGTTTGCCTCGGCATGGACTTGCTATCCAACACTACCTTGAACCCTGTACAAAGGCCGTCGTGACGGCCCTGGTCTAGCGATGTGCTTTCAGTGCAGCATAAGGCAACGTTCACAGGGATGCGTGAGCGCGACCCACCCGGTCCGACAGGGGGCGTGGGAGAAACACCGTCCCCGAGGGCGGGAGGCGCGCCAGGCAAGTGCGCTCATGTCCTTTTGCAACCGCCATAGCCTCGCCGTTCTCATCGTTTGCATTGGAACCGCCAGACACTTCTTCCCTCCAGGGGTATCGGTCGCACAGGCAACACATTCGTGGCACTCGCAGAGACATACCCGGTTGGGAAATATCACAGCTTCCGACGCCTGCAATCGTCACTGCACACGACACAAAGCTCGTCTGGAGGCGCAACATAAGCATACAGTCTATTTCTGTCTCAGCACTGCGTCGGTACCGTCATAACGAAGACATGTTGAGGATATCTCTGACACACGAAATGCAACCGCACTCTCCTGGCCCTATGCTGTGGTAAACTACACCAACTGATCGGGACCGAATCAACGGGGTTTTCACATAGGTATGTGATATGCAACTGTATGTCACAGCTGGGACTTCGAGGCACTTACTGAACCGCTTTCAGTCGTGCCAAGGGCAATCACGCCGGACCACGAGCAAGCACGGGATGGTGCTCATCCAGCGAGCGACGCCGCAACTTCTTCTGCCAAGACAGTCGGTTGCCAAGAGCGATCCCTCTACCTCGGGACATGCTTCTCAGGAATGTCTCAACTTTCGTCCGTCGACCTCGCCGCCGCATTCACTTGCAGTGCCTGCATGACCCCTGCGCGTCGACGCTGCAGGCCCAAACTGGAGCAGAGTCGCTGATGTCGCCGGTGCCGCACAATAATGGCTCACAGGCTCTGATTTTGCAGCACGCTCATTCGCTGAGGGCTTCCGTCTTTCGACTTTACAGGCCCATTGAATGTTGACGCGACGGGCATGCCAAGCCAGGTCCTGGCCGCTCGCTGTGCGCGACGTGCGTATAAAAGGGACGATGCGATAGCCAGTATTCTTCAGACACCCAGTCTCTCCTACAGCACCAGTCAGCCGAACCGGACATGGCCTTCAAGCAGCTCTTCGCCGCGATCACCGTCGCCCTCTCGCTCACCGCTGCCAATGGTATGTCCGGTTCTTTTCGCGTCAAGAACGCGTATTCTGACAGTCGGCTCTGCTGCAGCGGCCGTGGTCAAGGAGAAGCGCGCCACCTGCGCCAACGGCAAGACCGTCGGCGACGCGTCCTGCTGCGCCTGGTTCGATGTCCTCGACGACATCCAGGCCAACATGTTCCATGGCGGCCAGTGCGGCGCCGAGGCGCACGAGTCGATCCGTCTGTAAGTTCCCGCATCCAAGTATCACTTCCTCCGTTCCGTGCTGAGCACCCATACAGCGTCTTCCACGACTCCATCGCCATCTCGCCCGCCATGGAGGCCAAGGGCAAGTTCGGGTAAGCAGTCTCGCGGTGCGCGCCCTTCTTGCAGCCGCTGAGCATTGTCTTTGCAGCGGCGGCGGTGCCGACGGCTCGATCATGATCTTCGATACTATCGAGACTGCATTCCACCCCAACATCGGTCTCGACGAGGTCGTCGCGATGCAGAAGCCGTTCGTCCAGAAGCACGGTGTCACTCCCGGAGACTTCATCGCCTTCGCCGGTGCTGTCGCGCTCAGCAACTGCCCGGGTGCTCCGCAGATGAACTTCTTCACCGGCCGCAAGCCCGGTAAGTGCAGGTGGACAACAGTCTTACAGCCCTCCTGACTTGTACGCTGCAGCTACCCAGCCTGCTCCGGACGGTCTCGTCCCCGAGCCCTTCCGTAAGTCGATCCTTAGTGCGGTAGTTACTTGAGCTGACCCCTGTCCAGACACCGTCGACCAGATCATCGCCCGCGTGAACGACGCCGGTGAGTTCGATGAGCTCGAGCTCGTCTGGATGCTTTCTGCGTGAGTGCTCGTTCTCGCTTAGCGCTACCGCTCCCGAGCTCACTGCACTGCAGCCACTCCGTTGCGGCCGTCAACGATGTGGACCCGACCGTCCAGGGCCTGCCCTTCGACTCCACCCCCGGAATCTTCGACTCGCAGTTCTTCGTCGAGACTCAGTTCCGTGGCACTCTCTTCCCCGGCTCCGGTGGCAACCAGGGTGAGGTCGAGTCCGGCATGGCCGGCGAGATCCGCATTCAGACCGACCACACTCTCGCCCGTGACTCCCGCACCGCCTGCGAGTGGCAGTCCTTCGTCGACAACCAGTCCAAGCTCGTCGATGACTTCCAGTTCATCTTCCTCGCCCTCACTCAACTCGGCCAGGACCCAAACGCGATGACCGACTGCTCCGACGTCATCCCCCTCTCGAAGCCCATCCCCGGCAACGGCCCCTTCTCCTTCTTCCCGCCCGGCAAGTCCCACAGCGACATCGAGCAGGCTGTACGTGTTTGCTTTGAGTCACACGATGAGTTTGTCCTGACGATGCCTGCAGTGCGCCGAGACCCCCTTCCCCAGCCTCGTCACCCTCCCCGGCCCCGCCACCTCGGTCGCTCGCATGTGAGTAGCTGTTATACCTTGCGGCATGCATTTCCTGACGAGCTCTCTCTGCAGCCCCCCGCACAAGGCCTAAATTCTTGCAGAATCGGCTGCGATGTTAACGGTTATCCTAGTCAACGGTCCATTCGTCACGGAATATCGGTCTCTGTACTAGAAGTGTTCCTCTCGTGTATCCCAGTGTATTGTTTGCATCCCGTGTCCAAGAATCAATCCGGATTGTATTCATCTATTTCAGTACCTGCATGAGTGTGATATTCAGCATTACCCCTCGGCCGGGCCGAATCAAGCTTTACGATCGCGTTCTCGAGTTACTTGGGTTTGGCTACTCACGGACCAATCAACGTGTTCGCGACTAAGTTGGCTCGAACTTTGATTAGGACAAACAAACGCGCACAGGACAAAGTGGAACGGAAGCAATATCTAAACTCTACCGCGCTGCCCACCAGGCCGGGCCACCTCGCGCTCGTCCCGAATCATCGCACTCTGGGGCCTCGCGACGTCCCCTTCGCCCTCTCCCCCGCGTTCCCCAATGTCGAAGCACAGCTCGTCGATCTTATAGCCGTCGACGCACAGGCGGTAGGTCACAACGAAAGTCGGGACTCCCTCGCCTTCCACACGTTCTGACTGTCTGACGAGCTGCGGGGAATGTTCCGGTGCTGTGTCTTCCGCGACCGGCTGTGGCTGTATTGAAGAACGGCATCAGGAACAGACAAAAGCGCAGACAAAGAAGGCCGTTACCGTTTGGGCTGGCTGTGAGGCTCCCCGTGGCGGCGTGGGGTCGCAGTCTGTCTTGTCTGGACCGCGCGTGTGTGCGTGCTCGAGGATGTCGGGCTGATGCTGATGCTCCTCCGTGCAGGGCTGATGGTCGCTGGCGTCGGGAAAGCCGAATTCTTCGGTGATGAGCATCTTGTTGGAGCTTTGCGGAGAGCGGTAGAATCTGTTAGATGGTCATAGCAGCCGAGCTTGCAGGGCTTATATATCCTATGCCGCGCACAGCAGACGAAGTAGAGCTGGATGACCAGCAGGTGTCTGTGGACATGTAGCTATGGTACCTGCGCCAGGATTTGTTGTCTGAAGGAAGGGCCCTTTGGTAGATACGCAGTGCCCCATATGTCGCATGGACTGGGCCGCTGTGAGCAGCATGTACATGCTTGCGTCGCTAGAGAATGCGTCGCTATGAAACGTGGATACGTAGACGGGCCGCTGAACGGTAGCGATTGCGCCACGATGATAGACTGCAAGCGCAATGAACCTTGTCATGGCGTCACTGCAGGTGTCTCCGTTACAGGCGCTACCCTCACTAAGGTGGATATACGCGTCTTCAAGCTTCAGGGTCAAAGATATGTCAGACAGACTAACAAGAACGCGTGGGTATAAGTCACATTGCCGCAATCTACAAGCTATAGCTTACACATGAGTAATACAGGATATAGTTAGCGCAAAGCAGCATCTCACTGCGCAGCCTCTTCCTCCTTCGCCTTCTGCACTGCCTCGAGCACCTGAGCATGCACAGCTTTGCCCGCTGCCACCACACCGAAGTTCTCTCCCAAGCGTACGGCCAAGGCCAAAGTCCAGGGGAATGCCGCGCGAGTCAGAGATGACGCCACCAGCCTCCTCGACGAGCACGGAACCGGAGCATGGTCCTATCAGACTGTCAGCATCGCCATACCGCATGTATGAACAGCACATACCCAGATCTTCTCGCAATAGCCTGTGCCGGTGGGCATGCGCAGGTACACACCACCGTCACCACGCGCGAGGGCACAGTACTTGGCCTGGCTGTCCATCCGTGTCGGCGGACGTGTGACGCCGAGCAGCTGTGCGACACGCTCGTTGAACGACAGCTTGGCGTGCGCCTTCTCCACGCTCTCGAGGAGGTTCAAGTTTTCCTTCGCGAAATCGGGGATGGTGAGGCGCACAGGCGCGCTGTTGTCGTGTGCGGAGAGCGGGAGCTGCCACGCGCCCTGCCCGCGTGCCGCGACGAACAGGCACCCACGGGGTCCATCCGGGTTAGCGGCGGACACAGGCAGGTTCGGGCAGCCCATAACGCCGAGCTCGACGCGCGCGTCGCGGACGAGTGCAAGGCAGACCGCGTATTGCTCGCCGCGCAGGAAGCCCTTCGTGCCGTCGATGGGATCAAGAGTCCAGAAACCTGCGCAACAAAGTCAGCAAGTACCATCAGGTATAAATTATAGCGACGCACGTCCTGTTCTGCCGCCATCGTAGTTCCCGCGGTCGATGACGTCCATGAGCTCCTCCGCACTCTGGGCATGTCCCGGGCCCAGTCCCCACGCCTCCTGCTCGCCGGGCTGCAGTGGCGCCGTCAAGGCTTCGTTTGCAAGCTCGACGATGCGCGCTCGGAGGGTTGAGCCGCTTTCTTCGCGTAGGTCTGCAGCGTCTTCCTCGCCGACAATAAGGTCGCTGGGGAAGGCACGGGTGAGGATGGTATTGATCACTGCCTGTGCAGAGTAGTCGCCGACTGAATGCCTTCAGCATGCTTCACATAGAAAGTTGCAGACATGAACGCACTAGTTACTGGGCTCTTGTCTTCCTTGGTGAGTGTTTCGTTCTTCACAAGCTTGTTGAAGACTGATGCCGTCAGGGTGCACGCGCGCCGGACGGCGGCGATTGCGACCTGCTTTTCCGCTTCGTACGACTGAGACATGGTGGTAGTGAGGTGTAAAGCGTCACCGTTGCGGGTTTTATAGCGTAAGGCAACATCGTCGTTGGCGAGTAGAAATAAGAGGATTGCAGGCGGTGACGAAATCACCCGTGAGAAAGGTTCGTCTGCTTATGGCAATAAGGTGTAACCAGCCAATCTCCCCTCGTCTTTTGCACCTTGATTCCAAATAGCCTTCTGTATCTACCTCTTGTGTCGAACGAGACCACATGACTGTACTCAGGTCCTTACAGAGCATATGGAATTGTGCGCAAGGTGCGGCAGCAGATTGGTGTGTTCGATGTTCGATATTCGTGATTACTTTGGTCGTTTGACGTACGAGACTATCTTGTATCGGACAGTTCGGATAGGATACTGGGACCCCCACGCGCGCCGCAATCATTCCAGCGACGTTGCAAGTGAGTATTGTACATAGGCTGCACGATATTGATACTGGCGGGTGGTTACATTCACATGGTGTTTTCTCTTCTTATTCGGGGCGAGCGCAAGCTAACGAACGAAAGGCTGCTTGCACTGCGAGCACATTGAGCGACCTTTCAAGGAACTGTGAAGGAAGTGCAAGCTAAGAGCTGGTGAGTAGCTGCGTAGCGCACGAATGACCTGGTCATTGCTTTCAGCAAAGGGCGCGTTTCTCAGCCCACCAAACTTCAAGCTTTCAAGCCGCAGTGTGGATACAATCCAGCTCTCGCCGCGGTATGCCTCGTATGTTCCACAGACTGGTCGACCCAAAGTTCCAGACGCACCGGATAGATGTCCGGGAAAGCGCTGGACATCGCGCCTCCGAGGGGCACAAAAGGCGGAGAGGTGCAGATACGGTGCTGGACTGCTACTAATTACGCAGCCATCTTCTCCCCTAGTAAGTACTGGCAGTCATGGTCATAACTTCGTGCTGAGTTACGAATTCCTTGTGCAGATCCAAACGGCGCATCAGATTGTCTTGATCCGCCAGCGGAGCGATCGGCATTGTCGTCCGGGTGGAATCCGACGATGTGTCGGATACACTCGGTCGATAGAACAAGAACAAAGTATATTTCGAGCTTCGTCGTGGTAGCGTGGCTCAGGAGCACTAATACAATAACTCGAGCATACCTTCGTCGTGGTAGCATGAGCTAAGGAACACGGTGAAGGAGGGCGCGTGATGAAGTCCGTGTCCGAACATGGCAAGTCTAGTAGTAACCCCACGCCAGGGTTACACCGGAGTCTTTGCGACACGCCTGGTGCAACCTAGGACAAGTCGGGAGAGAGGGAAAGAGACAATCAACATTTCGGGGCGCAAAAACCGGTTGTCAGATCCGCTGCAAGTCACCAGTCATTCTTTACACTTGTGGTTCACTATTTGACTAGGAGATACGGGCGCTGGCTAGGGTCTGACTGACTTGCCGGCAGCGCTCAAGGACACACATCCGCACATTGGCGCCGTCGCGATAAACTCGCCGTTTAAAATTCAGCAGACGGCAGGCCGTGACATCGACTCAAAGACACATACCAGCACGGTCTGACAGCAGCAGGTATTTCCGTTTCTTTGGTGTCTACGAGAGCACTTCTGTTGGTGCGTCAACTCGAGTGGAAATTGCCACGCACCTTTAGGCTCTAGTCGCTCACATATTTCGAGGTACCCCGGCAACGTGCGAGCTCCTCGTGCTTCTTGTCCTCGACTTAGGCTCCCATTTGAGGACCATCTGACAGCTTTCCACAAGCAAAACCGCGATATCCTGTGTCTTCGAGGATCGTGGCCAGACGTCCACGTAAAGGTTCGTGATAGGTGGTGATCTCGCTACGACAACTCCCGTGCATTTAGTCAAACGTCTGTCAGCACGTGTATGGTATCTGAGCCGGATCCGCGTGGAGATTTAGTACAGCCCTTCGCCCTGACTCCAACCCAGCTTTGCTGGTGCTTCGGTGCCACCTTGCGTTTGTGTCAGCGGAACCCACTCCAGATTTCTCTGCAACTAGAATGTACCCCAACTCTCACCAACCTACACAGCTTTGGTCTCTCGACAATGGTCCTAAGGAAGCCTCGGACCTGAAATTCTTTATACGGACCTTATATCCACTCCTTGCATAGGAAGTCTCCGTGGTATTTCTGCCATTCGATTTAGTATGTATATGGTGGTCGGGGCATTGTCGACTATTCTTCACCGTTGAGGGGATAGCAGGTAGCTTGGCTCGTGGTGAGTAGAAGATGGTCAACAGAACGACTCTTTGTCCTCATCTATGACGCTGCTAGGCGGGTGTCATGCTACAAAGACCCTATGAAGCGCGAACAATGTGCATGGGATGCTACACCTGCCGCTATAGCACGTATGAGACGTATTCACGCCAAAAGAAGATCGACATATTGCGCAAAGACCATCGCAAGCGCATTCCCCGGCGAGCAAGACTACATGTTCAACAGAGGTACGAAACCAGCCGAACCCCCTGGGTTTACATTCACAGAGCCCCGCGTGCTCTCCAACCTCTTCTCTACAATTGTCGTCCGCGCAGCTGCCCAGCTCGCGCCACCCACCGAGCTATGGACCGACCACAACATCGCGTACCTCGGCGAGAACGCTGGACGCCGAATCCCACTTTTCCAGCAGCACACACCTGCGTCGCCCAAGCTCGAGTTCCTTGGCTGCTACCGCATCGTCCGCTGGACGCTCTGCGAGGCGCAAGGGCCGGACGTCCTGGCGTTCGCCGAGCAGCTGCGCGCTATACATCCGGAGGAGGCTGTTGGCAAGTGGGCGCAGATGATCGCGAGGGACTGGGCGAAGGTGCAGCTAGAGAAAGTTGTCGACCCAATCTTGTCGGGACACTTGCACCACCGATACGTCGTCCGGTATGCATGGTACATGGCTTCCAGGGATGGTCCCAACGTTTGCCCACAAAGCATAGGGGATGCTGGACTGAGATCTCAGATGTTGAACAAGAGAGACGATACGGCATGCCTGTGAGCGAGCGTTACTCCACGAAATGCCCAAGCTGCAAATATATACCGTACATCATTAGATAACACCTGTTCACACCATTTCCGTGTCAGAGTGCCATTTCGTGCTGCTACCACTGTCAGGGCTCTACGATAGGCCACTATCAAATATGATCGTCGCACTCTCCTGCGGTAATCGACATGCCTCGGGCATCGCGCCACCCGTATTACACCTTACCTAGACGGTCGCGCAGAAGTTTCAAGCGCTAGAAATGCACTCTTCAGCATGCGCATGAGCAAGCAGGGACCACACCGACGTACCAAAACACCTCGCCTGTCTGCAGGTGTGGACAAGCTCTGACGCCGTTGCCACTGGCAGGTAGTAATATCCGAGGCCGCGCTCCGGGTCATACGTCACTGACGTATATGCAGGCATTATTAGCTTCAGCGGCGCCGAACACGGTCATGACGCTTCGAATAGACTTCGAGTAGGCGCTATGGATGTGCATTCACTTGGGCCCTGCAGGAGTGAGAACGTCAAATGCGGGGTTACCATTTACAAACGTGAGAATGCATTCTCCTTATCAACGTTCGCTCATCGTTGTGCTCCTAAAGGGTAGATACCGAGCGTGAAAGGTTTGACAACGTTTATTCTTAATGACTCACCTGTTAATGCCTATTCTGCTCCGCTGAAAACCCTAACATGGATCCCGTATGATTCCTCCACCACGTAGTATTCGTGGACATCTGGTAGGCGTACAAATAAAGGCACCCAGCCGAGCGATGCGGTGGAAATGTGGCACTGCCTAAGAGAACCAAGGTCAGCGAGTGAGTCGATTGCTATCCGAGAATTCCTGGGCTCACATAGAACGGTAGAAAGGATCAGATGGCCTGTGTTTCACTCATGCTGCGGATAATCTAACAGCATTATCGCCTCAGGAGGTTGAGGAGAACGATGAGCTGGCAGAGGGAGGCCGAAAGGCAGGATAGTGGTTAGAAACAAGCGGGTTACCAGACGCCCGCGAGTGTCTGGCCTTCAAATTAGGAGATGATAATGGTTTGACGGCAATTAGGAATGGCAGAGAGCATCGCGAGTTGCCCGTACGCGTATGCCGCTCAGCTGCCAAAGGTAAGCCTCCGTTTTCGCAATGTCAGCAGGAGTTAGGCTCATTCAGTCTCTGCACACTAACATACACCAGCGAGGCAAACGGAGCTCTGCTAACGCGCACACATTTTCCAGAGGCCATTTACCACAGCAGATATAATGCGGTACAAAAGAACGGCAAGGTCAGAAACATATTCCTTATCGCTACATTATCTTAATTATGGACATCATCTTGCATATGTACAGGAGATCTCGCCGAAACGGTACGATGCTGACACTCTAGAGAACGTAAGGCACGAATTTCCAAGGAACCCTCCGCGCATACTCCTCCCACTCCCTCCCGAACCGCCGCTTCATCATCTCGTCCTCGACGCCCGCGCGCCGAAAGAGGCCTACCGCACCACCGAGGGCCGCCACCGCCCACGCATGCACGAGCCAGGACGCGTGCGTATCCATGAGCCCGCACTCGCGCAGGTACCCGCCGGGCGCGTGCCACACGACGAGGCCCGCGCCCATGAGCAGCCAGCCGGCGACGTACGACGGGTGCCGCACGTACGCGTACGGCCCGCCCGTGACGAGCTGGTGGTTGTCCTTGAGTGCCATGTGGAACGTGAAGAGCGGACCCAGCGCGCGGTAGCACCACACCCGGATCGCGGCCCCCGCGAACACGCCGGCGGCGCCGAGGACGAAACGCGTGTTCAGTTCAGCGAGGCGTGATAAAGAGGGGTCGCTCGTCGGGCAAAGGATGGGGACGATCAGTGTGGAAGCGCTGGGTGGTGCGTAGGTGAGAAGCAATATAGTGGCGGCATGGCAGGTCGTCAGGACCAAGGCGAACACCTGACCACGAGGTGAAAATTATAAGTCCACCGTATGCAAGAGGCCAAAGGAATACGTACCCTCAAGTACAGCGTGACAGGATAAGTGGTGGTCTCGAATAGCCTCCCACCGCGGTACGCAACTCTCTCCTGGCTTTCGGGCGGTGGGCTGGGAGATTTCGCGCCGAAATGGAAGGCGTCGCCGATCAGGATAAGGAGAACCGCCTTGAGGAGGGGGTACATCTTGCGAGCGTGGGTGATAGTTTGTCGACATCGCAGGGCATATTTGTGGTAGGTCACGGCGAACTGACGGCGTAGCATCTACATGCACATCAGGGCTTCGGGATCGCCGTTGATCCCAATAACAAGGATGTGAGATGGAGGAGAGGGATGCAAACCTTGACGGACCGTCGCCGTCGTATGCACTCGCATGTTACAGGCTTGCGCTGCAGTCTATTCTTGATATCTAGGGTCGCCGTGATATCGACGGAAGCGCGGATCAGCTGGTGCAAGGTTCTGCGTTTGCGGAGGACGCGAACGTGGCTTCGGCGATGATATTGATTGCAAAACGAGTGGTGTCGGGGATACCGGCAACGCGTGCTGATAAGTTAGTATGGTTCATGGGATTCGCAGAGAGCACTAGATTAGCTCCGAACACATACTACCGAAGTCAGGCACGACGAATTCGTTCAATCGTTTCATCTACATAATCATCATCACGGTAAGGTGGTTGTGCACATGAGTGTAGACGCACTTGGGAAAACTATCGAGGTATATGGGTTATACATCGAGGGCTGACTTGTGGAACTTCTCCGTAGTTCGACAGCGCGTCGATACTGGTTAGAATCATCGGGATGTCAGTCGTCCGTAAGTATAAACACAATACCTGACGTACCGCCCCTGAAAATCACCTTGTGTGACGTGTATGAGAGAGAGTATCCGTCATAGAGCCTGTGCTGAATGAACTTGTTCAACGTCCGTTTCCAAATTCCAACTCGCCCCAGCAAGAGCTGGTCCACGTGCTCAAATGATCTAGCCCTAACCTCAGTTGCACCCGCTCCGTCAAGGTCGCCTCAGGTTGTCTTCTGCTACCACTTCCTCCAATCGACTACCAGTCATGCGTAACTTACCTTCCAGAGGGAGCGTTTGATATACAACACGCCGACTACGGCGAGCTCGTACTTTGTGGCCAAGGATTGGCAAAGGTCGACTTTCTCCCCGTTCTCGAGCCCCTGCATCCTACGGTAGGCGGGAAGGCCATGGATGAAATCACGAACTGATGGCTACCAAGCGCTCGGCACGCGCGTGGGCGCTTCCGGTGCACCTCTCCCGCCTCCCGCTCTCAGATCATCTGTACGAGTGTTTGTATATACTGAGTCATTCTGCATTTATATGACCATCTGCCATGGGGTGGTATAGGCTGAGTGACCACTCGATTGTTCGAGGTCGATAGACGCTGATTTGACAGACCCGATACCAAGCGCCCCTCGGGAGACCTGCAGGCCGGTGACCTCCCCAGTTTGGTTGACTGAGCGTCTGTTATCATCAGATATGCTGGAAATATATCCACGTGTGCTTACCGCTCGGATTTGGGCGATGTGCAAGCGTGACTTCCAAATTCGGTCAGTATCCCTTGGCTTCGTCCGTCGCCTGTGTCCAGCGTCCCGCCTCTCACCCCCGTTGTCGATGCCGTCCCCAACGTCCACGTATTCCCAAGGCAAGGCACCGCATTCAAGGGCGGGCTATCCCACGAGGTGTCGATGTGCCTCCATCTGTGCAACGTGGACTTTCCCCGAGCCAGGAACGGCGGCGGCGGCGCGTTGACGGTGAATAGGAACCTGCGCACCGGGTGTCTCATTGGCAAAGGAAGACTTAACAAAAGTACGTGATAGTCAACTAAGGTGCAAGCGAGTATAAAATAAGGGCCTGCTTGCCGTCCTCTCAGCCGTTCTCCGCCTTCTCTTCCATTGCCTACGGCTGCCACGCCAAACCACATTCCTTTCCCTCGCATCCTACGATGAGTCTCGCAACCGCTCCCAGACAGTTTGCCCCCATCCGCCTAGCTGGCTCCGTGGATTCTTGCGGACACCTCCCCTTCAATAGGGCTGTTCGACTCGGAGTTGCAGACGGGCATATTCCCGAGTTCAAGGGTGGGCGATTGATTTCTTGGCAATGGTATGTACGCATTCCTTCGTCTTCTACAGCTAACTGAATCGACAGGCCCATACGTCCATGCGGACTCCCCGGCAAATTTGAGCGCGTCCCGCCAGATCAGTTGTTGGAGCATCGAAACGGCCACGAGTTCTCTGCGCCGGGCTGCCTCTGTGCTCAAGACTTGGACCAGCCTGCTTTCACCGAATCCAAGATCTTTTTTCTCAAGCTGACTGGTGATCGACACGTCGGTCAGTGGATCGCTGCTTGCGCACGCGGGCACTGCAAGTATTGGGGTAAGTCTCACCTTATACGCCAGGAGCCCAACCAGTCTAATCCTCACACGCAGTAACCCTCGAGAAGGGCTACACCTCCCGCAACTGTTTGGTCCATCACTACCCACTCAAAGGTAAGTGTGGGCTTTGCTGTTGCATCTATCAACGCTCTAACTCACGCGGCAGCAGTTGCGCAGCACGATGACGAGCCCGTGGATATTATCTCAGGGGAGCAGTTCTCGTCCCCCTTATCCTCGCCTAGTGCCACTCCCAAACGTATGTCTCTAGACGTCTGTGGTCATCGCGGGGCTGATCATACCTACTCAGGCAAGCGTTTCTCCTCGGCGACCTTGTCCACACCCCGGAAGCGTAGCCGTCTGGCGGGAGGTACAGGTAGGTATATATCTTGTCGCAAATTTTGTAGCTCACTGTTGTGCAGTTTCAATTGGTGATGAAGACGTCGAGACGGAGATCTCGGACTTCCGCAAGCTCTTGAAGCTGGATGATCACCGCGCCCCCGGCTTGTCCTTGGCCGAATTCAAGAGGCTGTTTCGTCTTTGCAACTGGGGTCTCGTCATGACTGTCAGTGCGCACAGCATCCGCCATGAGTGTCCTGGCAAGGACACCATCGACCTGACCATCGACATCCGGGACACGGTTCAGCTCATCCGTGGTGCTTGAGCACAGTTCTAATTATTTCTTGATTGCATTCTAGCATATGATCTGTTGTGATAATTTGCCAATATACACCCCACTCATTTAACGAGACTCGACAGTTGCTGCCCTGTGGTGCCATTGCAATTTGGCCAGGTGTCATTCTCCATCCAGCGGCGGAGTGATGAGGCTTGTACGTGTAGTTACTTGATGATGATAACAACTTTCAACATGTCGATGTCCAGCCGACGTCTAACACTCCACGGAAGCTGTCTGGCCAAACATGTCGTTCTTTGGAAAGGAGGGCAAGGTAACAATAGTTAATGTAGGAACCGTCGAATTCAATGACACTGCGCAACCTGATCATGATAACGGCGCGAGAATCTTCTATGCTGAGCATGTTGAAGGCCTCCACGCAGCTGTTCGAATAGGTGCGCGTGAAGTCTACACCGTGACCTTCGGCAGTCACATTGACGATCTCCTTTCAACGAAAGACACCGCTTATGACGCTCTCGGAACACCATGTAGTAGAACATGTTGAGAATCGTCTGCGTGGCGGACTCACTGATAGACTGTGCAGCCAGAGCACCGCACATCTTGCTGGGATGAGTGAGCGACTGGGATTGGTTGAACGTCGACCAGACTACACTGAGCACTCAAGGAAAATAGATTAAGACACCCGGTATATTTTATCTTTACTGAGAGCGGAGGCGTAGTGGATTTCGGCACATTAGGATGTGTAAATCGACGCTGGGTGAGCGGCGCGAACACTGACTGCGGTGTGAGGTACACGGGGTCCGCGGAATCTGGGGTCCCGAAACGGCGTCGACACTGCATGGTGCGCAGCTCGCGTCTTGCTCATGCCTCTGCAACACTCCCTCCTCTGCACTTACATTGTTGTCATGAGCGACGTCTCTGGCACAAACGCCCCCTGAATCTCTGCTGAGCCTGCTGCCGCAAGAGTGCCATCCCTCCGAAAGACGACGAGGCTTTGTGTTGAGCGAGAGAGTGCAGCGGATGGTTTCGGATACGGTACGACACTAGCTCATTGAGGTCTCCAGGATGGGGGGAGTTCTTACATGCTAAGAGTCAGGTCCTCTGGGTTGTGCTTGAGCAGGCGCATCCGGTTGTTGCTCAGCTGCGTGACAACTCGTGCAGCCACCTCAAACCCGGTCGTGTACACATCCACAAAGCGCAGCCAGTGTGATGACAGACAGAGCATGCAGCTCAAGACGCTGGTCCTCGTGGTGTATAGACTCATGGGGGTCGTTGTTACTTCCATTTCTGTACATGTCCATTCTCAATGGCAGTCTTCCATGCTCACCGTTCCTATAGCCGTCGTGCTCCATGTAGTCTTATCATCTGCGGCTACAGGTGCTCACTTTACATGCGCACAATACTCTATTGGTCTCACTCATATTTGTGCGCCATGTCCATGCCCACATCGATACCAAGCACGGCACCCCCGCGGCAGTTAGTCTTTTGCCGATAGCATCCCTTCCTTGACCAAGGGCCCTATGGGTGAGATCGCCCTGTGCGTAAGTAGTGTCTCTGCAACTTCAGTATACCTCACTGCTTCTCTGTAGGCCGCTACTGAATCAGCTACCACTATGGCTGGGTGCTTCCTCGCCCGGTTGATGACGCGATGCCACCAGCGACACCCCCCAACGGCACGACTGTGCTAACCGTGCGTGGCTTGTACTTCACCACCAGCTGGGATGCTGTGCGCCTTCTCAAGTGCAACGGCTTGAACAGGCGTGTGATCAAAGCGAAGAACTATTGCCCGGGTAAATTCTGGCGCTGCTATTATGTCGTGGAGTAGGTTGCCTGACATTCGTAACCTCGTGTATATATCCTATCTAATCTATCACCCCCTCATACACGAACCCTCGATGAAACGCGGGAGCACAATAGTTGCTTTCCCGGAGCCCTTCCCAACCAGAGACGCACTCTTCTGTAGTGCCTTGTTATGAGCAGTCTCTGCGTTACAGACTTTGGTCCTAAGGCGCTGCAACTGGTCAGGAGTCAAAGACATGCCGTCGTGTTCTCGTCCTTGCAAAGCTTTCGTTAGCTTTGAGCGAGCACGCTCGAGTGCCGAGAGCGTTTTCGTGACTTTGGTATTTGCCTCGCCGATATTGTTGTCTGCTGTCATATATCGCTTACGACGAGCACGCTCTATTAGAATAAATTATCAATACACCGCCTATGTGAAATAAAAAAGCGAACACACGCTGAAGCTTGAGGGCGCGAAGGGCTTTGTCTGTATGTGAGCGGAACTTATACAACATGTCTACACCTGCTTCCTCATACATCTGAGGCCATCAGTTAGGTCGTCATAAAGGTAGAGCTCGTGAATTACATACCTTAACTGATTGAAGCTTCATGCGGTCAAGATGCTGTCCACGCACAATACCGCCCACCAGGCTACAGCCAACTCCCTCTCGATTGGCGTCTGCATGTAGAGCCTCAATCATGTTGCTATGGGGCTCTCCTGCTTGCCATATCTCATACGGTATCGCGCTTTTTGCCCAGCACATTCCCTCGAAAGCGAATTTACTTTTGATCTTGTCCTGTACCCAATCTAGGTGTGTATTTCCTCGTTAGCAGGGGCATCAGTCGGAATGAGAGACAGGCGCACCGTGAGCTGCCTTCCCCCCCATGTGGCATATCTGTAGTAGTGTCCCGTCCCAATCGTCGTGTTCCATACAAACCAGACTGCGCATAAGACGTTTAACATCATCGGAAACAGCACAGGTCTTGATATTGCGGTAGATGTGGACCGTGCAGAGTCGGAAGATGCGATGGAGATGTTCGTACGGAGTCAGGTCCACTAGCACCCGGCTCGGTTCATGTAGGTCATGCTTCGTGCGGTCGGTTCGCTTGCGGGAGACATCCTGCAAGTACAGACCAAGTCCTGAGTGTGTTTCAAATCCATAAGTACATCCCTTCCCTAGATCTTGTATGCGTACCCTTTGCCTGTCCAAGATGCTGGTCGGCACCAAAGTGCAAGATGCCGACATGGTCTTCGAGCGAGGATGAGTCAATGTGCCGCCATTGCAGGTTCGAAGCTGTATCCTGCTTGACTATCTCGTCGATTTTATGGAAGATGAAGCGGTGGATTGCAGCCGTCTCGCGGGTGAGGAGGATACGGCAGAATACGATACCTGGATCATGCGTGAGAGTTGAGTTGGCAGAATACAAAAAAGGAAACTTGGCCGTACAGGTTTTGTTGTCACGATCGACACCTGCGAGCTCGAACTCCTTCCAACCAGACACCCGCTTGAATGCTATGTCACTCTGGAGATATTGAGCCCTACGCAACCGACAGCTCTGGTCTCTTGACATACAAAGCACTATACGGACATTGGACCGATTCAAGTCATTCTCGGAGTCATTCTCGTCACTCGGTGAGCAATCTAGGAGTAGCTCACTGTATGTCACTTCCGCTGCGTAACGTATGTATAGCTCTCCATGTGAAGCACTTCCTGTATCCTGCAAGTGCTTCAGACGCAAGAGACCTAATAATCAAGTCAATTGTGAACTATCTCATCTCCGAGTCAAGCAGCGAGCGTACCCTCCCAGCCTGTACCATGCGGAAACTCCTTCTCCTTCACCACCTTGATGAACGAGCGTAGGTGGTCTTTGTTTGCAAGAGACGTGTGTAGATCACTTAACGTGGGGTGTGTGATGCTAGGAAGCAGCTGCCGAAGGCGGGCTTGTGTGAGGCTATGCCGGAGAAGTCTGCGAGGCGTCATATCCGCGAGGTCATGTCCTATGTCATGCAATAGTTCAAGGAGCTGGCCGCGGACATGGGGCAGAGTTTTCGTTGGTAAAGGGATCGGGTGCGTGTGTTTTCCGTGGCAGACGAGAAGCACGTATGGACAGACATGCCTGTATTCAGGAAGTGGCTCATACGATTGTAGCTTGCTGTTGCAGCGAAGTCGAACCATTTCAACAAGTGTGAGTTGCCCTTTATCGTTACAATGCTCATGTGCTGCCAACAGACGTAGCCAATCCACCATCATCAGCTCAGAGATTGGACAGTAGCAAAGTAAACAGGCTTACGACAATGCACACGGTTTGACGACACATTCACTACGGTTGTGCAAGATGCTCTCGGCCCATACCCATCTTCTTCAGCTAGCCTCTCCATGGCGTCCACCATTTGTTGGTCATGCAAGAAGACCGCCTCTATGTAGTCGAAATCGTACGAGCCATTGCCGACCGTGTAATCAAGTAAGTGTTCACGGTTTCGGGCACTGTAATACTCGCAGCTGACAAGTTGGAGACTAAGCACGAGAAGATAAGACATTGAATGTCACGCACTGAATGTATGGCTCGCCGTCGTAGTCGTACGAGAGCATGAGACGGCCTGGGCAGTGCTCTGCTGGTGAGCATGGTTCATATCCCCGCCTTGCCTTTCTGATGGCCGCCGTCCATGCTGCCTGCTCATTCTCATCACCGTCACCAAGGCCTTCGCCCACTCGCTCTGTTGGTGGCACTGCCGTACCATGGATAGCAGCGGCGCTACATCTGAGCTTGCGGAGTGCTGCGATTTTTCCGATTGTCCGCTCAAAGACGACACGGCTGGGTGAGTCACCATCCTCGCGGGCCTCACGTTCACCTATTAACCGAGCCTTGAGCTCCTCTCGAGATGCGGAGACATGGGACGAGTGAAGAATGGCGTCTCCTGTGTTTGGACACGCCTTCATTCCTTGACCTAAGGTCAGTGTCATCAGTCATTTACAACGGTTCATGTACAATGGCAAGACATACATGTAGAGTGGCGCTCTCGGCAAGGTACCATCTGCCCCGTCTTCTCGTCGCGTAGCAGCATGCAATGCACAGGCTTCCCTTGCGCAGATGCTCCATGTGGTGCACCTTGTGCATATGCTACGCTGTCGGCCGGGTTAATCCAGTTGTCTGGATCGAGCTTGATGAGGTGGCCAATCCGTCCTGTGCAGCTTGTCTGCGGGTAATCCAGCACAGTGTTTAGCAGGTGCCGAAACAGTTGCTCTAGCCAGAAACTGCGGGTATACTGCACAGCGCTTTCGGGAGCAGAGACTGTGGGATCAGACTCGGCGGAAAGCGAGGAGAGTGCGCGAGTGGGTATGGTGGCTGGTGGAGGTTGAGACATGGAGTGTCGATCTTCAAAGTAGCCGAGCAAGGCAGCGATTGCATGGTGAACAGCGCGCGGGACAGTGATGGGGCTGTCACCACGCGGGATGGCATGCCGCAACTGCTCAAGCTCCTCGCGAGCATCGATGGTCTCGTATGCAGATGAGGACCGTGTCGACGCTGGAGTTGTGACTGTACTGTGCGACGTTGATGGCGTCGCGGTAAGTCTACTCAAGTGTCGGGAACGCGGCGTTTGAGTTGTACAGGGGAGCACCGAGTCTGTCGCTGGTGCCACCGTAGTCATGAATGGATTCTCAGGGTCGTCATGGGTGAATACATTGTGTGTATCACGCTGCAGAGCAGGATTGGAGGCCTCAAAGATGCGGTTGTCAGTTGGCGTGGTGTCGGTGCCATGTAGAACGCGCAGGGCACTGGTGTCTGAGTTGCCAAACCTGCGCTGGCGTGGTGTCGATGGTGTGACAGGTGCGGCTGGGTTCAGAAGCTGCGAGAGTGGTAGCATAATAGAAGCTGTGGTAGAGATCGGACACTTCAGCGGAGGGTGTTCAGGCAGTGTATACACTATCTGGAAGCTGTCATCTAGTGTGCTCTGAGGGGCCTCGGTGCTCTACAACGTTGCTGCCCTTCCCTCGCCAAGGCCCCCTCTCTCCGACTCCATCGCAGTGGTGAAACCCTTTTTTCATGTTGTTTGCACCCTCATTTAGTCTCTGATGACTGCGAGGCAGTCCAACGCAGCGTGGTATCAACTTGAGCAGCGCTGCTATCCAATCCCGGCCCTTCTTCACACTTCCTCTCCCCAAAGGTCCGATGTTTTCGTGCATCTGCAGAGCAGTATAGTAGTTCCTGATGCCGTGCCTCACTGTTCGCTCATGATAAACCCGCCGGACAGCTCTCATTGGCTAGCGGCGGTGTTCAAACCGGGCAACGGCGTACTAGCCTCGAACAACAGCAGTTACCATTATGGGCGTGTGACAGCCAAGGGAGACCCTTCCTTCCCGACCAACAACCCCAGGCTAAGGTTTATAGAAATGCACCCAAAGCGTTGCTCGATAGTCGCTCGCCGGAGGTCGGATGCCCCGGGATGCACGATTGATGGGCCCTGCGCGCCAATCAAGCTCGAGCAATCGAGCGTATACTCTGGTTTGCAATTGCTGAAGACAGGCTGCAAAAGCGGACACAGGCGCCAATCTGTGTGCAATAAGCGCCCGTCTGGTCGCAGCCCCGATCTTGGAATTTGAGCCTATACGAGTATACGCTCGATTGCTCGAGCTTGATTGGCGCGCAGGGCCCATCAATCGTGCATCCCGGGGCATCCGACCTCCGGCGAGCGACTATCGAGCAACGCTTTGGGTGCATTTCTATAAACCTTAGCCTGGGGTTGTTGGTCGGGAAGGAAGGGTCTCCCTTGGCTGTCACACGCCCATAATGGTAACTGCTGTTGTTCGAGGCTAGTACGCCGTTGCCCGGTTTGAACACCGCCGCTAGCCAATGAGAGCTGTCCGGCGGGTTTCCATGAGCGAACAGTGAGGCACGGCATCAGGAACTACTATACTGCTCTGCAGATGCACGAAAACATCGGACCTTTGGGGAGAGGAAGTGTGAAGAAGGGCCGGGATTGAATAGCAGCGCTGCTCAAGTTGATACCACGCTGCGTTGGACTGCCTCGCAGTCATCAGAGACTAAATGAGGGTGCAAACAACATGAAAAAAGGGTTTCACCACTGCGATGGAGTCGGAGAGAGGGGGCCTTGGCGAGGGAAGGGCAGCAACGTTGTAGAGCACCGAGGCCCCTCAGAGCACACTAGATGACAGCTTCCAGATAGTGTATACACTGCCTGAACACCCTCCGCTGAAGTGTCCGATCTCTACCACAGCTTCTATTATGCTACCACTCTCGCAGCTTCTGAACCCAGCCGCACCTGTCACACCATCGACACCACGCCAGCGCAGGTTTGGCAACTCAGACACCAGTGCCCTGCGCGTTCTACATGGCACCGACACCACGCCAACTGACAACCGCATCTTTGAGGCCTCCAATCCTGCTCTGCAGCGTGATACACACAATGTATTCACCCATGACGACCCTGAGAATCCATTCATGACTACGGTGGCACCAGCGACAGACTCGGTGCTCCCCTGTACAACTCAAACGCCGCGTTCCCGACACTTGAGTAGACTTACCGCGACGCCATCAACGTCGCACAGTACAGTCACAACTCCAGCGTCGACACGGTCCTCATCTGCATACGAGACCATCGATGCTCGCGAGGAGCTTGAGCAGTTGCGGCATGCCATCCCGCGTGGTGACAGCCCCATCACTGTCCCGCGCGCTGTTCACCATGCAATCGCTGCCTTGCTCGGCTACTTTGAAGATCGACACTCCATGTCTCAACCTCCACCAGCCACCATACCCACTCGCGCACTCTCCTCGCTTTCCGCCGAGTCTGATCCCACAGTCTCTGCTCCCGAAAGCGCTGTGCAGTATACCCGCAGTTTCTGGCTAGAGCAACTGTTTCGGCACCCGCTAAACACTGTGCTGGATTACCCGCAGACAAGCTGCACAGGACGGATTGGCCACCTCATCAAGCTCGATCCAGACAACTGGATTAACCCGGCCGACAGCGTAGCATATGCACAAGGTGCACCACATGGAGCATCTGCGCAAGGGAAGCCTGTGCATTGCATGCTGCTACGCGACGAGAAGACGGGGCAGATGGTACCTTGCCGAGAGCGCCACTCTACATGTATGTCTTGCCATTGTACATGAACCGTTGTAAATGACTGATGACACTGACCTTAGGTCAAGGAATGAAGGCGTGTCCAAACACAGGAGACGCCATTCTTCACTCGTCCCATGTCTCCGCATCTCGAGAGGAGCTCAAGGCTCGGTTAATAGGTGAACGTGAGGCCCGCGAGGATGGTGACTCACCCAGCCGTGTCGTCTTTGAGCGGACAATCGGAAAAATCGCAGCACTCCGCAAGCTCAGATGTAGCGCCGCTGCTATCCATGGTACGGCAGTGCCACCAACAGAGCGAGTGGGCGAAGGCCTTGGTGACGGTGATGAGAATGAGCAGGCAGCATGGACGGCGGCCATCAGAAAGGCAAGGCGGGGATATGAACCATGCTCACCAGCAGAGCACTGCCCAGGCCGTCTCATGCTCTCGTACGACTACGACGGCGAGCCATACATTCAGTGCGTGACATTCAATGTCTTATCTTCTCGTGCTTAGTCTCCAACTTGTCAGCTGCGAGTATTACAGTGCCCGAAACCGTGAACACTTACTTGATTACACGGTCGGCAATGGCTCGTACGATTTCGACTACATAGAGGCGGTCTTCTTGCATGACCAACAAATGGTGGACGCCATGGAGAGGCTAGCTGAAGAAGATGGGTATGGGCCGAGAGCATCTTGCACAACCGTAGTGAATGTGTCGTCAAACCGTGTGCATTGTCGTAAGCCTGTTTACTTTGCTACTGTCCAATCTCTGAGCTGATGATGGTGGATTGGCTACGTCTGTTGGCAGCACATGAGCATTGTAACGATAAAGGGCAACTCACACTTGTTGAAATGGTTCGACTTCGCTGCAACAGCAAGCTACAATCGTATGAGCCACTTCCTGAATACAGGCATGTCTGTCCATACGTGCTTCTCGTCTGCCACGGAAAACACACGCACCCGATCCCTTTACCAACGAAAACTCTGCCCATGTCCGCGGCCAGCTCCTTGAACTATTGCATGACATAGGACATGACCTCGCGGATATGACGCCTCGCAGACTTCTCCGGCATAGCCTCACACAAGCCCGCCTTCGGCAGCTGCTTCCTAGCATCACACACCCCACGTTAAGTGATCTACACACGTCTCTTGCAAACAAAGACCACCTACGCTCGTTCATCAAGGTGGTGAAGGAGAAGGAGTTTCCGCATGGTACAGGCTGGGAGGGTACGCTCGCTGCTTGACTCGGAGATGAGATAGTTCACAATTGACTTGATTATTAGGTCTCTTGCGTCTGAAGCACTTGCAGGATACAGGAAGTGCTTCACATGGAGAGCTATACATACGTTACGCAGCGGAAGTGACATACAGTGAGCTACTCCTAGATTGCTCACCGAGTGACGAGAATGACTCCGAGAATGACTTGAATCGGTCCAATGTCCGTATAGTGCTTTGTATGTCAAGAGACCAGAGCTGTCGGTTGCGTAGGGCTCAATATCCCAGAGTGACATAGCATTCAAGCGGGTGTCTGGTTGGAAGGAGTTCGAGCTCGCAGGTGTCGATCGTGACAACAAAACCTGTACGGCCAAGTTTCCTTTTTTGTATTCTGCCAACTCAACTCTCACGCATGATCCAGGTATCGTATTCTGCCGTATCCTCCTCACCCGCGAGACGGCTGCAATCCACCGCTTCATCTTCCATAAAATCGACGAGATAGTCAAGCAGGATACAGCTTCGAACCTGCAATGGCGGCACATTGACTCATCCTCGCTCGAAGACCATGTCGGCATCTTGCACTTTGGTGCCGACCAGCATCTTGGACAGGCAAAGGGTACGCATACAAGATCTAGGGAAGGGATGTACTTATGGATTTGAAACACACTCAGGACTTGGTCTGTACTTGCAGGATGTCTCCCGCAAGCGAACCGACCGCACGAAGCATGACCTACATGAACCGAGCCGGGTGCTAGTGGACCTGACTCCGTACGAACATCTCCATCGCATCTTCCGACTCTGCACGGTCCACATCTACCGCAATATCAAGACCTGTGCTGTTTCCGATGATGTTAAACGTCTTATGCGCAGTCTGGTTTGTATGGAACACGACGATTGGGACGGGACACTACTACAGATATGCCACATGGGGGGAAGGCAGCTCACGGTGCGCCTGTCTCTCATTCCGACTGATGCCCCTGCTAACGAGGAAATACACACCTAGATTGGGTACAGGACAAGATCAAAAGTAAATTCGCTTTCGAGGGAATGTGCTGGGCAAAAAGCGCGATACCGTATGAGATATGGCAAGCAGGAGAGCCCCATAGCAACATGATTGAGGCTCTACATGCAGACGCCAATCGAGAGGGAGTTGGCTGTAGCCTGGTGGGCGGTATTGTGCGTGGACAGCATCTTGACCGCATGAAGCTTCAATCAGTTAAGGTATGTAATTCACGAGCTCTACCTTTATGACGACCTAACTGATGGCCTCAGATGTATGAGGAAGCAGGTGTAGACATGTTGTATAAGTTCCGCTCACATACAGACAAAGCCCTTCGCGCCCTCAAGCTTCAGCGTGTGTTCGCTTTTTTATTTCACATAGGCGGTGTATTGATAATTTATTCTAATAGAGCGTGCTCGTCGTAAGCGATATATGACAGCAGACAACAATATCGGCGAGGCAAATACCAAAGTCACGAAAACGCTCTCGGCACTCGAGCGTGCTCGCTCAAAGCTAACGAAAGCTTTGCAAGGACGAGAACACGACGGCATGTCTTTGACTCCTGACCAGTTGCAGCGCCTTAGGACCAAAGTCTGTAACGCAGAGACTGCTCATAACAAGGCACTACAGAAGAGTGCGTCTCTGGTTGGGAAGGGCTCCGGGAAAGCAACTATTGTGCTCCCGCGTTTCATCGAGGGTTCGTGTATGAGGGGGTGATAGATTAGATAGGATATATACACGAGGTTACGAATGTCAGGCAACCTACTCCACGACATAATAGCAGCGCCAGAATTTACCCGGGCAATAGTTCTTCGCTTTGATCACACGCCTGTTCAAGCCGTTGCACTTGAGAAGGCGCACAGCATCCCAGCTGGTGGTGAAGTACAAGCCACGCACGGTTAGCACAGTCGTGCCGTTGGGGGGTGTCGCTGGTGGCATCGCGTCATCAACCGGGCGAGGAAGCACCCAGCCATAGTGGTAGCTGATTCAGTAGCGGCCTACAGAGAAGCAGTGAGGTATACTGAAGTTGCAGAGACACTACTTACGCACAGGGCGATCTCACCCATAGGGCCCTTGGTCAAGGAAGGGATGCTATCGGCAAAAGACTAACTGCCGCGGGGGTGCCGTGCTTGGTATCGATGTGGGCATGGACATGGCGCACAAATATGAGTGAGACCAATAGAGTATTGTGCGCATGTAAAGTGAGCACCTGTAGCCGCAGATGATAAGACTACATGGAGCACGACGGCTATAGGAACGGTGAGCATGGAAGACTGCCATTGAGAATGGACATGTACAGAAATGGAAGTAACAACGACCCCCATGAGTCTATACACCACGAGGACCAGCGTCTTGAGCTGCATGCTCTGTCTGTCATCACACTGGCTGCGCTTTGTGGATGTGTACACGACCGGGTTTGAGGTGGCTGCACGAGTTGTCACGCAGCTGAGCAACAACCGGATGCGCCTGCTCAAGCACAACCCAGAGGACCTGACTCTTAGCATGTAAGAACTCCCCCCATCCTGGAGACCTCAATGAGCTAGTGTCGTACCGTATCCGAAACCATCCGCTGCACTCTCTCGCTCAACACAAAGCCTCGTCGTCTTTCGGAGGGATGGCACTCTTGCGGCAGCAGGCTCAGCAGAGATTCAGGGGGCGTTTGTGCCAGAGACGTCGCTCATGACAACAATGTAAGTGCAGAGGAGGGAGTGTTGCAGAGGCATGAGCAAGACGCGAGCTGCGCACCATGCAGTGTCGACGCCGTTTCGGGACCCCAGATTCCGCGGACCCCGTGTACCTCACACCGCAGTCAGTGTTCGCGCCGCTCACCTAGCGTCGATTTACACATCCTAATGTGCCGAAATCCACTACGCCTCCGCTCTCAGTAAAGATAAAATATACCGGGTGTCTTAATCTATTTTCCTTGAGTGCTCAGTGTAGTCTGGTCGACGTTCAACCAATCCCAGTCGCTCACTCATCCCAGCAAGATGTGCGGTGCTCTGGCTGCACAGTCTATCAGTGAGTCCGCCACGCAGACGATTCTCAACATGTTCTACTACATGGTGTTCCGAGAGCGTCATAAGCGGTGTCTTTCGTTGAAAGGAGATCGTCAATGTGACTGCCGAAGGTCACGGTGTAGACTTCACGCGCACCTATTCGAACAGCTGCGTGGAGGCCTTCAACATGCTCAGCATAGAAGATTCTCGCGCCGTTATCATGATCAGGTTGCGCAGTGTCATTGAATTCGACGGTTCCTACATTAACTATTGTTACCTTGCCCTCCTTTCCAAAGAACGACATGTTTGGCCAGACAGCTTCCGTGGAGTGTTAGACGTCGGCTGGACATCGACATGTTGAAAGTTGTTATCATCATCAAGTAACTACACGTACAAGCCTCATCACTCCGCCGCTGGATGGAGAATGACACCTGGCCAAATTGCAATGGCACCACAGGGCAGCAACTGTCGAGTCTCGTTAAATGAGTGGGGTGTATATTGGCAAATTATCACAACAGATCATATGCTAGAATGCAATCAAGAAATAATTAGAACTGTGCTCAAGCACCACGGATGAGCTGAACCGTGTCCCGGATGTCGATGGTCAGGTCGATGGTGTCCTTGCCAGGACACTCATGGCGGATGCTGTGCGCACTGACAGTCATGACGAGACCCCAGTTGCAAAGACGAAACAGCCTCTTGAATTCGGCCAAGGACAAGCCGGGGGCGCGGTGATCATCCAGCTTCAAGAGCTTGCGGAAGTCCGAGATCTCCGTCTCGACGTCTTCATCACCAATTGAAACTGCACAACAGTGAGCTACAAAATTTGCGACAAGATATATACCTACCTGTACCTCCCGCCAGACGGCTACGCTTCCGGGGTGTGGACAAGGTCGCCGAGGAGAAACGCTTGCCTGAGTAGGTATGATCAGCCCCGCGATGACCACAGACGTCTAGAGACATACGTTTGGGAGTGGCACTAGGCGAGGATAAGGGGGACGAGAACTGCTCCCCTGAGATAATATCCACGGGCTCGTCATCGTGCTGCGCAACTGCTGCCGCGTGAGTTAGAGCGTTGATAGATGCAACAGCAAAGCCCACACTTACCTTTGAGTGGGTAGTGATGGACCAAACAGTTGCGGGAGGTGTAGCCCTTCTCGAGGGTTACTGCGTGTGAGGATTAGACTGGTTGGGCTCCTGGCGTATAAGGTGAGACTTACCCCAATACTTGCAGTGCCCGCGTGCGCAAGCAGCGATCCACTGACCGACGTGTCGATCACCAGTCAGCTTGAGAAAGATCTTGGATTCGGTGAAAGCAGGCTGGTCCAAGTCTTGAGCACAGAGGCAGCCCGGCGCAGAGAACTCGTGGCCGTTTCGATGCTCCAACAACTGATCTGGCGGGACGCGCTCAAATTTGCCGGGGAGTCCGCATGGACGTATGGGCCTGTCGATTCAGTTAGCTGTAGAAGACGAAGGAATGCGTACATACCATTGCCAAGAAATCAATCGCCCACCCTTGAACTCGGGAATATGCCCGTCTGCAACTCCGAGTCGAACAGCCCTATTGAAGGGGAGGTGTCCGCAAGAATCCACGGAGCCAGCTAGGCGGATGGGGGCAAACTGTCTGGGAGCGGTTGCGAGACTCATCGTAGGATGCGAGGGAAAGGAATGTGGTTTGGCGTGGCAGCCGTAGGCAATGGAAGAGAAGGCGGAGAACGGCTGAGAGGACGGCAAGCAGGCCCTTATTTTATACTCGCTTGCACCTTAGTTGACTATCACGTACTTTTGTTAAGTCTTCCTTTGCCAATGAGACACCCGGTGCGCAGGTTCCTATTCACCGTCAACGCGCCGCCGCCGCCGTTCCTGGCTCGGGGAAAGTCCACGTTGCACAGATGGAGGCACATCGACACCTCGTGGGATAGCCCGCCCTTGAATGCGGTGCCTTGCCTTGGGAATACGTGGACGTTGGGGACGGCATCGACAACGGGGGTGAGAGGCGGGACGCTGGACACAGGCGACGGACGAAGCCAAGGGATACTGACCGAATTTGGAAGTCACGCTTGCACATCGCCCAAATCCGAGCGGTAAGCACACGTGGATATATTTCCAGCATATCTGATGATAACAGACGCTCAGTCAACCAAACTGGGGAGGTCACCGGCCTGCAGGTCTCCCGAGGGGCGCTTGGTATCGGATCTGTCAAATCAGCGTCTATCGACCTCGAACAATCGAGTGGTCACTCAGCCTATACCACCCCATGGCAGATGGTCATATAAATGCAGAATGACTCAGTATATACAAACACTCGTACAGATGATCTGAGAGCGGGAGGCGGGAGAGGTGCACCGGAAGCGCCCACGCGCGTGCCGAGCGCTTGGTAGCCATCAGTTCGTGATTTCATCCATGGCCTTCCCGCCTACCGTACTGCATCCCGTTGGCTGTCACTTTCTCGCTCTGCAATTCAGCGGTCCGTCACACCCTGTGGATATTTCTCGTGAGTCTTTACTCGAGCACTGGTAGTCAACCTCTTGACAGCTATATTGCACACCCTCAGGACCATGGGTCACAGGCAGAGAAGCCCAGTTTTAAACGAAGGGAAGCACTCGATATCGTTGCGCACTCAACGACGCCTTGATTATGTGCTGCTTCTGGTGCTCTCGTCCAGATATGTACCTCCGCCGCCAATACCTTAGACATCAGAAGAATTGGCTCTGGAGACCATCCATGCTGCGAAAGCCGGCGGCGTATCCCGAGGGCACGGTTCATGCCAAGGCGCCCAAACCGAGCGTGCGCCGACGCAGAGGGAGCACTTTTCATCCTCGACATAACTCCACAGCACTATACACAGGCTCGGTACGCCGGTCTGCGCGAGCTGCTGGAGCATGCCATCGGGCTGTGTCGCGACTTCGGAGAGGTATATGGCTAGGTGCGCCCGTGGTGGTGTACGGGAAGAACACGTCGCGTTTCGAGCACATACAGGCAGATCGGGCAATGCGCCGCATGTCGAGCATCACGTCGGGTCTGGGACCTGTCCCGCAACCGCGCTATGGCCCACCCCGCTCTGCAGATGCATGCCAGCGAGGACCGCACACATCTGCATCGTGACCTGTGGCCCGCCTCGCACAGCTGGGAGTCCCGTGCACGGACCACGTCGACGTATGGACGAGCATTCACGGCAGGCAATGCCCTGTTCCCGTCCCCCGCGCCACTAGCCTCACGCACGTCCGTGTCGAGCTGCCCAGCATGGGCGTCGAAAACGTCTGGCTCAAGGTGCTATGTCTCCGCCAGAAGGGCCGCGCCGAGGGCGAGCCGGTGCACCTCGAGGAGTGGAAGACGGACGTTTCGACCATCGGTCACGTGCTCCGCGGGCCGCCGCATCGCCTACTTCAACGACCTCAGACTTCCTCTCACTACCGAACACGATGTTCTCGAGTCCGGGAATCATTGGTTTGATCGCGTCTGGACACTTCAAAAGGTCGTCCCCCGCATGGCTTCCCGGTGTGCTGACTGGCATTCGTGCGCCAGGCGAACGCACGTTCTTCGCACTGCTACAGACCCTCATTTCGCAAGCTCACTTTGGGCTCGTCCGAAAGGGACGCAAGGCTTCTGTAGGAGATGGAAACCCGCCATTCTACGGGGCGCGCTGGCACACTCGGCGCACTCTGCCGGTCTGCGACGAACGCTTGCTGTGCGGACGTGGCGTCTGGCCCACACAAGTTCGCGCATCGTGAGCACATCATCGTGCCGTGCCACATCGTATGCCACAGCCTCGACGCCCCAGACGCCTCAGACGCCTCCTCGCGCCTCTGCACCCTTCGTACTCGATGCGCTGCATCGTCCACGGCATCGTGCTGCGCAGCGTGCCTTACACGCTCATGCGCCTATCTCCGGCAGAGTATGCGGGCGCTCGCGTCCGTGGTGGTGCATCTCGATGCAGACGAGGCGAGAGTGCGCAGTGGGCGAGGGCGGCGGGCGTTTACGGCGGTGTGCCGATCATTTCCTGTGACCAATGTCATTGTCAGAATACCAACCATCCTTGAGACACCCTCGCTGTACCCACTTGTGATGCAAAGAGAGCACGTAGTCCGGGTCATCTGGGAGGTGTCATGTTGGAACAATCATGCGTCAAGGAGTGGGTGGTCGACCAAAAAGGCGGAAGCTTTGCCTTTGTGGCGCTAACGCCGTGATTTGAAAGAGACGTGCTCGTTTCGAGCCTTCCCCCAACAACGACCACATCCAGCGTCGCCACGATGCCCAGCGACATGCGCGACCTCATCGACCCCCGTGAAAGGGTTCACTTCTACTACGGCATCTCCGACGACCCTCCTGAGCTGCTCTACCGCTCCGACCTCGACACGAACCCGTTTGTTGTCCCCAAGGGGAGATTCTCTGCACTGCCTGAGAAGACTGTTCACGGCGTATTCGATGCGACTCTCACCCCCATCTGGCGCAGCACCGTCGCACTGCCATTGTCGCCATGCTGGTGGAAAAGGAGCGCGGCATCCGTCTCTCGACACTCATGGCGGTCCGCTTTTCAACTCCTGACGAGGATGGGCAGGCCGTCTTCGGCCCCAACGTCATCTGGATCTCTGTCTACCCCAACACGACCACCGCCGTCGCCTGCCGCAACGCCTCTGCGGACATCCTCCGCATTCTCGACGAGCATGGTGTCAAGAACGCCGTCGTCGAATGGTACGAGGGCGCCGCCCAGTGGCTGTCAGGCCCGCCTATGATGCGCATCGATACCTATAGCAGGTTTCCGGTCTCCTACGTCCGTCGCGCGTTCACGCCGGTACTGGGAATTCCGCTTGCTGCAGCAGACCGCGACGACGCTTCCGAGGGTGCCCTCGGGCTATGCTTCCATGAGGGCGTGGACGAGCTCGGGCGCCCCAGCTAGAAAGTCTACGCCGTCACCGCCAAACACGCTGTCCAGAACGCAGAGACCGACTATGAGCGCAGGGCCAGCGGCGCGACACGCGCGCACATCCGTGTCTGCGGCACGCGCCGCTTCCAGGCCGTGCTCGACACGACGCAGGCGCTGGTCAGCCGGGCCGCCAACGAGGCCGTACGCTTGGCTATGGTGGATCCCTTGACCAGGTTGACTTTCGGCACGGTGCAGTGCGTGATGGGTGACTGATGGGTGACAGGGCCATCGAGACAGTGACTTTGTAACGTAGAGCCCCCGTGCACCACTGTGAACTTTGCTTCTGAGCGCACGAATATATACTTCATGAGTGCCTATTGCAGTATACTACCATTATGGCATTGGATAATGTTGTTGCGCCGATGTGAGGCCGACGCGCAACATGGGTGGGCAGGTGGGTGGGCGCCTATAAGACCCCTGACACCACGGACCCTATGCACCCCTCGCCGTGTAGCCTGGCCGCCCCGCACCTCCTGCATCGGTGTTCTACTGCCACACTGGTATGCGAGCTGGAAGTAACAGTACTTTAGTTTGGCGCACGCTCATGGATATTGCATGAATTTCACGGTCACGCTGTGACTTATATGTTTTCCCCGAAATCGCAGGTATTTCCTTTTTCGGGCAGGCCCCGGAGCGTGCCCTGCATGCTCCCTCCCAGTGCACATCCATGGCCATTGCGTACTGCAGCCTCTTGATTATCTGCGTCGTCGTTTGATGGCTTCTCGCCTGCGAATCACGCATGCGGAAGACTTGTATGGGAGTGGGCGCTGCTTCCGCTGCAGGGTTTTCCGGTGCTGACTAAGCATGCTGCACCGCCCTTGCATGACGCAGCTCAGTTCTGCCCCCTTAAGTGCACCGCAGGCAGCTGAAAATTACATTCTAAGGCTCTCGCACATGGAAAGTATACTGCTTATTTTCTAGGATTCTTTAACGTGCTCGTGGCCCCGCAGTGAGCCAAAAAAGTGGCACGGGAACGCACACTACTTGATCTGTGGCTCTTGTCGCGGAGCAAGGGCTCAACGCTACACGAGGGAGCACAGATGGGGAGGTCGACGAGATGGTGCGGCGGAGCGAATCACGCAGCGACGAGCAACTTGTGCAGCTGTCCGTATTGACCAAGTTATTATTGAGAATAGTAAAGAAATACACAATGCGGCTTACCTGTCCGTATTGACCAAGAGGTCGAGATGACGGACAGGAGCGAGGAGTGCTACCCTTATATACTACAGAGTCTTTAGGGCAGGCAGTACGATTACCTAAGCTGATGGGCAGTGCTTGGCATAGCCAGCGAGGCTGCGACGCGGGCTGCGCGGTGAGGCTGTGCTATGTCACGAGGCTGTGTCAGCTGGCAGTGTTCGGGGCTGTGTCGGGCCGAGGCTGTGTCATCAGGCTGATCAGCTCGGCGTGTCTCGGCGAGGGGAGTCATCAGGAATGACAGTGCCTCCTCGGCGATCCGGGGAACCGGTTGCAGGGCAGACCGGTGATCCGGGCAGTGTCTGAGCGCGCAGCGGGATGCGCTGGCGTCTAGGGGTGATGCGCCATCAGGGCGCTGGCGCTGGATGGCCAGGCGCTGAGTGTGAGCGGCTAGGACTCCAGACGGCGCGAGGGCTGCTCGCCCGTTGGATTAATCGAGGAAAATAGCCAGAAATCGGCGAAAAATAGGGCTACGCTGTCACATCCGTGACAGCTCTGGAGCGCAGCAGGCCCTGAAAAAAACCATTGAGAACATCGCCGAGGCCCTCACTTGGTGCGCACTGAGCCAAGGACACAGAGGGCTGGTGTGCAGCATGCACTGCCTCACAGCGTCATTTGCTCCTCTGGCTGCTCCCCGAACGAGGTGCCGGCGGTCTCCCATGACACTCAAGGGACCATTATAGAGGGAGTTCTTGGCTAGGGGTCAACGAAAGGTGGACTGGGGCTTCTGGGAGAGTGGTAAGGATGCAGGCTGCATTTACTCGTTCCTGTAACTGTAGACTAGTCAATCCTAACCCAATACTCGAAGACTCACACTCTGTTTCGCACTTTTCACGAAACATAACTCGGTATACTCGGAGCAAAGGCTCAGACCTGAGGGTGGGGGCAAACCTTAAGCATGTAAGGGGGGGAAGGAATCTGAAATATTCGACAATACGCTCAGATATAAGACTACACGCATTCCTCTCCCGCTACCGTTCTCTCGGTCAGGAGGACCTCAATCGATGTGGAGCGATGGACAGTCGTAATATCTGGAGAGCTAGGGGAGCGTTCCATAACAAGCCAAATGGTAAGAAGGATGGAGGGTTATGTGCGAGACTGTTCGTGTATGGTGAAAGGCAAACAGTGACAATATTCGGGGAAGGCTTCTGCAACAGGCACTTGCTTTATGCCCTTGACATCGTTGGAGCTGACTATTTGCCTGCGCGTTCCCGCCACCCTCAGGTCATGGTCAGTCTCCGTCAACAGAGGTCGCCTACGTTCTGTGATTGAAGGTCCCATCCTGTCATCTGTACATACATGCGAAGAAGGGAAAGAGTAACATAAGGTTGGTCAACGTGCAGACAATCTGCAAGGGAGGGAACGAAGGGAAATGAGGGGAGACAAAGAGAACCATTGCGGAAGCAACATTAGAGAAAAATATATCAGATGAACAACACCGGACCCGATCTGTCTGACCTGCACACTGTGGACCTTCACAGAAGCATTTGCCGTGCATTCCAGTTGATGCCAGTATCGTGACGACCAGGCGAGGTTGGGCTCGTCTCGGGGATCCTAAAGAATACAGAGAGAAATGCTAATTATAAGTCTATTGGGCCACCCGTACACAGTCTCGAGCCATAGTGCTGTCTACCCTTCTACACTGTGGCCGGGAAAGACAGAAACAAGGGTGTGCGAGGCACCGAGGAAAAGTCTTAGTGCGCCCGTCAGAAGTCATGTACGCAACATTCCTGCAAACAAGATCATCGAGTATTTCCGCGAGAAATTAAGCCGAGTAAAGGATCCTACTGAAAAACAATCATGTTTTCTCTTCTTATATGATGCAACCAACTCTTTGTCTTACGTTACGAGTAGTTTTGTGTGCTTTTACGACGCGCAATGCACTTAAAATGCGAGTTGGTAGGGCGGCCACTATCAAACGGACCCCGGACACCCAAGACCGCAAGGTCCAGTTGAATCGTATCACCACTTCAAGAAATTCAGTTTTATGCGCTAATATAATATATATATGGACTGTTAGTCTACGTTCTCCTCAAAAACAAGCCCCTTTCAGACACAAAACGCAATGAACGCGACCTTGTAGGGCGGCGGCTACTCAAGGACCCCTGGCACCCAAGCCGCAAGGTCTCAATATCACCGGTCAGACTCCTCGTGCTGCATCCTGGAACGGATACTTGGCCCAGGATCTGTGCATATGCACAGCATGATCCGTACCCATGCATAAGCTGTGAGAACGGGCAACCTGGAGCCGCAAGTCAGCATATCCCTGGGTAGACGACTAATTCTGGATGATGTTAAATGTAGATTCGCTTTTGTTATAGTCGTCTTGGTCAAGTGGGTTAAATGTACCAGGTTTCAGGCGAGACCCTTGGTTCTATTCCCGGATGTTGCAATATGTTTTTTTAACTTTTACTGCCCAAGTTTTGTGCCGAATCCCGACTGATGTCTCACATCCCTAGCATTTCTTTGTTCTGGTCATAGCCACTTTCTACCCAGCCCCATACTAAGTTCAGTGAGGTTGCAACAATGCAAGTCTGACTGTACATGGTGTCTGGAGTCCTTCTCTCCCGTTGTCACGCGCTGTGACCTCCCATCAACGGCATCGCGGCTGATGAGGTCCGATGCCGAGACATTGAACCTGGTCAAGGGATCCACCATACTTGGCGAATGAGATTGCGGGCCAGACAGCGAGGGCTGTTGCAGAAGACGGGGGCGAACGGGAGGACAACGCAGGGGATTTGAAGTGGGCGACGCACCAGGCGGAGGACGTGGTCGAACATCGTGCCAGGCTCGAGACGTTTCTTCAGGATCTCCAGGCGAACTGGTGCGACCCCCTTCAGCGCACCGTCGGCTGGGTCCACTGGGCGCCGAGGATCTACAAGGACATCGATTCCCGCGCATACACCCTGGACATTGCCACCGTCGAGCTTGACGCAGCCAAGTGGAAGGAAGAATTTAAAGGCATTAATGTCGTATACCTTGGTGCGTCTCTGCAGCCCACCGTTCTCCGCTCCGTCTGACAAAACAATGTCTCAGGAGGGAGAGGTCTGTATGGCCCAGTAGACATCACCGCCATGTTCTCTCCCGACACGACCCGCCCCCCGTCGTTCAAGTACCCCCCGGACGGCCTGCTCCACATCGAAGGCTGCGTCCCCGCCGCACGCCTCGCCAAACCCGTGGCCTACGCGGAGCAGGGGCCCGCCACCTTCCTCGTCGCGAAGGACGGCCCGTCCACGGGGCTCACGCGCGGCCGGTACTCGCCCGCAGAGGCGTACGTTGTCGACGCGTCTGGCGCCGCGTCGTGGGAGCTCGCCATCTACAACTGCGGCCGGCCGGCGGCGGAGCAGGCGTTCGCGGCGCCGGGCGACTCGGGCGCGCTCGTCTTCAACGCGCAGCGCGAGATGGTCGCGCTCGTCCACGCCGGCATGCGCCGCAACGCCGGCGCGCCCCACGTCGTGTTCGCCACGCCCGCGCACTTTGTCGTCGAGCAAATACGGCGGCGCTACCCCGCTGCCGACTTTGCGCGGCGCGTGTTCTAGACGTGCGCGGTGTGCCCTCGATGTATGCAGTCCGGGCTCTTCACCAGATCTGAGGCGCTTCGTGTTGTCTGTCATTTTCCGTCTCGAGAGGCTGTAATTTATTAACTCATTTATTATCGCATATAAGGTCATGGTAGTCCCTCATTCCAGATTTTTGAGAACATGTGCTACTGAAATCTCACACATAATCCAGGTGGGAGCCCGCAGTTGAAGGATCTGCGGCTATGTTTCGCCTGAAGCTGTCTTGCCACAAGCCGGGACACTCGCAACACGTCTCTGAAGCCACTGTCTCACCAGCGAAGGTTCCTGTACCAAGGCGTCATGCGAGACCATGCCGCATACATTGGGGCCACAATGACCAGAGAATATATTGTGAAGACAGCCTGAACAGTTTGCACGCTTGATTTATCCGCAGTCTATTCGCAACGCAACATGATGTACAGAGCGGCACAGCCAGTGTAGATACGAACGAGCGTGGGTCCGAGCACGGGACGACGCCAGAGAGAGGGAACCACGACGCTGCGAACGGATCGCAGCAACATGCAAGAGCAGTGGGTGGAGACCGGGGACCGCCCAGGACGGAGACGCCCTCACCGCGCCGCCGGCCGCGCATTCTCCTTCCCACGCAACGCAGCACGCTTCGCAGAACCCCTACCCGGCCCCTTCTCGCTACTGCTCGCAGCGTCCGCACGGCGGCGCGAGACGTTGCGTGCGATGGCGCCGAGCACGGGGCGCACCTTGCGCGTCTTCGGTGTTGCGCAGTCGTCGCCGCCCGGGGCGTCGACGGGCGTGCTGCTGCGCGTGCTGGAAAGAGAAGCTGGCTCAGACGCACAGGACACGGGCACGGTCGGGATGGGGCCGTGCATGCGGATGTCGGAGGGGGGCATCGGCCACGGTGCGGGCAACGATGTGAGGAACGCAGAGACGACGGTGTCGGAGAACGAGAGGTCCGCAGACGCGTCTGCGAACCACGTGTCGTCGGGCGAGCACGAGAGAAGGACAGACTCGTGCGCGTCGTCCTGCGCGTCGGACGAAGCCTCGGACCCCGCGAGGGAGGAGCTCGCGGGCCGCTCGTCCGTGTCGATTGTGGGGTGGTCGGGCACGCTATCCTCTTCTACGATTGTGTCTAGCACACGCGTACCCTCCACAACCTGCCGCGAGCTGTGCACGAAGGGGCTCGGCGAGTGGTTCTTGGCATTGAACGACGCGGCAGCGCCGGGCAGAGGCGCGTCCTTGAGGTACACAGGCTCCGGGAAGGCGATGCCTAGTGACGCGACGACGCAGCCTGCAAGGTCCGTGGTGACGGTGCCGACGTCCTCGTGCGGGGTGAGGGGTTCCTCCGGGACGTACAGCACCCAAGGCACGAGCTGCATAGTTTGCATGCGCTCCTCCTCTGCACACGTGTTGACATGCCCCTTCGCCCACGCATTGCTCGTCAGAGTCGTACAGTGCGCCTCCGCCTCCATCCCCCCTCCCGCGCGCACCCCAGGAGCCAGAGGACGCCTGCGCAAACACGACAGCGAGCCAGCCGCACGCGCGACCACGCGGGAGAGGAATGCAGTGGGCGAGAGCTTCGCGGTATGGAGCGGAGGGGCTGCGCCGCTGCGGACGCACGCACGCCTGGCGTGATGTGCGAGCTTGGAGCCCAGCCAGACGACGGACAGGAGGAGCGAGAGGGCGAGAATGCTGAAGACCGCCCAGAAGAGTTGCGGCGCGCCGAGCATGAAGCCCTGCAGCGTCGGAGGAGGGTGAGACGCAGAGTCGTGAGGGATGGTTGCCATGGTGTGCGCGAAGTGCAGCGGTCCTTCGCGAGTCCTTCGACGAGGTTGTGGGGAGAAGTCGGCGAGGGGAGCATGGCACCAGCAGAGGTCGTTATATGCGCTTTGTACGACGGTTACAGTGCCAAGCGAGGGATACCAGCATGTTCCACTGTGAGAGATGTTCTACCTTCAACGAACAGGGGATATGGAGGAAGCAGGCGGACGACCTCTCGTCATTCCATTCTCCGCAGGGTCTGAATAATGTCGGTGTCCAGGCTGACCGTTGTAACAATGGACACACACCCGTTTCGTCACGAGCCTTGGATGCAAGTGCTTCTCTGCAAATCGGCTGTAGAGCGAGGGATCCAACAGACAAGTCTAGAGAGAACGGCCCCCGTCATGGAAGTCTGAATGAGGAGCCCTGAGCGAGACACCCACTTGTGATCGAAACTTGAAAGGCAATCCATCCCGGTCTCCTCGCTATTCCAGCCAATCTCCACCGCATAACAGGCGACGAGGAGAACTCAAGTTGTTACGGAGAGGATGGAGGAGTAACTAAGTATATGCGAGCAGGATTCAAACGCGAACCGGCGATGGAGCCACGTGGATGCCACGAGGGTCGAACCTCGCGGCGAAAGATCTACATCCGCATCCGTGTCTCCTCCCGCCGTCTTGCTATGTTGGATGAGCTGGGCCTCTGCTCCTCAAGGCCTCACAGTCCTTATGCTGACACGATTACCAGCCCCTGCGTGTTAGGGCAGCTCTCTCCCAACGCCTCTGGGCTCGCTCCGGCGCGAATGCCTCCCTCATCGTGCATTTCGCGACTGGAGCACGCGCATTCGGCGTGCATGCCTGGTTGAGCGAACATCCTAGTCTCGTTCCCAGCCATTCTAGCGGTGCCCGGACTCTATCCGTTCGGAGACTGCGTCGGACATCAAAGGAGATGTGCAGTCTCCCGCTAGAAATGCCACAGGATCAAGTGGAAGGACAACGAATACCTCTGCATGAACGATCCGCACATGACAATGCGGCCCTTGACCTCATACCAACATCCTTGCACGATCAGTCAGCCGAAACGACGAGTCATTCCTCGTATCGTACTCTCCGTCCCACGCCTGGTTGGTGCGTCGTGCTCGGTGCAGGTGGGGTGCTGCCGCGCTGCCCGCCCCTCACATTCTGGATGGCGCCCATGGGCGACCACCGGCGCGTCACTGGCCCATTCGCGCACATATGCCAACACCACCCTACGCGACAGGATACGCACTGCGTTGATCGCCTGGCGTCTACGCATCGTGCCGATTATCCGATAAACATGCCTTGCACGCCGCACGCCACGCGGCTGCCAGCTGGGCTCTTCAAGACTGTGACCACCACTTCGCCGTCGCCGTTCAGTGAAGCCAGCGATGGATGCAACGGCCAGCGACGAATTGGCCACGGCGACCCTCGAGCCTGTACATGTCCACCAGTCAGACGACGGTGCATGGTTCGCGCTTCCTCCTGGTACGGCCATTGCACCGTTCGCTGATGCCATTGCTCTCCCGGTTCGTCGATCTGCAGTCTGAACGTGTTCTTGGTGCTAATGGGGCAGCAGATTAAGCCTGGGTGGAGCGAAACCCAGCCTATGAGAATGAATTGGAAAAACCAAGACTTTATTTGCACAGGCCCTCCTTACATGATTGGGCGACCATCGAATCCATTTCAGCACCCGTATGTAATACCTCACTCAACGACACGAGACCTTCCTTCCACCCCATTCTCTGCACCATCACGACTTGGAGGCGGCGACCGGGATCACCCGATAACTAGAGCGTGGTGCATCGCCCTGCTGTCAACTCTGGTGGACGACGAGGACCTCTTCCGCTTCAGCGGGCGCGGCAAAATGTACACTATCACGCCTCCTACTCGTTCCTTCGTCCCTCTACAGAGGCTGCACATCGGCCCTGGTGCGATTCCTACGGAAATCGCAGATAAACTATGCGGGAGCGCGGTGGAGGCACTGCGCGACCTCAACGAGATCATGGGCACGGCGCATGCCCTCGAATCAACGGACGGCCTTGCCGACTTTCTCGCGTTCATGATCGGCGAGTCGCGCGACTTTGGCGAGCTCTATGGACGGGTCCGGCCGTGGTGGTATAGTGACGCATACCCCGACTCTTGTGCATACTTCGAGAGTATCGTCCAGCGAATGCGTAGACGCAAGGCGAACGACGACTGTGCTCGCAGCGCGATTATCCAGCAGGACTCCTGCATTCCATCACACTCTCACCCGCCCCGCGACACATATGGGACCTGTTCAGCAACCGCGTCTTGCCGTACTATGCGTTTCGAAGCACCGACGCGCTGAAGGATGACCTCGCCGCGATCGACGGGAGACTGTGGACGGTCTCGCACAGCTGGGTCGCCGAGGAGGACCGTGAGGATCTCTGGACGAACATCAACGGGAGGGAGTGGCCCGTGCCGTTCCCCCGCGCGACGACGCTCGAGCACGTCCGGGTCGAGCTGCTGAACATGGGCGCCGAGTACGTCTGGCTGGACGTGCTCTGTCTGCGGCAGAAGGGACACGAGGAGGACGAGCCGCGGCGCCTCGAGGAGTGGAAAATCGACGTCCCCACCATCGGTTTCGTCTACCAAGGGGAGCCAAGCGAGAGGTACTGCATCATCTACCTAAACGGCCTCGGCATGCCTTGCATCGTGGACGACGAAGTTGTTCTGTCTCCGCGACACTGGTTCCGCCGTGCATGGACAGTCCAGGAAGCCGTAAATGTGAGATGGCTTCCAGGCGGACTGACCGCCGACTCCGTCGTCCATAAAACAACGCTACGCGGAGAATGGCTCACAAGTATTTGGGCGCACCTCACGCAAGCCGCGATCTTCCTCGGTGCAGGCGACATTGTGTTGCCCTTTGACCTCAAGGATCGCTTCTGCACCAACGAACTGGACCGGCTCGCAGTGATCAGCTATTGCCTCCACAAACACTGCAGAGCCATCCCCGTCTACAACCCGCTGATGACGCCCGAGCAAGCGTGGGCAGAGCTGATCAGGCATCTCCTCCCTGTTCTCTCCACGACCCTCTTCATATACAGGATGCCCGACCGCCCGTTCGCTACGACGCTGTCCATGAACGATTTCGTGTCGAGCCCGTCATCGCTCATATTCGACTTCTTCCATGAATCCGAGATGCTCAGCCTCGCAGAGACGCCAGAAGGCACCCCAGGATCCGAGCGGCAGCGCCAGGAGCACGTCCCCGGAGAGTACGCCCACCTTGTCACGACGGCCGGGCCCTACTACATCGCTCGGGGCGTGGCGTCCGACTCGGGCGGCCCGTCGTACAGCGGGTCACTCAGGCTCCGGCACAGCGACGACCGTTCGGTGTCGCTTGAGCTGGACGAAGCCTCACTGGCCCGGGGCGTGCTCCTCCCGGACGTGCCCTACACGCTCGCGAACATCCGGTACGCGTACGGCAGCGACCGCAGCGCGTGGGTCGTCCTCGAGGCGTTCGACACGAACGAGACGCGGCACGGCCACCCCGTCGTCCGCGCAGCCAAGTGGGGCGTCATCGAGCACGAGCTCGCGCGCGACGCGCCGGACCCGCTCGCCACCGCGCACGGCAGCCGCACGGCATATGTGGTGTACATGCACGAGGACGAGGCGAGGCGGCGCAGCGCGCATGCGGAGCGGGGCGTGGCGGCGTTTGAGAGGATGCGCGCGGCCGGGCGCGCGTGCACGTTCGGGGACGACGACCCGGCGGAGGACACGGCGTCGCAGAGCCCCGACGGAGTGTCCAGCCCTGGCGCGGTGCAAGAAGTTCCCGAGGACAAGGCGCCGTCACCGTCTGAAAGCGCAGGGTGTCCACCGCGCAAGGGAGCAGAACACGAGGGCGGGGCGCTGCAGGCGAAGGCATCATGGTTCGATGGGCTGCGCTCGATGTTTTGCTGTCTTTGGCGTTCTTAGGTCTCGTCAGCGGTCTGTCGACAGTCTGGGTATAAACTATGGTTAGGGGCTGGGACGGACGATCGGCGTGTGATCTTTCACAGTTCTCATGTGTATTTCAAGTACTGTTCGTAGGCAGCAGCGGTCCACCGATATGCGGAGTGCAGCAAAGAAAAGACGAGGCAGATCAGATTGTTGCCAATGCTGGCGGTACCTTCAATTGTCCCCGCAGCACCGCGCTCACGTCCTCACGCCAGGGTGGGAATAGTCAAGTTTATTTCGACAGAGGCTCGAGTACATTACATACGCACACATCTGAATACATGTTCAGGTTGGGGCCAGGCTGGAAAACTAAATATTGCTGCAAATGAGGGTAGCAGTCGCTGTCCGCCGTTTTTCTGTACCCGGTAGACATATTTCTGGAAGCGTTCTGTGCATTTCCTGGACCTACCAACGATAAGCTGGACATGACTTGCATATATGCGGAATACACTCACCTTACGAGAGCCCGTCATGCCTTTGTCCGTTGGAAGGGGGTCTGGGCCCACAGCCTGGGTTGTCTGGCATCTCCCTCCGAGTCTTTACTAAAGAACCGTTGCGGAGCGAGCGCGCTACCTCGTATGACCCCGGCTACGGCCATACATCGAGCTCGAGAATGAGCCGGGGAAGGAGAACGTCCTGATCATGCAGATAGCAATCGCACCGCTGTGCCATACGGGTATGGCGTTGGTTTACGCACGGGAAACGAGCGTGGCGCGAGAATCGACGGTCTTCTGTGCAGGCAGGAGAGGGGGAGACGTTGATCTGAGCATATGGGCACGGCCCTAGCAACGCGACGTGCTGATGACCTCGACGGTGCCGTTCGTGGGTCATACGTACAGCACAGGCGCTGCAGTCGACGTGGGCATGAGCATGAGAAGGAGTACGAACGACGGACGATGCGGGAATTTCGACACTACACTCGCGTAAGCAGGTGTAGCAGTATTCGCTCGCAGCCACGAGAGAGAATAAGGGCATAAGTGCCACCGAGGGCGGAGGTACCCTTCTTGTAGGGCAGAAGACCATAACGATCAGGATTGGCGCGCAGCGGATGGTGCATCGAACACACCTTGATCCTGCATGTCGTCGATCTCCCATGCACAAGACACCATTTCCCAGGTCCTCGCGGACAGCTGCCATGTCGTACGAGATACGGTTCAACGTCTTTAATAAATATCGTCCAGCGAGCACAGTACTCAATATCCTGCTGCCCTTGACTACAGCAACACTACGTTAGACACTGTGCGAGCTAAAGGCGACGAATGTGCTCACTTTTCCCACCCTCCCGTCCAAGCAGGTAGACATGCGGCAGCTGAAGTTTGACTTCAGAATGACAGCTGCGCTATCGGGGTCTGCATGACAGGTTCATCAGCGTGAACCAGATAGCACGAGGCGACCAACCGGCCTGATGTCGTGGGCGCGCACACGTCAGCTCCTAACTCCCCTTCCCGAGTCTCTCCTCGTGTGGGACCTTTGCACGCGTCGAGTTACAATATTAACGTCGGTCTGCGTCCGTTTATGGTATCGAGGACCGCGAGACCGCTTCAAAGAGCCAACCGCCGCTCCCGCCGTTTGCCAAATGGCCGTATCCTCGCCTATATACAGCCTGGCATTGTCTTCTAACGTGCGTCTTGGGAGGTAGCCAGGTCCATGCAATGAAGGAAGGGCGCCGCGGCGTAGAGGCGAGAGTTCATGACGAGGACGCGGGGAGACACACGACAACGCGACAGCAGCGGGTGTACCAAGCGCAAGGCTGCACATCTAGCGGGATTGAGTGTGCAGGAGAGCTGCCAGGCGGGCGGAGAGGCGGGCTAGTCGAGAGTCGAGGGCAGGATGCAAAGCGAGGGACCGCGGTGCAAGCGCGCGAACCGCGTTCTGCCATGTGGGCAGCCACAAGTCGGGACGTTCGACCCGCTGGGTGGTGTCCCCATCGCACTTGCTCTTGAAATACATTTTCTCGGCCGCGTTGGCGGTGCTGTTCGCCAATCGAATCTACGCCGTCCTGCGCCGCTCTCGTCCCCGGCATCGAAGGCTTGCGCTAAAGCTGCCCACGGACATGACACGCTCATACTCGTCCTCGCCCCTCGCTCCATTGTACACGGTGAGTTTGCTGCACCAGCGCCAGTCGTGTCTAGTCGGTTCGACGTCTTCTCTGAGCCAGCCGTGCTGTCCGCTCACGAACGAAGACTAGGGCCGCCGCCGACTCCCCTGACTCTGCGCAAGCCGTCCATCGATGCGCCCTTGTCGAGGGTTCTGACATCCGGGACTCTCGCTGCCACATAGCCGTGTTCAGGTGGGTCGTCTTGATCGCAGCAAGTAGTGCGGACAGCAGTGAACAACCGCATCCCGGCAGCGGGCAAAGAGAACGGTGATGCGCCGGGGCATTCTGGTGGCAAGTCCAGGCCGAAAGCTGAGAGCCTGCGGGAGCACACGGTTCGGGACGTGTAGATGTAGCAAATGTCGTCTCATTGAAGACGTATGGATAGACGTGTCGTAGAGCACGATGCACACCGTCCTCGTCTGCGGTCCTTCGTGCTCTCCTGTACGTGTATGCGAGTTTCTAGAGCGACGAGTCAGCAAGCAGAGTGAAACAGGGATCGACGGCATGTGCGCACCTGACAGCTTGAGCATTCGCGAGTCGTCGCCTGCGAGGCAAACGAGAAACACGGGGCGGCACGTACCACAACAGACAGGGGAAATGTCAATCTGCGTGAGGCATGGCGCCTTGGTTCTTGTCTGCTCGTCACGCCGCTGCACGTGCCTTTGAGCCTGGCACAGCGTGCATCCATCTGGGATGGACGTGCCGCGCCGCAAGTAGACCGGGGAGAGCAGTTCACGGCCGAACGTCGTGGACAGCCGGCGCGCGTTCTGTTCTGCGGCAAGCTTGAGCAGTAACTCCGTGAACGTCGTCGGGGTTGCGATGGGCGTGAACGTGGTGGTGCAGGCAAAGGCTTTCGGTGAGTACATGGTGAAATGATAACACACCTCATCTCGGCAGCAGACCACTCCTACACTCTCGCTCTCGCGGACTTGGGGCAGGATACATGTTCTCGAGGAGGTCTCCTCGTATGACCTTCTTGTCATCGTAGGGGGGGCGACGCTAGACGACGAACTCACCTGGCATCAGCGCGAAACAATTCGCCCTGTATCCGCCAGCGGCCCCTCCGCCGGACACATCCTCGTCTTCTACACGCTGCCGTTGCGAACCTATACGGGTCCGAGTCATGCGCGAGGTGTAGCAGCGACGACACTAGGGGCGAAGCTGCTTCTGTCTTCGCCAGAATGCAGCCGGTGTAGGGGAGGAGTGAGGACGCCATAGACTTCTCTTCATCACGTAGCGCACTCCTTAATGAGTACTCGAGGCTGATGGTTTGACGGCATTCGAGAGACGTGTTGTGGTAAGTGGACAAGAGACCCGTGAGCGAAACATCGCCGCGGTGCATGGGCGCATGAGACCCCGCGATCGGTCGTCGGTTGTGACTACCTATGCTTGCTCGCTGCCTAACGTGGTACAGCGACTTCTTGAAGAAGGTAAGAGCATGGTTAGCCTGTTCAGATTATGGCACTTACTTCCATACAGCGGTAGCAGACACAGCCTTTCAAGACTTGAAGATGGCTCGGACCGGACGACCTTGCAATGCGGCACAGTTCCAGGACAGCTGAGGAGATCTGCAGAGCCCTGCACCCGCGTACGGCGCGCTGGCCAAAAACTGGCGTACGTACAAGCTGAAGCCCTTGTCGTGGACACTGGGCGACAAGGCATCCGTCAAGTGCGTCTATACTTTGGGCGCCCATGCACGTCGTCAATCTGATCAGCGGGCCGTCTTCCATGCCTCGCACACGCAGCTGCCAGCTGTACCTCTTGACCACCGACCACCACCACACCGTCGCCGTTCAACCGCGTCACCCATCCAGGATACGACCAGCAATGACCAGCGACAACACGAATGTGTTAGAAGTGATGCGTGCAGAAGACAAGCAGTTAGGCATATACTACAGTCTTCCAGATGGAAAGGCCATAGTACCATTGTCCGAGGCCATAACATCGCAGGTGTGTGAATTTCCAGTCTGAAAATCTGTTCATGACTAAGAGATTAGTAGACCGAACCTGATGGCTATTGGAGGCGCTTAAGGATCAGGTGGAAGAATCAAGACTTCATCTGTGTAAAACCTCCGTATGGTTATGCCTGGGATAACTCAAGCCTACTACTAAAGCCAAGAGTTATACCTTCAATACCACACTGTATGTTCTCTGAGGATCAGGACAGCAACTTACACTCCCCCATTTCCAGAGTATGGTATATTGCACTGCTCGCAACCTTAGTGGATGACAAGGACCTCTTTAAGTTCAGTGGAGATGGCAGTTCTTACACTCTCATACCCTTTCCTCAATCACTTGTTCCTCTTCAAAAAATGCACATTGGCCCTGGTGCAATCCCTACAACACTTGCAGACCAACTATGTGGAACCATTGTAGAGGCACTACAAAACCTGAATGAAATCATGGGTACAGCACACTCTCTGGAGGCAACAAATGGGCTCAGTGGCTTTCTAGAGTTCATGATGAAGAACTCACATGACTTTGGACAGCTTTATGGACGTGTTCGGCCATGGTGGTACAAAGATGTATATGCCAACTCTGATGTGTACTTCAAGGAGATTATTCAGCGCATGCAGAGGCGCATACTAGCTGATGACTATGACCGCAGTGCCATTATTCAAAAAGACTCCTATATTCCTTCAGACTCTCATCCACCTCCACGGCACATATGGGATTTGTTCAGCAATCGGGTCTTGCCATATTATGCAATTCGTAAGACTGGCACACTCAAAGATGATCTAGCTCAGATTGATAACAAACTTTGGACAATATCTCATAGCTGGGTTGCTGAAGAAGAACGTAAATCTCTCTGGACAGCCATCAATGGAAGGCAGTGGCCTGTGCCCTTTCCTTGTGCAACAACACTTGAGCATGTTCGCATTGAGCTCCTCAATATGGGTGCTGAATATGTCTGGCTTGATGTGCTATATTTGCGGCAAAAGGGTCTTGAGAAAGATGAAGAACAGCGCCTCAAGGAGTGGAAGATTGATGTTCCCACTATTGGATTTGTTTATCAGGGAGAGCCAAGAAACAGATACTCTGTTGTGTATTTGAATGGCCTTGGTGTACTGTGCACCACTGCGGAAGATATACAAATTTCACCAAGACATTGGTTTAATCGTGTCTGGACAATACAAGAAGCCCTTTCTAAACAATGGCTTCCAGGTGGATTGACAATTGATTCGATCTCTCAACAGAATGCAACTAGGGCTGGGAGCATATGGTTGAGGCTTCATTTAGAGGCAGTGCACCTTTATGATGATCAAATTAGTTTTCCACGTAATGTCCAAAAATGCCACTGCACTCATGAACTGGACCGAGTTGCAGTGCTAAGCTATTGCCTTCACCAGCACTGTAATATTATTCCAGTGTATAACCCAAATACTGTACCAGAGCAAGCTTGGAAGAAGCTTCACAAACACTTTTCCTCTGCTATGTTAACATCTGTTTTTATTAGTATGATACCTAAAAGGCCATTTGCCACTAAGGTATCTATGGATGTTATTTGTCAGCAAAGTTATGACATTTGTATTTGGGCAAATCATTCTAGCATGATTACTTTGACAAGTCAGTCAAAGTACAACGTGTTCACTGAGCACACTGCATCAAACTACAATTCAGAAGAATACTGCCATTTGACCTCTATTGTTGGGCCATATTACATTGCTTCAAAAAATCAGGAACTGCTATTCTCAAGTCCAACACGTGTTGGGCCACGTGGATCTAGTGTGCTCAAGCTTAATAAAAACTTCGAGGCAAAAGGGGTGATACTTCCCAATATACCATATATACTTGCACATATTGAATATGGAATTCAAACTGCTTGGATTGTTTTTGAAGCTTGTGATACAAATTACTTATTAAAAAGTTATATTACTGTGCATGCAATTAAATGGGGGACCATTCGTTATTGGCTAGAAGCAGATGAGCTAAATCCACTCACTGAATATAATAGCCATGAGGCCTATGTGATCTACATGGATGAAGATAATGCAATCCAACGCAGTGCATATACAGTGCAGTATATGCATGCATTTGAGAGTATGCAAGCTCGTGGAGATATGTACACATTTGGAGATGATATTTGGGATGAAGATTTGCTATTGGAGTCCCTGGAGCAAGATTGGGGCACAGCAACCTCTAAGTCAGTGCAAACCTTTGAATTCTCTCAGCATAGTGCAGAGGTGGATTTGAAGCAGTCAAATGCTTTTAGCCTATCTGACAGCAACATTGAGACTCCAATTGAGAATACACCTGACCAGGAGGATGAGCTCTCCATTGAGGAGGCAGCTCTTGAAGCTGGTGTTCAGGCTAATAAAGACTTGCCTTTGCTGGATGCACTGGTTATTAACTGTGACTCTACCCTTGAATGCACACAAAAGAACTCTACCACCCACACTGGTAAGTACTTGAACATATTCCACAAACTTAAGCTAATCACTGATGCAGAGTCTATATGTCAAAACACTCCAGTCTATGCTAGCATGTTTGAAGATGTGGGCAAAGGCGAAAGCAAAGCCAATAGCGAGGTTGAGGCTAACAATGGTGAAGGCAGCATAGCCAAGTGCAAGGCTGACAATGACGATAAGACCCAGCCCCTAGCTAGCACTGCACAGACTGCTATCAATGAGTATATGCAGACAACCTCAGAGCTGCAGAACACAAGTCCAGTCACTGCATACAGCGCCATTCTGTCATTGGCACCCATAGCAGAGCACTTGACCGATGCAGAACTACCTGAGGACTACATCCAGCATGTCACATTCGCTTTATTCCTTGTGCTTGCCTTGGTTGCCAGTGGTGTTGAGTACGCCTTGCGGAGTGTGCTGTAGATGGTGTGTCTCTGACACTGTTGGATTGCATTGAACTTGTATTTCCAGGTCTCATATATTGTGTCCCAGTGTGTTATGGCAGCTTCACAGTATATATGATTCAGGTCCAAAGTCTGCAGTGTCATGTTGTACTTATATCTCAAAGTCTGTTTTATGGTCTGTATATATGTATGTTGTGTCAGTGTAGTATGTACCCACCTAGCTTCAGTGTTCACAAAATATTGCTGTATTTGTATCCCAAAATGCCTCTTATACCTAGCAGTAATTTTGTCAAGGTGCGTGTCAGAGATCAGTTTGGAGAATGGAGATGGGGGTCGGAGGTCAAATGGCAGTTGACTTCAGTCTTAAAGGACTGCACCTTGGCGGTCTGTATTACCTGGATTTGGAGTCAGAGATACAGAGAAATGGCGGGGTTCGGGCCCACACAGGAATTGCAAGAAGTGATTAAGCATAGTGTTGTCATAGCGCTGAATCTCTGAGCCAACTCTGCTCATGGAGAACGCTGGAGTTTGAGGGAAGCTACGGAGTAACACAGACATTCGGAGTTGCGACTCCGGTGGTTGCTATGGGCTTTCTTCACCACATGCCTTCATCATCTCGCAAACCTTTACCCCTTTGTTTCTGAGACAAATCCCAGATTGGAAGTATAATATGTTTTGTACATCTCCGATCAGCTCCACAAACTCCAGACTCAGTAGTATATAAGCTCCTGCGCTAGCACTTGTATCCTCAGTTCAGATATCGATTTAGGTCCCCCTTGTACCTTCTCGACTCTGCTTAATCCCTTCTCGCAATCTCTGTGTGGGCCCGAACCCTGCCACTTCTCCGTATCTCCGACTCTGAAATCCAGGCAACGCAGACCGCTGAGGGCGCAGCCCTTTAAGGCTGAAGCCGACTGCCATCCGACCTCCGACCTCCACTCTTCTCCGATCCGCTCTCCAATTCCGTTCTCCGTCCTCGGGCCCATCTCTGCCACGCACCTTGACAAGTGTCGAGAAGGTACAGGGGAACCTAAGTTGATATCCAAACTGAAGATACAAGTGCTAGAGTGGGAGGTTATATACTACTAAGTCTGAAGTTTGCAGAGATGGGCAGGGATATACAAAAACATATCATACTACCAATGTGGGGATTTCTCAGGTACAAAAGGAGTAAAGGTTTGCAAGATGATGAGAGCATGTGGTGAAGAAAGTCCATAGCAACCACTGAAGTTCGTAGCTCGTAATATCCAGGACAACTCCTTGTAAATCCACAACTTCCTCAAACTCTGGCATTCACCGTGCTCGACACGCACTTCCTCGCGTGCGAAGGGCCAGAACGACGGGCCTCGCTGCCCGCATGCAAGCGAGTTTTGGCAACATGACGAATTAACGCACTCGTGGTCATGGAAATTAGTGTTGTCAGAGTTTGGTTTAGTTCTCTTCATTGAACTTAAAGGCTGAACCTGAACCTAAACCTGAACCTGTGTATGAGACCAGAACCCGAACCTGAACCTGAACTGGATGCTTGCTGAACAGGTTTGAACCAAAAACTGAATATATTAGTATGGAATTTGTATGATATAGCTATATACCCTTGTGCAACACCTTCAGATTGCAAGAATAGTTCTGAACGGTGAGGCAGAGTAAGCACGGAAGGTGCTGTGTCCGTGCCAGCGTGGCAGGACCTCAAATACTGCCTGTCACGGATGTGACAGCATAGCGCTATGTTTCACCGATGTTTGACTATTTTCCTCGATTAATCCAACGGGTGAGCAACCCTTGCACCTGTCACAGATGTGACGGCGCAGCCCTATTTTTCGCCGATTTGTGGCTATTTTCCTCGATTAATCCAACGGGCGAGCAGTCCTCGCGCCGTCTGGAGTCCTAGCCGCCCACACTCAGCGCCTGGCCATTCAGCGCCAGCGCCCTGATGGCGCATCACCCCTAGACGCCAGCACATCCCACTGCGCGCTCAGACACTGCCCGGATCACCGGTCTGCCTTGCAACCGGTTCCCCAGATCGCCGAGGAGGCACTGTCATCCCTGATGACTCCCCTCGCCGAGACACGCCGAGCTGATCAGTCTGATGACACAGCCTCGGCCCGACGCAGCCTCGAGACACTGCCAGCTGACACAGCCTCGTGACATAGCCCCCGCACAGCCTCGCCGCGCAGTCCGCGTCGCAGCCTCGCTGGCTATGCTGAGCACTGCCCATCAGCTTAGGTAATCGTACAGCCTGCCCTGAACTCCTGTAGTATATAAGAGTAGCACTCCTCGCTCCTGTCCGTCATCTCGACCTCTTGGTCAATACGGACAGGTAAGCCCTCATTTGTAAAGTAGAATAGCTCACTAATGCAACTTGGTCAATACGGACAGCTGCGTAAGTTTGTTCGTCGCTGCGTGACCCGCTCCGCTGCGCCTTGTTGTCGGCCTCCCCATTCGGCCTCCCTCGTGCAGCGTTGAGCCCCTGCTCTGCGACATTAGGTCGAGATCTTTTGGGTGCCCTAAGTATTTTTCCCCTACCCTCCCCCACAAATACCGTTTAAAAAGTTTATCCCCACTGATTAAAGCAAGTACGTCGTAGTCAAGCAGCCTGCTCACTCCGTACACGTTGCTGAGGTCCTTGCTTTGCAGTGCCAAAAGACGTCCGGCTCAAGGACCACATCCCCCAGCGCATTTTCGACCGCCTCCAACGTCGTCGCGAGGCCGGCAACCCCGTCAAGTGGACGGACCGCAAAGTCAAGGCGGTCGTCAAGTACGTGTCCACGCTCCCCCAACCTCCGCCCTCTGTCCCCTCCATCAACTGGACTGCCGTCCGCGAGGCTCGTGAGGCCGAACAACGCGTAGGCAACCATATCCGCGAGCAGCGCCAGCGAGAGGCGCAAGAAGCCCAGGCCGCCGTAGCCGCCTCCTCCTCGAAGCTCAGTTTGGCAGAGCGCCTCAGCGCCGCCCCGACGTACGAGTCCATCATCCGCAAGCCCATCGGCATCGACATCCCTAAGTGCTCCCCTACCGACCTCATCAGCATTTTCACGCCTAAGCTCGATACGACCATCAAGCGTCTCAAGGCCGTCGAGGAAGTCGACCTCTTCCACCTCGTCAACAGCGACCATGCGCACGGCGTCTGCCAGCTACTCGAGCGACTCCGTCAAATTCGCGCCGAACTCAGTCACCTCGCCCCCACCACTACGTTTAAGGAGTGACATCAATACGAGCTTGGACTAGCTCAAATTGGTGATATTTCGTTCATCGGTTTAAGGCGCAACTTCCGCCGCATCGTGGGAGAGTTAAATATAGTGTACCGGGCCGGATACTTTGATTAAATAATACATCTTGTGTCGCTTTGGATTACGACTGCTCGTGCAATCCACATTTCTTTGCGCGAAATCCCGAGACTCGTGAAGTCCGCGATAGCCATCTTCTCGACAGAAGTGAAGGTTGGGAAGACGTCTTCTGCAGCAGACAGCCCTGCCCATATCGAGAAAGCGCCCCGCCAGCCCCGCAGCTTCCACCGAGCACTCGGGAAATCCAATTCGAGCTCCCTCGCTTCGCGCAGAGGCTAGAATTCGCCCGCGCCTCCGCCACTACCCCGAACACTCCCGATCACAGCCCTCCGGACAGCAGCCACCACTCGTCTCCCGAGACATCGCTCGGCTCCGTTCTCTCCGACCACGAACCCGCTCCCTCGCCGTTTAACCTCTCCCGCGCTCAATCAGGAGCCAACACTCCCCGTCCCCCCAATATGTCGAGCACTCCCGGTGGAGCGCCTTCTGGCCCGACTCCCCCCGACCCCATTTCTGCTGCTCTCCTGCAAATGGCCCAGGTTATGACGCAGCTCACTAATACGGTTAACACTCTGGCCCAGACTATTGGCGCCAATCGGACAACGGTCAACACAACGGTCAACGCCAACAAGGAGCTCCCCTTCGTCGAGAAGCCCATGCCGTTCAAAGGGAAGGGTTCGGACACGGCCCGTCTCTTCCGCGCCGCCTATCGCATCTATGCCGACGGACAGCCGGAGAAATTCGGCAAGCGCGACATCAACGGTAATCTCCAGCGGGACGCAAACACTGGCAAGATCCTGGTAGACAGTCAGAAGTGGATCATCAGCGCTCTCTCCTTCATGCAGGATGAAGCAGCCGAATGGGCACGGCAGTACATCGAGCAAGCGGCGGACGGCGCTCAGATATTCGACGGCTCTCGTGCCACGTTTTGGGAAGCGTTCAAAAACCGGTTCGAGCCCGTGGACGAGAAAGCCGAGGCTCTCAGCAAGCTGCAGGCATGCACGCAGGGCAACCGTTGGTTCGCGGAGTTCTTCGCGGAGTTTCAATCCCTTGCCGGTCGCACGAAGCTCACCTCCAAAGACCTGGCAGCCCGGCTACAAACAAAGCTCAACAAGGACTACCTCGAGTGGATCTCGTACATGGTCGACCACAACGCCGGCAAGGGTTCCGAGACGTATGACGAGCTCAAGAACGCTGACTTCGCTGTCGACCGGTCGAAGGACAAGCTTTCGCAGGACCTCTTGGCACAGCAGGGCAAGACATTCTTGACTCCGGCTAGCGTGTCGTCGCGCGCCTTCCGCGATCCGAATGCGATGGACATCGACACCTCGAACATCGACGAGCTGTTTAAGGGTCTCACCGGCACGGACCTCAAGCGCCAGTTTGACACCGTCATGAAGGATCGCTGTAAGGTCTGCGGCTCGAAGTCCCACAAGTCCACGGACGCCGTTCACCGCGACTCGGTCTGCAACCACTGCGGCAAGAAAGGTCATTGGTCCCGCGTCTGTCGCGCCCGCCTCGAGGGCAAGCCGAGAACCGCCCCCGTTACCGCCGCCGTCCGCGCCTCGTCTTCGGATACCTCGTCGCAGGACTCCTCGTCTTCAGCCTCCTCGTCTTCTGGCAGCTCTTCTGACGACCAGGCCGCCGCGCTCGCCGCCCTCCGTGATCAGGTGGCTCTGATACAAAAGCAGCTCGGGGGTTTTGCTTAAGGGGCCGAAGTGATGCTGCATCGTCAGTCCCCGTCTTGTCAAGCCCGGATTCAACTCCGGCGCCTTCGCTAGAACCACAGGACATTTTGGACTCTATCCGCTCATGTACAATATCCGTATTAGATCCCTTCTCGAATCATTACCGTGTACCAGTAAAGCTCACTGGAATCAATAAAACTATTCACACGCCTGCAATGATTAATTCCGGGGCAACTTCGCTGTTCATCCATGAGGACTTCTGCAAGCAGCATAAAATTCTTACGGTACCACTCAAAAGGGAAATCACATTATACAACATCGACGGAACTAAGAACGAAGCAGGGTCTATCACACGCCGTGCCAGACTCCAGCTCACTGTGGGTTCTTATACGGTTAAGGAAGAGTTTCTTGTCATGAACATCGGTCCAGAGAACGTCATCCTCGGACTTCCGTGGCTCAAGAAATGGAATCTGAATATTGACTGGGAAACGGAAGATGTCCAGTTTCAGCTCCGCAGCGGAGCTGAGGACACCCTGGTTTTCGGTATCCACCAGATTGACGCCAATCGCTCCGAGCGCCGTGAATGGCTTCGAGCAGGCATTGTTGAGGACGCCAAGGACGAAGTCTGGATCCTCGCCGGCTACACTTACTCGCAAGCAATCGCTGTCGAAGCCAATCGCGAGAAGTACGCCAAGACGTTTGAAGAGCTGGTCCCCAAGGAGTACCACCGACACAAGAAAGTGTTCTCCGAAGAAGAGTCACACCACCTCCCGAAGCATCAGCCCTGGGACCACGCGATAGACCTCGTTCCGGACGCCCCGGCATCGATCAAATCAAAGGTCTACCCCATGTCCCCAATCGAGAATGAGGAACTACAGCGGTTCATCGACGACGCACTCGCCAAGGGCTATATCGTGCCCAGCAAGTCTCCGATCGCCTCCCCTGTATTCTTCATCAAGAAGAAGAACGGCAAGCTCCGGTTTATCCAGGATTACCGCAAGCTCAACGACATCACTGTGAAGAATCGCTACCCCCTTCTGCTCGCCTCCGACATCATCGGGAAGCTCCAGGGTGCTAAGATCTTCACCAAGTTCGACGTCCGTTGGGGCTACAATAACGTCCGGATTAAGGAAGGCGACCAATGGAAAGCTGCCTTCATTACCAACCGCGGTCTCTTCGAGCCCCAAGTCATGTACTTTGGTCTGTGCAACAGCCCCGCCACGTTCCAGGCTCTCATGAACCACATCTTCGCCGACCTCATCGTCGAGAGCAAGGTCGCAGTTTACCTCGACGACATCCTCATCTGGTCGAACGATCTCACTTTGCATTGGAAGATTGTTCATGAAGTCCTGGCACGCCTCGCCAAATACGATCTGTACCTTTGGCCTGAGAAGTGCGAGTTCAAGCGCTCAGAGATCGAGTATCTTGGGCTCCTCATCAGCGAAGGACAAGTCGGCATGAACCCCGGCAAGGTTAAGGCTGTAGCCGAGTGGCCGACCCCGAAGAACCTCAAAGACGTACGAGGCTTTGTCGGGTTCGCCAACTTCTATCGCTGCTTCATCAAAGACTTCTCAAAGATCTGCCACCCGCTGCACAATCTGACGAAGAAGGACACTCCGTTTAGTTGGGGTCCCGCACAGGCAGAAGCCTTCGAGATGCTCAAGCGCGCTTTTACAACTCAGCCTGTGCTCGCCATGTGGAGCATTGATCGGCTGACTCGCGTCGGGACCAATGCTTCTGGCTACGCCACTGGAGGAGTCATAGTTCAACGCAATCCTGAAGATGGTCTCTGGCATCCAATCGCGTATCGCTCACAGACCATGAGCCCCGCCGAGCGGAATTACGAGATCTGGGACTGTGAGATGCTCGCAATCATCGAAGCTCTCAAGGACTGGCGTCAGTTCCTCGAAGGTCTCCCAGAGCCCTTCGAGATCTGGACTAATCATCAGAATCTCCAGTACCGGAAGACTGCGCAAAATCTCACGCAGCGACAAGCCTGCTGGGCCTCCTACCTCGCCGAGTACGACTTCTGCATCATCCACCGCCCCGGCAAGACACATCTCCTCGCTGACCCGCTCTCCCGGCCTTCCTCGCTGCATGTCTCTGACGAAGAAGACAATCGCTCGCAGATAGTGTTGAAGCCAGAGCTGTTTAAGGTAGCCGCCACGGCAGCTTTCGCAAACCCTTCCCCCCTCAAGAAGCGCATTCGCAACTGCTCCGAAAAGGAAAAGGAGGTCGCAGACGCTCTGCAGGTTCTCCGGACCAAGGGGCCCCGCAAGCTGCGCAACGGCGTTCTCGAATGGGAAGAAGACGACGGCCTTCTGTACTACCATGGAAAAGTCTACGTCCCGAACAGTGCTGCGCTGCGCAACGACGTCATCAAGTCTTGCCATGACGCGCCGACCGCCGGACACCCTGGGAAGCACACCACCCTCGAACTGGTCTCTCGGTACTATTGGTGGCCGCGCATCTCTGCCGACGTTAGCCGCTATGTGCTCGGCTGTGATCAGTGTCAACGGTACAAGTCCGCCCCGCATCCGAAAGCCACTCTACAGCCCCACGATGTCCCTTCAGGGCCCTGGGAACACGTCAGTGTGGACCTCACCACACAGCTCCCGCGTGATGCCAAGACCAAGAAGGACTCGATCGTGGTCTACGTGGACCACTATTCAGATCAGTGCCACCTTGTGCCGGTCGACTTGACGATCACTGCCGCTGGTATGGGCGACATTCATTATACGGACATCCTCCGCCTCCACAGCCTCCCGCGCAAGATCTTCTCTGATCGCACCGGTTCCCCGGATCGCCGAAGCGGCACGGTCATCCCTGATGACTCCCTTCACCGAGACACGCCGAGCTGATCAGCCAGATGACACAGCCTCAGCCCGACGCAGCCTCGGGCACTGCCAGCTGACACAGCCTCGTGACATAGCCCCGCACAGCCTCGCCGCGCAGCCTGCGTCGCAGCCTCGGTGGCTATGCCGAACATTGCCCATCAGCTTAGATAATCCTACAGCCTGCCCTAAAGACTCTGTAATATATAAGGGTAGCACTCCTCGCTCCTGTCCGTTATCTCGACCTCTTGGTCAATACGGACAGGTAAGCCACGCTTGTATTTCTTTATTTACATTCAATAATAACTTGGTCAATACGGACAGCTGCATAAGTTGTGCGTCGCCGCGTGACTCGCTCCGCTGCACCTCGTCGTCGTCATCCCCATCCGCCCTCCCTCGTGTAGCGTTGAGCCCTAGCTCCGCGACAGCAGCGAGCTTGCGAGGTGCTTCCGGATTTTCGCGATGGAACTTGTTGACCAGGGCTTTGGCGTGTTTGAGGTTGTCCGCCTTTTTCCACGTGTTGCTGGCTTGGCCGTAGCCTTTCCAGCGAACCTTATACTATAGTTGGCGGTGGTATATGCAGCTGTCGAGGATCTTCTCAACGACATATTCCTCTTTGCCGGCAACCTTGACAGGTTTGGAAGGCAGGGGCTTCTCGACGCCCTGATCGTGCCACGGGCTGAGGCGGTTGACATGGAAAACCGGGTGGATTTTCAGCCAGCTTGGGAGCTCGAGCCGATAGTCCAGATCACCGATCTTCTCCAGAACCTTAAATGGACCCAGCTGGCAGAGGCCGAGCTTGGGCGAGGGCTGATCGATACTGAGGTCCTTTGTGCTGAGCCAAACCTGATCGCCGACTTTGAAGGAGTGGGCGCGTTTCTTCATGGCCTCGTACTCTTCTTTCATTCAGGCTTTGGTTAGGCGCAGGGCAGCTTCGGCCTCTTTGCGAACATGGGCCATGCGATCAAGACACTCGTCGAGGGCAGGGACTTTGGTGTGTTTGTCAGCCAGGATCGTGAAGTCCGGTGTGTAGCCGTAAACGATCTCAAAGGGTGTGCACTCGGTGGCACTAGACACGTGTGAATTCAGGGTGAACTCAGCCATTGGGAGCCAATCGACCCAGTCGTCTTGGCGCTGGGAGACGAAGAGACGCAGGAACTTCTCGACTTCCTGGTTCTTGCGCTCGACCTTACCGTTGCCTTTGGGGTGATATGCTGTGGTGAGACCGGTAGCGATGCCAAGGCGCTTGTACAGCGCTCGCATGTACTGGGCTGCAAACTGTGGTCTGCGATCAGAGAAGATCTTGCGCGGGAGGCCGTGGAGGCGGAGGATGTCCGTATAATGAATGTCGCCCATACCAGCGGCAGTGATCGTTAAGTCGACCGGCACAAGGTGGCACTGATCTGAATAGTGGTCCACGTAGACCACGATCGAGTCCTTCTTGGTCTTGGCATCACGCGGGAGCTGTGTGGTGAGGTCCACACTGACGTGTTCCCAGGGCCCTGAAGGGACATCGTGGGGCTGTAGAGTGGCTTTCGGATGCGGGGCGGACTTGTACCGTTGACACTGATCACAGCCGAGCACATAGCGGCTAACGTCGGCAGAGATGCGCGGCCACCAATAGTACCGAGAGACCAGTTCGAGGGTGGTGTGCTTCCCAGGGTGTCCGGCGGTCGGCGCGTCATGGCAAGACTTGATGACGTCGTTGCGCAGCGCAGCACTGTTCGGGACGTAGACTTTTCCATGGTAGTACAGAAGGCCGTCGTCTTCTTCCCATTCGAGAACGCCGTTGCGCAGCTTGCGGGGCCCCTTGGTCCGGAGAACCTGCAGAGCGTCTGCGACCTCCTTTTCCTTTTCGGAGCAGTTGCGAATGCGCTTCTTGAGGGGGGAAGGGTTTGCGAAAGCTGCCGTGGCGGCTACCTTAAACAGCTCTGGCTTCAACACTATCTGCGAGCGATTGTCTTCTTCGTCAGAGACATGCAGCGAGGAAGGCCGGGAGAGCGGGTCAGCGAGGAGATGTGTCTTGCCGGGGCGGTGGATGATGCAGAAGTCGTACTCGGCGAGGTAGGAGGCCCAGCAGGCTTGTCGCTGCGTGAGATTTTGCGCAGTCTTCCGGTACTGGAGATTCTGATGATTAGTCCAGATCTCGAAGGGCTCTGGGAGACCTTCGAGGAACTGACGCCAGTCCTTGAGAGCTTCGATGATTGCGAGCATCTCACAGTCCCAGATCTCGTAATTCCGCTCGGCGGGGCTCATGGTCTGTGAGCGATACGCGATTGGATGCCAGAGACCATCTTCAGGATTGCGTTGAACTATGACTCCTCCAGTGGCGTAGCCAGAAGCATTGGTCCCGACGCGAGTCAGCCGATCAATGCTCCACATGGCGAGCACAGGCTGAGTTGTAAAAGCGCGCTTGAGCATCTCGAAGGCTTCTGCCTGTGCGGGACCCCAACTAAACGGAGTGTCCTTCTTCGTCAGATTGTGCAGCGGGTGGCAGATCTTTGAGAAGTCTTTGATGAAGCAGCGATAGAAGTTGGCGAACCCGACAAAGCCTCGTACGTCTTTGAGGTTCTTCGGGGTCGGCCACTCGGCTACAGCCTTAACCTTGCCGGGGTTCATGCCGACTTGTCCTTCGCTGATGAGGAGCCCAAGATACTCGATCTCTGAGCGCTTGAACTCGCACTTCTCAGGCCAAAGGTACAGATCGTATTTGGCGAGGCGTGCCAGGACTTCATGAACAATCTTCCAATGCAAAGTGAGATCGTTCGACCAGATGAGGATGTCGTCGAGGTAAACTGCGACCTTGCTCTCGACGATGAGGTCGGCGAAGATGTGGTTCATGAGAGCCTGGAACGTGGCGGGGCTGTTGCACAGACCAAAGTACATGACTTGGGGCTCGAAGAGACCGCGGTTGGTAATGAAGGCAGCTTTCCATTGGTCGCCTTCCTTAATCCGGACGTTATTGTAGCCCCAACGGACGTCGAACTTGGTGAAGATCTTAGCACCCTGGAGCTTCCCGATGATGTCGGAGGCGAGCAGAAGGGGGTAGCGATTCTTCACAGTGATGTCGTTGAGCTTGCGGTAATCCTGGATAAACCGGAGCTTGCCGTTCTTCTTCTTGATGAAGAATACAGGGGAGGCGATCGGAGACTTGCTGGGCACGATATAGCCCTTGGCGAGTGCGTCGTCGATGAACCGCTGTAGTTCCTCATTCTCGATTGGGGACATGGGGTAGACCTTTGATTTGATCGATGCCGGGGCGTCCGGAACGAGGTCTATCGCGTGGTCCCAGGGCTGATGCTTCGGGAGGTGGTGTGACTCTTCTTCGGAGAACACTTTCTTGTGTCGGTGGTACTCCTTGGGGACCAGCTCTTCAAACGTCTTGGCGTACTTCTCGCGATTGGCTTCGACAGCGATTGCTTGCGAGTAAGTGTAGCCGGCGAGGATCCAGACTTCGTCCTTGGCGTCCTCAACAATGCCTGCTCGAAGCCATTCACGGCGCTCGGAGCGATTGGCGTCAATCTGGTGGATACCGAAAACCAGGGTGTCCTCAGCTCCGCTGCGGAGCTGAAACTGGACATCTTCCGTTTCCCAGTCAATATTCAGATTCCATTTCTTGAGCCACGGAAGTCCGAGGATGACGTTCTCTGGACCGATGTTCATGACAAGAAACTCTTCCTTAACCGTATAAGAACCCACAGTGAGCTGGAGTCTGGCACGGCGTGTGATAGACCCTGCTTCGTTCTTAGTTCCGTCGATGTTGTATAATGTGATTTCCCTTTTGAGTGGTACCGTAAGAATTTTATGCTGCTTGCAGAAGTCCTCATGGATGAACAGCGAAGTTGCCCCGGAATTAATCATTGCAGGCGTGCGAATAGTTTTATTGATTCCAGTGAGCTTTACTGGTACACGGTAATGATTCGAGAAGGGATCTAATACGGATATTGTACATGAGCGGATAGAGTCCAAAATGTCCTGTGGTTCTAGCGAAGGCGCCGGAGTTGAATCCGGGCTTGACAAGACGGGGACTGACGATGCAGCATCACTTCGGCCCCTTAAGCAAAACCCCCGAGCTGCTTTTGTATCAGAGCCACCTGATCACGGAGGGCGGCGAGCGCGGCGGCCTGGTCGTCAGAAGAGCTGCCAGAAGACGAGGAGGCTGAAGACGAGGAGTCCTGCGACGAGGTATCCGAAGACGAGGCGCGGACGGCGGCGGTAACGGGGGCGGTTCTCGGCTTGCCCTCGAGGCGGGCGCGACAGACGCGGGACCAATGACCTTTCTTGCCGCAGTGGTTGCAGACCGAGTCGCGGTGAACGGCGTCCGTGGACTTGTGGGACTTCGAGCCGCAGACCTTACAGCGATCCTTCATGACGGTGTCAAACTGGCGCTTGAGGTCCGTGCCGGTGAGACCCTTAAACAGCTCGTCGATGTTCGAGGTGTCGATGTCCATCGCATTCGGATCGCGGAAGGCGCGCGACGACACGCTAGCCGGAGTCAAGAATGTCTTGCCCTGCTGTGCCAAGAGGTCCTGCGAAAGCTTGTCCTTCGACCGGTCGACAGCGAAGTCAGCGTTCTTGAGCTCGTCATACGTCTCGGAACCCTTGCCGGCGTTGTGGTCGACCATGTACGAGATCCACTCGAGGTAGTCCTTGTTGAGCTTTGTTTGTAGCCGGGCTGCCAGGTCTTTGGAGGTGAGCTTCGTGCGACCGGCAAGGGATTGAAACTCCGCGAAGAACTCCGCGAACCAACGGTTGCCCTGCGTGCATGCCTGCAGCTTGCTGAGAGCCTCGGCTTTCTCGTCCACGGGCTCGAACCGGTTTTTGAACGCTTCCCAAAACGTGGCACGAGAGCCGTCGAATATCTGAGCGCCGTCCGCCGCTTGCTCGATGTACTGCCGTGCCCATTCGGCTGCTTCATCCTGCATGAAGGAGAGAGCGCTGATGATCCACTTCTGACTGTCTACCAGGATCTTGCCAGTGTTTGCGTCCCGCTGGAGATTACCGTTGATGTCGCGCTTGCCGAATTTCTCCGGCTGTCCGTCGGCATAGATGCGATAGGCGGCGCGGAAGAGACGGGCCGTGTCCGAACCCTTCCCTTTGAACGGCATGGGCTTCTCGACGAAGGGGAGCTCCTTGTTGGCGTTGACCGTTGTGTTGACCGTTGTCCGATTGGCGCCAATAGTCTGGGCCAGAGTGTTAACCGTATTAGTGAGCTGCGTCATAACCTGGGCCATTTGCAGGAGAGCAGCAGAAATGGGGTCGGGGGGAGTCGGGCCAGAAGGCGCTCCACCGGGAGTGCTCGACATATTGGGGGGACGGGGAGTGTTGGCTCCTGATTGAGCGCGGGAGAGGTTAAACGGCGAGGGAGCGGGTTCGTGGTCGGAGAGAACGGAGCCGAGCGATGTCTCGGGAGACGAGTGGTGGCTGCTGTCCGGAGGGCTGTGATCGGGAGTGTTCGGGGTAGTGGCGGAGGCGCGGGCGAATTCTAGCCTCTGCGCGAAGCGAGGGAGCTCGAATTGGATTTCCCGAGTGCTCGGTGGAAGCTGCGGGGCTGGCGGGGCGCTTTCTCGATATGGGCAGGGCTGTCTGCTGCAGAAGACGTCTTCCCAACCTTCACTTCTGTCGAGAAGATGGCTATCGCGGACTTCACGAGTCTCGGGATTTCGCGCAAAGAAATGTGGATTGCACGAGCAGTCGTAATCCAAAGCGACACAAGATGTATTATTTAATCAAAGTATCCGGCCCGGTACACTATATTTAACTCTCCCACGATGCGGCGGAAGTTGCGCCTTAAACCGATGAACGAAATATCACCAATTTGAGCTAGTCCAAGCTCGTATTGATGTCACTCCTTAAACGTAGTGGTGGGGGCGAGGTGACTGAGTTCGGCGCGAATTTGACGGAGTCGCTCGAGTAGCTGGCAGACGCCGTGCGCATGGTCGCTGTTGACGAGGTGGAAGAGGTCGACTTCCTCGACGGCCTTGAGACGCTTGATGGTCGTATCGAGCTTAGGCGTGAAAATGCTGATGAGGTCGGTAGGGGAGCACTTAGGGATGTCGATGCCGATGGGCTTGCGGATGATGGACTCGTACGTCGGGGCGGCGCTGAGGCGCTCTGCCAAACTGAGCTTCGAGGAGGAGGCGGCTACGGCGGCCTGGGCTTCTTGCGCCTCTCGCTGGCGCTGCTCGCGGATATGGTTGCCTACGCGTTGTTCGGCCTCACGAGCCTCGCGGACGGCAGTCCAGTTGATGGAGGGGACAGAGGGCGGAGGTTGGGGGAGCGTGGACACGTACTTGACGACCGCCTTGACTTTGCGGTCCGTCCACTTGACGGGGTTGCCGGCCTCGCGACGACGTTGGAGGCGGTCGAAAATGCGCTGGGGGATGTGGTCCTTGAGCCGGACGTCTTTTGGCACTGCAAAGCAAGGACCTCAGCAACGTGTACGGAGTGAGCAGGCTGCTTGACTACGACGTACTTGCTTTAATCAGTGGGGATAAACTTTTTAAACGGTATTTGTGGGGGAGGGTAGGGGAAAAATACTTAGGGCACCCAAAAGATCTCGACCTAATGTCGCAGAGCAGGGGCTCAACGCTGCACGAGGGAGGCCGAATGGGGAGGCCGACAACAAGGCGCAGCGGAGCGGGTCACGCAGCGACGAACAAACTTACGCAGCTGTCCGTATTGACCAAGTTGCATTAGTGAGCTATTCTACTTTACAAATGAGGGCTTACCTGTCCGTATTGACCAAGAGGTCGAGATGACGGACAGGAGCGAGGAGTGCTACTCTTATATACTACAGGAGTTCAGGGCAGGCTGTACGATTACCTAAGCTGATGGGCAGTGCTCAGCATAGCCAGCGAGGCTGCGACGCGGACTGCGCGGCGAGGCTGTGCGGGGGCTATGTCACGAGGCTGTGTCAGCTGGCAGTGTCTCGAGGCTGCGTCGGGCCGAGGCTGTGTCATCAGGCTGATCAGCTCGGCGTGTCTCGGCGAGGGGAGTCATCAGGGATGACAGTGCCTCCTCGGCGATCCGGGGAACCGGTTGCAAGGCAGACCGGTGATCCGGGCAGTGTCTGAGCGCGCAGTGGGATGTGCTGGCGTCTAGGGGTGATGCGCCATCAGGGCGCTGGCGCTGAATGGCCAGGCGCTGAGTGTGGGCGGCTAGGACTCCAGACGGCGCGAGGACTGCTCGCCCGTTGGATTAATCGAGGAAAATAGCCACAAATCGGCGAAAAATAGGGCTGCGCCGTCACATCTGTGACAGGTGCAAGGGTTGCTCACCCGTTGGATTAATCGAGGAAAATAGTCAAACATCGGTGAAACATAGCGCTATGCTGTCACATCCGTGACAGGCAGTATTTGAGGTCCTGCCACGCTGGCACGGACACAGCACCTTCCGTGCTTACTCTGCCTCACCGTTCAGAACTATTCTTGCAATCTGAAGGTGTTGCACAAGGGTATATAGCTATATCATACAAATTCCATACTAATATATTCAGTTTTTGGTTCAAACCTGTTCAGCAAGCATCCAGTTCAGGTTCAGGTTCGGGTTCTGGTCTCATACACAGGTTCAGGTTTAGGTTCAGGTTCAGCCTTTAAGTTCAATGAAGAGAACTAAACCAAACTCTGACAACACTAATTTCCATGACCACGAGTGCGTTAATTCGTCATGTTGCCAAAACTCGCTTGCATGCGGGCAGCGAGGCCCGTCGTTCTGGCCCTTCGCACGCGAGGAAGTGCGTGTCGAGCACGGTGAATGCCAGAGTTTGAGGAAGTTGTGGATTTACAAGGAGTTGTCCTGGATATTACGAGCTACGAACTTCAGTGGTTGCTATGGACTTTCTTCACCACATGCTCTCATCATCTTGCAAACCTTTACTCCTTTTGTACCTGAGAAATCCCCACATTGGTAGTATGATATGTTTTTGTATATCCCTGCCCATCTCTGCAAACTTCAGACTTAGTAGTATATAACCTCCCACTCTAGCACTTGTATCTTCAGTTTGGATATCAACTTAGGTTCCCCTGTACCTTCTCGACACTTGTCAAGGTGCGTGGCAGAGATGGGCCCGAGGACGGAGAACGGAATTGGAGAGCGGATCGGAGAAGAGTGGAGGTCGGAGGTCGGATGGCAGTCGGCTTCAGCCTTAAAGGGCTGCGCCCTCAGCGGTCTGCGTTGCCTGGATTTCAGAGTCGGAGATACGGAGAAGTGGCAGGGTTCGGGCCCACACAGAGATTGCGAGAAGGGATTAAGCAGAGTCGAGAAGGTACAAGGGGGACCTAAATCGATATCTGAACTGAGGATACAAGTGCTAGCGCAGGAGCTTATATACTACTGAGTCTGGAGTTTGTGGAGCTGATCGGAGATGTACAAAACATATTATACTTCCAATCTGGGATTTGTCTCAGAAACAAAGGGGTAAAGGTTTGCGAGATGATGAAGGCATGTGGTGAAGAAAGCCCATAGCAACCACCGGAGTCGCAACTCCGAATGTCTGTGTTACTCCGTAGCTTCCCTCAAACTCCAGCGTTCTCCATGAGCAGAGTTGGCTCAGAGATTCAGCGCTATGACAACACTATGCTTAATCACTTCTTGCAATTCCTGTGTGGGCCCGAACCCCGCCATTTCTCTGTATCTCTGACTCCAAATCCAGGTAATACAGACCGCCAAGGTGCAGTCCTTTAAGACTGAAGTCAACTGCCATTTGACCTCCGACCCCCATCTCCATTCTCCAAACTGATCTCTGACACGCACCTTGACAAAATTACTGCTAGGTATAAGAGGCATTTTGGGATACAAATACAGCAATATTTTGTGAACACTGAAGCTAGGTGGGTACATACTACACTGACACAACATACATATATACAGACCATAAAACAGACTTTGAGATATAAGTACAACATGACACTGCAGACTTTGGACCTGAATCATATATACTGTGAAGCTGCCATAACACACTGGGACACAATATATGAGACCTGGAAATACAAGTTCAATGCAATCCAACAGTGTCAGAGACACACCATCTACAGCACACTCCGCAAGGCGTACTCAACACCACTGGCAACCAAGGCAAGCACAAGGAATAAAGCGAATGTGACATGCTGGATGTAGTCCTCAGGTAGTTCTGCATCGGTCAAGTGCTCTGCTATGGGTGCCAATGACAGAATGGCGCTGTATGCAGTGACTGGACTTGTGTTCTGCAGCTCTGAGGTTGTCTGCATATACTCATTGATAGCAGTCTGTGCAGTGCTAGCTAGGGGCTGGGTCTTATCGTCATTGTCAGCCTTGCACTTGGCTATGCTGCCTTCACCATTGTTAGCCTCAACCTCGCTATTGGCTTTGCTTTCGCCTTTGCCCACATCTTCAAACATGCTAGCATAGACTGGAGTGTTTTGACATATAGACTCTGCATCAGTGATTAGCTTAAGTTTGTGGAATATGTTCAAGTACTTACCAGTGTGGGTGGTAGAGTTCTTTTGTGTGCATTCAAGGGTAGAGTCACAGTTAATAACCAGTGCATCCAGCAAAGGCAAGTCTTTATTAGCCTGAACACCAGCTTCAAGAGCTGCCTCCTCAATGGAGAGCTCATCCTCCTGGTCAGGTGTATTCTCAATTGGAGTCTCAATGTTGCTGTCAGATAGGCTAAAAGCATTTGACTGCTTCAAATCCACCTCTGCACTATGCTGAGAGAATTCAAAGGTTTGCACTGACTTAGAGGTTGCTGTGCCCCAATCTTGCTCCAGGGACTCCAATAGCAAATCTTCATCCCAAATATCATCTCCAAATGTGTACATATCTCCACGAGCTTGCATACTCTCAAATGCATGCATATACTGCACTGTATATGCACTGCGTTGGATAATCAAGGAAAATAGCCAAAAATCGGCGAAAAATAGGGCTGCGCCGTCACATCTGTGACAGTAAGGATGGGATGACACCTGAGGTAAGATCAAACTACAAACTGTTTTGTAGCAGAACCTTGAACACACAGCAAAAAGGAAAAGCCTGTATGCTTGACCACTTTGCTGGAAACACCAAACAACATAAACACCATCACAGATACTCTACTTGGGATCTAACCAAACTTAGAGCATCAAATACCAACACTTTACCAGGGATTTAATCAGACTAGAGCGCAACTCCAAACAACAACAAGAACAACAACTACACTCTACCTGGGATTTAACCAAGCTTAGAGCGTAACACCAAACAACAACAACAACTACACTCTACCTGGAATTTAACCAAGCTTAGAGCACAACACCGAACAACGTAAAACAACAGCACAGGTATTCGACACTGGGCAATGTGTAGGCAGACTAGAATACCAGACACCACACTCTATTAGGGATTTAACCAAGCTTAGAGTGCTGACACTGTAAACCATTTTGAACGTAAACACAAAACACGTGAAGGTGATCACAGTACTAAAAAAAAGCTAGTAACGTGGGCCTTCTATTTCCTGGCACATTCAGGGGGGTTTATATACCTTTCCTGAGATATGAAATTAGTGTATGGCTAAGCTATTCTAGAGTATTCTATGCTACTCTATTAAATTCCATCATATTCTGGTGCTTTCCATCTCCCTGGCTCCCAGCAGAGTATTGCTTTCCAAGCTTTTCCAGAACTTTCCACCACATTCTACTCACTTCTTTTATCTTCCAGGGCATGCCTGAAGTACAATGCTTGGTGAGCATTTGTTGTGGTATTTGTTATACAGGGCCTGGGCTGTTGGCCTATCCCAGTATGTCCCTGTCTTCTCACGCTTGTCTTTGAGCTCTGAATTAGACTCTATTCATCCATATCTTGTATCAAACGAGTTTGATGCATGATACCGTGCTCTTGCTCTCCTGCGGATTGTGTGCTGTGTCTGCCGCCGCGAAGATGAAGAGCCACGCCAACTGCCAGATGCCGCCGAGGATGAGCGGCATCTGGCGGCCGAACCACTCCATGACGTATATGCCGCTGAACGTGCACCTGAAGTTGACCATGCCGAGGATGATCTGCGTGACGAACGAGTCGCTGATGCCGACGGACTGGAAGATCGTTGTGCCGTACTGTAGAAGAGCTGTCAGCACAAAGTTGTGATAGTCAACCGCAGGCAGTACTCACGTAGAAAAAGTAGTTGGCACCGGTGAGCTGCTGGAACATCTGCAGCGCCATCATGAGGAGGGTACGATAGAGCTGGTTGCGTTCGAGCTTGAAGCAGTCGATGAAACCGGTGTGGACGGACACCTCGTACTCAATCGCGCTCCGCATGTCCTCGAGCTCGCAGTGGATCTTCTTGTTGTGTTTGGCCTCATCGAGCGGGATGTCACAGGAGCGCGCGAGGGAGTGGCGTGCGTCGTCATAGCGGCCCTTAGACACAAGCCAGCAGGGCGACTCGGGCATGGTGAGGATGCCGAGGCTGAGGATGAGGGGCCAGAGGATACCGATGCCGATGACGGTGCGCCACGAGCCCGAGTTCGGGATGTACCGTGCACCGATGGAGATGCAGTACGCAACGAGGATGCCAATGGTCTGCCATCAAATGCCACGAGGCTCTGCTTACTGCCGGCTTGCACATCCAAAGAGTCCCACAGACTGTTACTGAGCCGGCAAGCGCAAGCGTGCAGTAGTGAACGCCATACTGGCAGTGCCAAGCGGTCTATGCTGGGTCCGACAGTGGTCTCCTTTGCGCCATTTCGAAGGCCCTCGCGTGGTCAACATCGCCCTGCCTGCATCGCTTTATGCACACGTCCTGCCCCAGACTGCCTGCGAACACCCTCCACGCTTCAGAATGTTTTCCACAGCCATCTGAAGATAGTGTCGTCCCCCTCGCTGTGTCGCGCCATGACAGTTATTCGAAGCCATCTTTGTGTGCATCTCAGGCTTGACGTGATTGGACGCGGTGCGAAAACATCTCTGGCCATGCCGAGCGAGCGTGAGGACTAGTCTCAGCGCAAGGCCCATCACAATGCATCAGCACACGCGTACAGCATAGCCGGTGGTGGTCAAGCAGATACGACGGCTGTCGGCATGCGCAGCACGAAGCAGGTCTATGTCCATGGACAGCGACAACGACGAGACAATTCATGAGCACGAGATATCCAGAGGGGATCCTGAATAATACGAAGTGAGTGGTCGAGCACTAGTGTCAGAACGTGCGAGTGCATCCTGCAATGTCTACATGATGGGGTACACTTGTATGGACATGTGGTCCAGTACAATGAGGGCCGTGGAGTACAGTCGCTGTCGTCCGTGTTCCCGTGCCTGGCTCAAGAACCCTCGAACAGGTTTCAAGCCCTATGCACCACCTGAATTTTCAAGTTGTGAGCATGATACAGCGACACAATGTTGCATATAATCACCTCTTTCGAGCCGTTCACGTGCATGGAGAGCGCGTTTGCCATCTCAGGCGCGACGTCCGCCATGGACGGCCAGCGCTGCACAATACCGCTTACCCGCCGAGTATGTTGAAAGGTAGCTTCGGGCCAAAGGGATCTTCCTGCCAGGACAGTGCACGGGCCGCGTCAGAGCGGGTTGCTCCATGAGCCGCCTGGAGTGGCACCAGCATTTGCAATAACAGCTCGAGCTTCAGAAGACGAGGAAGGGAGCTGAAGGGGCAGAGAATGTTCTTGGTTTTATGCGCCCCTCGCAGGCCGCCCCATCTTGCCACAGCATGGCGGATGGTAGGCATGAGCTACGCGTGAGAAACCACTCTGCGGTCAGGACGCGAGAGGAGAGAGGTGTTGAGTCGACCACGGCTGTGGTCATGCTGCAGCCTGGCGGTCTTGTCCGTGCCGTCCGAGGGCTGATTGTAGAGTGCAAATCCTACATTCGAAGGTGGTCGTGGACTGGGTGAGGGCAAGGAAGGGTTGCAACCAGAATTGTCGAGCATGAGTGCGTATACACTGTGCAGCAGGGGGTGCAGAAGGGTTCGTTGGTTTCTGCAGGCGAGGATCTCAGGCTGGCTTGCATCGTGTACGACGTACGTTTCGGCCAGCGCAACTACCGTGCCTCTGCTGAGATCCCCTGAGCAGAGCCTGTGACACGAGTAGAGTGAAGTGGGCGCAAATAGATCTGCGCATTATCCCATTGGTATTCGCGTCAATGCATTTCTGCTGGTAGACGAGCCCCGGGGGAGCGACGAGCATCTTTCCGTCACGGGCAAGGAGATTGTCGTTGTGGTACTCGCGGAAAGAGCACCGGCGTCGCGTTACTTGCTGCAGAGGCATGTGTCGCCATCTCCAGGGGTGCACAGGCTGCTCGACGCCCTCGAGGACCGCATGCTTGGCATGGGTGTCAGTGCATTCACAACGCAGCGGCGCCGAGGAATTTAAGATGACGGTGCAAACGAGAGCGGGGACATCGAACCTGAAGAACAGCGGTGCAATGAGTTTTAGAGAGTACGATGGAGCAGCAGGCACACCTGGGCCCTGGATCGAGGAGCCGGCGTGGAGAGGGACGTCTACATTTGAGTTGTAGAGATGGAACGGCTAGCTCTTCTGCATGCAGCGAACAGGTTCGAGTGATGGCGGGCGCACCTCTGGGCTTTCCTCACCAGCCCTGCCTTCGTGCTCAGCTACTCCACTCTTCCACATACTGCTTCGCCTGCGAGACTTCATATGCTGCTGTGTTCTTCGGAGAGTGTTGACAGTCCGCGCAGCCTCAAAGTCAAGACTTGTCCTGCAACCCACGGTCGAACCAAGTCCGTTAGATCATCTGGAGGCACGACGCGGGACGTCACCTACCGGTGGCTAGCAGATGTGCGAAGCTGAGGCGTTCACTCTTCGTGAGCTAAGATAATGCATTGTAGACCTACTTGCCACAAGGCTTGCACGGCAGTTATGTGAGCACAAGCAAGCAGAGCGAACTCGAAAGGGAGGACTGACCCAACATTGTCACTCCACGTGCTGCGCTTCCACGCCGCTACCGCCCGCCCGCCCATGCCCCGCATCTCATGCTCGTCTCCGTCTCCTGCTAGCCGTCTGCCACCAGTTATCAAGCGGGGGGCAGCGGAGGGCATCCAGCTGGCCAGCCGCGACACGCAGGCTCCTGTTCTTGTCGTCTGGATGCTGCACCGCGCTTTGCTGGGCAGCGATCTAACCCCAATCTTGAAGTTGATCCCGGTCAGGTCGCTTTGAGAGGGACGAAGCGGGGCATGGAGGCGAGCGGCCGGAGCAAGTTCGAGTGGGAGCGTGGAATGCGTGGCTGGCGGGCGACGAAGGGCACGGTGGTGATACCGATCTCAACCTAGTATGTCGTCCCCTTCCAATGAGCAGAGGTCCGATGGAGGCCAGCACTGCAGATGATGGAACAAGAGCACGTCGCGGAACGAGGGCGACATCGCAAGCGCGCGAACCACGCTCTGCCATCAGCGCCACGAGGCCGGCTTGCTCGCTGAGACGCGCAGGTCGCCATGCTCACAAGCGAGCCCGCTCGCAGCCCTGCGGTATGCTCAATCTCAGATATTCACGGCCGACCGCGGTGCACTTACATCGAGCATCAATGCGCGAAAGTCCAAAGGTATGTCCTAAACGATAGACTCGGACTGGACGGTTCAGCACCACTGTCAGGGCAGGTGGAAGGCAGCCATGTCATTAAATGCGTATGGACATGCACTACAGGACGACAAACGGCTTGCAACGCAGTCATTGTCGCCCGCATCCCTGTACAGAGCTCCGATATTCATGAAAGAACTCTGTACGCCACCTAGAACGAGGAACGATGAGCTCGACAAAACGAACACATGCCGCATATACTCACCTAGCGAGACGTGCGCCGCGCTTGCAGCGCACAACGAGTTGAGAGTGCAGTCACTATTCCAGGCCTCGTGTCCACCAAAGACAGCCAAGGCTGCGCGATAGTTCTTGCCGCTGAGCACGAGGAGCGGCAGTCTGGGCGTGGCAAGTGGCCCAAATCCTTTCGATCGTGTCCAGCGTCGACATCCTGCAGCGTCTACCTTGCCTGCGTCGCTCCGGCGCGCTCGCACCATCCTGCCCATGCCAGCCCCCGTTCATCCCACGCTGCGACTCGGCACTGTCGCCACCACCAACACACCAGCATGCTTTCTGCCCCTTCATACTCCTGCGGGATTCTCAGGGAACGCTGTCCGACAGTCTTCAGAGTAACAGGGAGCAGCGCAAGCCGTGTACACAGCAAATAAACTGACCCTGCATAGAGGACATCGGATTTGGGGCCAGTACCGCTAGCCATATCGGTGCAAGCCAAGCAGGGACCTGTGCCCTCGCCTTGCAAAGATGCTTCTCACAGCTGCCGCCGTGAGCGCACACCCCCTTCGTTTGGTATCGACACCTCCGTATCGACATGGGCACGGACATACAGCTGTCGAACTGTTCGTGTCGCCCCCGGTGCTCTGCACGACTGTCGTGCCCTGTGTCAGAGGCAAGGCCACGCCGCCATTTTCCCGCCGTCCTCCAGTGCAAACTCCGTAGCATGCGAGGCTGTCCCCGCCTGCTCCTGTCTCGCAATCACAGGCGTGACCGACAGGCCCCTCCGTGGGCGGCTCCGTGAGCTGTTGCACTCACGGAGAGGCTCTGCTGGACCTCCCATGTAAGTTCTACGCCGGGCCCTGCCTCGCCCTGACTCACCCCGAACGTGTACTCGCGGTCGCTGGTCCGCATCTCCTCGAACGCCTCGCTGTAAAGCTTCGCATACGCGCTCCGCTGCCTCGCCTCGTCCGCGTTCATGTAGACGACGTAGGCGTCGCGCGCGCCGTACGCGAGGGCGAGCGGGTCCGGGGTGTCGGACAGCCGGAAGTCGTATTCGACGATGCCCCACTTGACGGCGCGGACGACGGGCCGCCCGTCCCGCGTCTCGTTCGTCTCGAACGCCTCGACGGCCACCCACGCGCCGCGCCACGCATCGGGCAGGGAGCTGCCAAACGTGATCTGCGCAAGCGTGTACGGCACGCCGCAGAGCAGGACACCCGTGGAACGGCAGTTGCAGAGCTCGAATGTCCATGAGGCGTTGCTCGCCCGGAACCGGAGGCGTTCCTGGTGGGCCTGTCCAAATCCGACGTCGTCGCCTGCGACACGAGAGACGTGGTACGGCCCGATGGTCCTGACAGAGTGGCCGTATTCGCCTGGCCTGCACTCTGCCAGCGGCGCGGACGCAGACTCCCGTCGTGGCGCCAGAGACAGCAGTTCGTGGGGGTGTCTGAATTCGTACGACCACGGCGTAGCGAGGATGTTGCGCATGAATGTGGCGAGGGAGGGCCACGGGCTGAACGGCTTGTCCGCCACTTTCTGCAGAAAGATAGAAGTCAGCAGGTGAGGCCGCATATGCTTGAGCAGCTCGGCCCAAGCCTGGTCGGGCGACATCTGTGGGTCGTACACTGGGGTGGAGTTGCAGGCTTTGTGAAGGCAATACCCCATCACCGCCACCCTGTCCAGTGCGTTCGTGCAGTGCCGGTCGGCGAAGTTGTCAGGGAACTTGATGCGATACTCCGCTGGACCCGGGATACTCGCCGTTTCCGCCGTGAGTGCCCAGATGGTCGCGCTTCCAGAAGTCGTACTTGGAAATTTCGTAGCGACGGAGCCGGCCGTCAGCCCGCCAGGGAGCCACCTCCGTTCGACAGCCTCCTGCACGGTCCAGACGCGGTTTAGCCAGTGCCGGTTGGACTCGAGGACCTCGCGATGCGTGCTGCACGGGAGGCCGATGCCGTTCAGATACACAACGCAGAACCTGCTGTCGGGCTTCCCCTAGTACACGAACCCGATCGTCGGCACGTCTATCCTCCACTCGTCGAGGCGCTGCTGCTCGTCTGCTGCGCGGCCCTGCTGCCGCAGGAACAGGACGTCGAGCCAGACGTACTCGGCACCGAGGTTCAGCAGCTCAACGCGGACGTGCTCGAGCGTCGTCGTGCGCGGGACCGGCACGGGCCACCGCCGCCCGTTGATGTCTGTCCACAGGTTCTCACGGTCTTCCTCGGCGACCCAGCTGTGGGAGACCGTCCAGAGCCGCTCGTCGATCGCGGCGAGGTCGTCTTTCAGGGCATCAGTGCTGCGGAACGCATAGTACGGCAGGACGCGGTTGCTGAAGAGGTCCCATATGTGCCTTGGAGGAGGATGAGAGTCGGAGGGGATGTAGGAGTTGTGTCGGATGATCGCATTGCGGTCGCGGTCGTCGTGCGCCTTGCGCATGCGCATGCGTCGGGAAATCCCCTCGAAGTACACGCGGGAGCCAGTGTAGGTCGGGTCTCGGTACCACCACGGACGGACCCGCCCGTACAGCTCACCAAAGTCGCGCGACTCGTCAATCATGAAGGCAAGAAAGTCCTGGAGTCCGTCTGTCGTTGTGATCGAATGTGTCGTGCCCATGATGTCGTTGAGATCGCGCAGCGTCGAACGAACAGGTCCGCACGGTCTGTCGGCAAGTTCGGTGGGGATGGCGCCAGGGCCGATGTGGAGCCTCTGGAGAGGGACATCAGATGGAGGTGCAGGTTGAAGAGTGAAGACTCTGCCTTGCCCGGCAAAGCGGAAGAGGTCGTCGTCGTCGTCGAGCACTGTGGACAAAAGTGCGAGACTCCATCCTCTAGTCATCGGACTGTTCTTGTCGCTAAGCGGCCGATCGTTGGGGTCGAAGTCACTGTCATCTATTTGATGTCGTGGAGAGAGAGGAGACGCCAGGATGTCTGGTATCTCTGCCGGAGGAACGGGATAATGTAGTCTGTACGACCACGCAGTCAAGTACGGAGTCTTCACGCAGATGAAGTCCTGCGCCTTCCACTGGACTTTGAAGGACTTTGCCAGCAACCAGCGCGGCTGCAGTACCTGCAGAAGGATTGGTGCCTGGACACACAGCGGTGCTGCGCAACGACTTACGGGTGTGACGATGGCGTCCGAAAAGGGGACGATTGCCATGCCTTCGGGTAGGTCGTACCAGGTGCCGCTGTCTGCGTCCTAATCACGCTGTTGCGTGAGCAGTGAAGGATCCGAGTCTGTCTGCGCTGTAAAACGTACACGGGATATGTCATCGTCGTGCGGGTTGTCATCGTCATTTGAGCGCACGGCCATGGTATACTCCCTGCCTGGCGGCATCAAGCCATTAATGACGTTGAGAGCGCCGTTTATACGCAGGGCCTGATACTCACGAATTGTCACGCAGTGCTGGTACCGGAGGGCCTTGAGGAACCGGCGCTAGGAAACGTAGAATGCAGTTGCAGTAAAGGATGTACCAGAGCAGCAAGAAGACAGTGGACAGTGTCGGTAGGGCTGTGCATGCAGTGACTGTGGAACTTGGGAGTCGAACCTTATCGGGCGGCCGGCGTCTTTCGACAGCGTCAGTCATTGTCCACATGTGTAGTTCGTAGACATCTACGCCCGCCAATGACACTCACAGGAAGGTATGACATGAGCGAGTGAACCAAAACATAGCCCACGTGGTCATTTCGCATCCCCCACGGCCGGACGCGCCCGTAGAGCCCACCAAAAGTCGCGCGCCTCGCCAAGCATGAGCGCGAGTCCCTGACGAAACTCGACACACAGCGAGCCTCTCTACTGCCATCCTCGGGCACATACTCGCGAGGAACAAGACGACCGACCTCGCAGTGCGATCATGGCAATGCAGGGAAGATGGCGATGATAACAGGGACCTGGCCTTGGCAGCGGCAAGTATATCGGCGAGTTCCCTCCTTACCAGCGTGTTGCGTTCTCGAACTAATTCGCATGACAGCAGTCGACTAATTATTCCCTTAGGCGCGATGTAGCCTACCGTATCTATTATTGCTTGCTTCTCAAGCTACAGCGTCAAGCGGGGCTTGCGAAGTTTATGCCGGGGGTATGACGGAAGGCCCGCTTCAGAGCCTTCACATCACGATATATGACCCCACACGAGCCCTGATTGCGGTATATATAGACCTTGGTTCACATTCACTGTGCGCAGTTCGTCCGAATTCTCACCAGCCCTTGATGTTGCCCTGTGCTAGCTGCATCTCGAAGCTGTCGTCAGAATATCGGGCGGTCGTGGTGCTTTGCGCCTCACCTTACATGTCATCCCTCCAGTGAGGACTCTTCGCCGCCCGATGGGAAAAGGGTCATGAGGTGCTATCAACTGAAAGGGTCGAGAATACAGAAACACCGGATAGGTCACCTGGCAGCGGACGGTGGCAAGGGCTATCGCAGCTGGTGAACTTGCAAACCCGCCCCTGGTCTGATATATATACGCAGTGTGCACGCCGACGGCCCCTCCTGCCCGCCACCAGAAAGTCGGCTACAGCGGGCAGCTGTTCGAGTACCTCGTGTACCCGCTCCCGTGGTACCTCCGGGTGCGTCTCCGCTCGCCCGCCGTCCGCCGCTCGCGCTGACCTCGGCGCAGACGTTCGCCACGGCCGTCGCGGCCTGCCACGCCGCCACGATCGCGCTGCTGCGCTACGCCCCCGCGGCGCCGCTCCTCGCGCTCGTCTGCCCCGCGCCACATCCGCCGCTCGCGCGCCTCGCAGCGCTGACGCCGTGCTTCGCGGCGGGCACCGCGCTCGTCCTCGCGGGCGCACTCGTGCGCGCGTGGTGCTACCACGCGCTCGGCAGCCTCTTCACGTACCAGGTCGCGATCCGGGACGACCACCGGCTCGTCACGCGCGGGCCGTACGCGTGGGCGCGGCACCCGTCGTACCCCGCGCTCTGGACGATGTTCGCCGCGGCGTGTGCGGCCTGGAGCGCGGACGACGCGAACCTCCGCGTGTGCGGAGTCGTGGACACGCCCCTCGTCCTGCTCGTGCACGCCTGGGTTGCGGCGGCGGTGTGCATCGCCGTCGGCCTGTACCGCCGCGCGCCCGTCGAGGACGAGGCGATGCACCAGCGGTTCGGGGGTGTGTGGGAGGAATACAGGCAGAAGGTCCCGTGGAAGTTCATACCCTATGTGGTGTAGTGTCTAGTCCAGTCAGCGATAGAACCGTGTGTCTCATGCGTGCTTACGCTGGAGCGAGCCGTTGTGCACATGGACCGAGCAACGTGTCGAAGGGCCTGATGTAGTGGAACCTTTGACCTGGCTCGTCGACATAACCGGCAGCCACTGATGGAAGGTTAGAGAATCCGGCATCGTCAGAGGCGCAGACTGTTTTCCCCTCCGACCCAGGGAGGGAGATGCCACGGCGCTATAGCTTCCCTCGGAGATAACACAAAGGCGAAGCCCAAGCCGTGTTCACAAATGGACCAAATGACCTGATATTGTAAGCCATTACTCGAGCCAATATAACACAATCAAGCACTGGCAAGCCCCAAGGCACTCACGTCGCGTCTCGACCGCTACGCCAACTGCGCCAACTTGCCCCCCGCAGCACGCTCGATGCCGCCCATCATGCGGTCGCGCATCTTGCGTGCGTCGGGATGGTCCTCGACGTCCTCGTCCTCGTCCGCATCGGCGCCCGCAGCCTCGCGGCGCGCGCGGGCGACCATAAAGTCCGCGACGAAGCGCGCGACGTCGTGCTCGCCGGCCTCGGCCTGCGCGCGCGGGCCCCACCGCCACTCGTACACGACGGCGCTGTCGTCGCCGGCGCCCTGCGTCGCGGCGGGCGCGCGCCCGCGCTTCTTCGGCGCGCCCTTTGCGTCGCCGACGCGCTGCAGGTCGAGGTAGCCCTGCCGCACGCACAGCGTGAGGAAGGCGTCGAGCGTCAGGAGCGGGCTCGCCATGCGTGTTGTCGTCGGGAGCGCGGCGTTGGGGAGCAGCCGCAGCCGCCGCAGGTACGCTTTGAGGTCGTCTGAGGGGTGTGTTCAGCAAGGGTGGATGTATGCGTATGTCGGGGTACGTACTATCTGGCAGGTTGCGTCCGTGCACTAGAATCAGGGAAAGTACGACGTAGAGGATCCCGACGAGCCCAAGCGAATCTGCACTCTCCCACGCGATGATTGACCCGGTCGGCTGCGACACACGTTCGTCCTCGTCCAGAACGTGGTCGTCGTCGATGTTGAGGTCTTCCTGCTCGATTCTGAGGATGTCTGCGTGTGGCGTGGTGGCGGCCTTGATGAGCCTGGGGTCGAGGTTTGAGCGCAGAATGTACGTCTTGGTGCCTGTAGGCGCGACTATAACCTAGTTAGTTTGAGCGAACACTGCCTAGAGTCAAAACCGAAGCACCTTTCTTCTTCAACCCCGGAGCGTTCTTGTCCTTCTGCTGCCCCTCTTTCGCCGCCTCCTTCTCTTCTGCGCGGTTCTGCAGCTCTACGAGTTCCATACCGAAGGTCTTGCGCAGGATGTCCTGGGCCCGTGCATAGACTTCGGCGAAGCGACGCGACTTCGAGCCCATCACTGAGGGGAATCAAGGTCAGGCCTTGTCTAGCAGAGATGACGCGCATACAAGCGCACCTTTCTTCGAGATCTCGTCTCGTCTCAGCGGGATGCGCTTCTGTTCGTTGAACAGCGCGAGCCGGACGAGGTCGTTCGCCTTCCTCTCGAGGTCCTGCAAGGGGTCAGCGCGGGCGAACACGCGTAGAGAGCACACGTACGCCATCGCCACGCTCCTCATCCTCCCCGTCCTCGTCGTCAGCCTCGCCATACCCGTCCTCGTCCTCGTCCTCCTCTTCGACGCGCCGGCGGCGGCCGTGCTGCGTCGCGGGCGGCATCTGCGAGTGTCCTGGCTGCGACTGCGATGGCTGCCGCTGGGAGCGTGCTCCTGCCCTCGCCATTTCGGTCTGTGAAAGGTGGCGGTGGTGGTGTCGGCGGAGGGAGGTCGCGACAAGATGGTGGTCGGGGTCGTGGAAGAACGCGTCTGAAATCGCACGCGTGCCCTAATTGGGCGCTCTACACACGTGAGGGCCACGCGATCGAACAGACGGCTGACCGACCGCCTTCGTCCGTCCGTGGCGAGCAGATCGTGCAAGAGCTCAGGCCCAGTGAGAATCTACAATGCGCGGATATGCACCGGTATGGCCTGGTATGCAGCGCAGACTCGAATTCTGTGCTCGTCTGCTGGCATCTGGCTTCGAGCGGCTAACGAGCTTACATCAGCGGACAGAAGCTCGGGCGTGGGGGAATGCATCGCGCTCGCGTCGCCATTGTGCACGGCAGCGCGACCACGGACGCGTCACATCGCGCGTCGTACATCGCACACCGCGCATCGTACATTGCACATCGCGCTGCAAGGTGCCGGCCGCCGTGTCCCGATGTGCATGCACATGGGCGTCTGCACACCTCGCCGCGTCGCTCCTTTGCATAGTGCGTGTGCGTGCGCACTCTGCACTCTGCACACGCGCCTGCGCACTGCACACCGTCTCTCCCTCGTCCTGCGCGCCCCTCCCACCATCGTCGCCGATGACATCAGCGCCACTGATCCCGCCCCGCCTTGCCTGCCCCGATCTGCCCGACAGTATATATACCCCCTGCGACGTTCCCCTTACCCGACCTCGACTTTCCTTCCCCCCACCATCTCCTCCTCTCTCATCCCCGCCAGCTGTCCCGCCACCCTGGTTGGTAAGTCTTTGGTCTCCGCCCTTCTCAGTCTTTTTCCTAACACATATTCACCACCCCCAAGCATTCAACCGCGCCAGCTCATCTGGCCGTTCTGGGCGCATATATGCGTCGAAATCGTACGTAATATCCTATTTCGACCTATTCAATGTGTTGAGCGGTGTTACAGGCCCAGGGGAATTGTGGAAGCGACCCTTGCGCACAGCTACACGCTCGAGGGCGGTGGCGAGGACGGTTATGGATAGACTATGTCCAAATATGTACATATTAATTCTCATACAAATAAAAACGCTATTTCCGATATAAAATATGCCCGATTCTGCTCTGGTCTGCGCACAAATGGCCTCAAGCTGAGACGCATATAGCCGCATTCCATAGCATACAGGACACGACGGGGCACGATGGGACATGTAAGTACGGGCGTCTACCATCTGCGATTTGTTCGATTTTTCTGCGCCCATCGTGCATGTCCTGTGCTTGTCTGTAATTCATCTGCACCACATATCTCGCACGATAGGAACATACCAGAACATTGTCAATTCTCACTGGGGCTCAGGAACCTACACTATTGAAGCCACGGCGCCCGTAAGGCCTCGAGGATTGCCTCAGGATATTATCAAGCGCAATAGCAGATATCCCGTTTGTTCCTCCCACCTCCACATTTGGCCTTTGTGCGCTGGCAGGACGGCTCAGCACGGCCGCTGTTCTACGAACGCTTCACACTAGCGTTACCTTTCGACTCTCCTCAGTGCCACGTCGATCACCATCAGCGGCGGCCATGCGATGTCAAACCCAAAATCATGGCTCTCGACCTACTCTTGGTCGATTCACGTCCTCAGAGTGTCTCCTTCTGAGGTTTCATCCAGCACTCTTCACGAAGGAGAAGCTCAACACAATGCAGCCCAAGCTGCTGACGAAGGAGAGCACAAGAACATTACTTGGGCACCTCGGGTAGCACAAGGGCATACACGGCATGGAAATGCGCTGCGACCGTGGAACTGCTGCACCTCACGGCTGCGCTCCATGACACCCGTTGCGTCACAGAACAACTGACGGAGAAGTACATCGTACAATGGCCCGACAATAGCGATCAACAAGATGGCGAGGCACTCCGCGTAGCTGGAGCACGAAATATCTCAGCCTCACCTCTGCTGAAATTTAGGAGGCTGGAGGCGAGCCTATGTCGAGGCATGGGCGTCCGAAGGTGGGCATTGACTTCTGGCTGCGATGGACTGGGACATCTCATCAACGTGTTCGGTGCTAGGCCTGTACACATGCATTGCGCAGACAGCGACTCAGTGAAGTTACGATGGCCGAGGAGCCGCACACCATCTCGGGAGAGCCTCTGCGAGACGCAAAGCGCCGCAGGGCTTTTGAGGCGCAAGACACACAGCACGGCATGGGAATCGGCTCATGCAACGGTACGCCGGGAAGACGATCCGCATGCACCCCCGCAGTCGCTTTGTCATGACCCGCAGACTCGCCCGCACCACTGGTCGACAAATCCACCGCGAGCCGACCCGCCTTCTGTTGGACTGGTAGACATCATAGCCTCTCCGCCTCCGGAACCCGGCACACCCCCGTGACCCCGTCTGCACGCGTGCCTGCGCCGCGCTGCCGGGTCTGATAGACGTATCTCGCTAGGAGGACAGGCGTGCGCCACGAGCAGCCATCGGCGTGCGGGCCCGCCGTCCGCGTGACCTGCTGTCGGTGCCCGGACCATGTGCAGGCAGCGTCGCCGCGGATCACGCCGGTGCGCGCCACGAAGGGCTTGGGAGCGGTGCCATCGCTCGGCCACTGCGCCTGCAGATGTGGCGCAGGTATTGGGGGGAGGGACTGTGTGCAGAGCGGTGGGAAGGGTGGGGGTGCCCCGCATGCGGGGTACGAAGCGCGGGGCGAGAGCGAAGAAGACGAGAAGCTGCGGGGGCTTGTCGGGCATAGCACTTCTGCTGTGCAGTAAGACACTGCGCTTCGGCCGGCCGAGATGAGGGCTTGCGCGGGTGCGGGGGGTGAACAGCCGCGAGCAGACTGCCAGGAGACGAACGCGAAAAGTCTGTCACGGGGGCGGTCCGAGGTATGTCTCTTTTCCTCGCTGCCATGTCATGATCTGCGGGTGGGCTTACCCGGCGCCGCCGCAGCGTCGACGCCTCGGATTCTGCGTTGCCCCTTCTGCGAGCTTACCCGGCGCTGTAGCAGCCTCGACGCACCGGATCCTCGTCGCCCATTCTGCGGATGCTCATTGGTCGTCTCCCTGGTGCAGCCCTTGCCCGCACTTCGCGCGCGCCGAGTGTGCGAAATACAATGTGCCGCGCGAGAGCGTTCTCGCAAATACAAATCGTCTCCCCCACACGACCCCAGTTCCCTCCGGGGCAGAAGCGCGGGCAGCGGGGGCCTTCCATTCCTTGCGCGCCGTGGAAGCGGTCGTCAGGGCTCTCTGCGTGCCTCCTCGCACAGCATTGCGGCACCCGTCCCCTGGCCCGCCGCTGCGCCCCCGCAAGGCGCCGCCGATGGCAAGTGCGCATCGTTGGGCCGCTGCAGCGCACGTCTAGCGGCCGCGAGGGTGTTCGGCCGGTGTCGGGGGGCGCGAACGACGCTGACATAACGATTGGGGCGGCCGGCAGGGGAGGGGTGACGTGACGCCGTGACGATCGCCGCTTATGCCCGATCGCGCGGGAGATCGATCTCGTTCTGTGCATTTCGTCGCGCACTCTGGGCTCGGTCCCCTCGTCGGACTCGGCAGGTGAGCGTTGCAGTGATTCTCGACGCTGCTGCTGCTGACTGGGTAGCTCTCGTCACGTGCAGGATGCGGGTGGACGCAGAGGACACCGCGAGAGACCCGGCGTCGGGACCGGATCATGGCAGCTTTGTGGCGTCGCGGGGCGCTCGATCACGTCGGCGACGCTCCAACCGCTCTCCTGGCCGTCATTGGTGGAGTCTCCTTGTCACTTGACTGGGCCTCCACATGAACACTCTCCAGGTCTGGGCGTCTGTCACGGTGACGACTCGACGTGGTTCACCGGCGACGGGTGGATCGTTGCGAGCTACAAACGTTCCTCTGCGAGTGAGATTCTGAAAACATCGCAGGGGCGCTTTTCAAAACATCGCAGGGGCGCTACTCTCCTCCCTTTTCGTGCCACAACACCAGCAACCCTCGCTCCCGCACCCTCTCGCACACAGCGTCCTCTGCAACCCGGGAAACACCTCGCATTGGCACCCCTCGACTGCCCGCCCCCGGCTTCAACCGCTGCGCCCCTACAACCGCCGCGGCTGCACCTCGAGTCGGCTCCCGGCGTGATGTCGAAGATCGCCCGTCGCCGGCGGGACACGGGGCATCCAGGTCCTCGTCCGGCCTGAGCGCATCGCCTGAGCTCGCAGTGGGCCCGCCGCTGGCAGCCGAGCAGCTGCATCGGCGCGCGAGCACCGCATCGAAATCCCCTGCAGACTCAACGGACGCCGGGTCTTTGCAGCGGCGAGCGGCGAGTGGCGAGCGGCGAGCGGTCTCCCGGACCCGACCCGCGGTGTTTTGGCCGTCAAATTACCTTGCAGGTGGTCGCCTCAGACAAACGCTTCGGACCCCGCTGCCCTCGGCCCGGGCGCCACCTGTCGCCGCATGTCGTGCCGCCGTCCTTGGGGCTGCGAAACCCGTGATCGAAGAAAGGTTGACCGAGGTCCGCGGCAGCACGGTTCGCGCGAAGCCGAAATGTCGATTCGAGCCAGAATGCGCGGGCAGCGACAAGGCGGTCGTTTCGACACAGGGCTGTGACGAGTGGCGGACAGCCAGTGAGTACCGCACCCCGCCAGACAAGAGAGAGTCGATGCTCACAAAGGTTGTGCAGGCTCTGCGGCCGACCATCGACGCGACGGCATGTATAGGCGGAGCCCAGGTCGCGGGACGTCCGAAAATCAAGTCAAAATACCGCAGCTGGAGACTACGCTGGCAGTGCGTCGTCTGCCTCCCGTCACCGCGCCGCCCCCGCCGCCGCCTGCAGGCCCCGTATCCGCGCCGTCGGCTTCGGCCCAGGGTCATCGCCATGAACGGCTCGGAGATGCTACCGGGGCGCAGCCGGTCCGCGACGCGTCCCCGGCTTCACGAGCTTGAGCGGCGGCACCGGTGGATGCTCCCTCGACGCCACTCTGCATGAACCGCCCGTCGAACGTCAGGATATCGACCCACTGGCAAAGTCGGCCCCTCGTCACCGCACCGTCGACGCCCGGGCCGAAGCTCTTGTGCCCGAATCTGCGCCGCCACCGCCACCGCCGGCTGCAGACGGTTCACAGGGCGTCCAGATCTCGAGCGAAGTTTGCCCGACGTTCACGGCCTGGGGGCGGCTGGGCGGCAGAGACAGTGTCCGCGCGGTCGGCTTCGCGGGAAGTCGAAGAGTCGATGCTGAGGCAACGCGCGTCGTCGAAGCTGCAGACGGTGTCGATGCGATCTGTTGCAGAGTATTGTCCATGCGCAGAGCCCGCGCGGCCTCGAAAACGCGACGCCGACCTCCAACTTCGAGTCGGAGCCGAGATCGCGGCGACTTGAGCGTGCGAACGGCCGTTGTGCTGGCACGCGCGCCGGGCAAGATATGTCTTTGGCGGAGGCCACGAGCGACGGCGGCGGCAGGTCGGAAATCAAGCTGCCCTAGGAGAGTGACAGCCGCCATTGGTGAGTACGACGCCACGCTCGTGCAGCTCTCGTGGCACTCACCGTTGCCGCCATCGGATGCACCCAGCTCTCCGCGACTCTATCGCCACCGGCGCGTCCGTCGTCTTGCGCCTCAGAGTGCCACGCCATGCGACCGAGTTGGGATCGCGCTCATGGCGAGCGGCGCACGCGATCTGAGGCGGCGACATTCGTGCCCGCCGTGCGTCGCCTGTCGTCGTCCTCGCAGCCGTACGGGGCTCGGTATCGGGAGCATGTCTTGCACCGCGGCATGCCACGTCGTCGGCGGGGCAGGTGTTGAACCCGCCATCCTGGCGAGCACAGCGAGGCGAGCATTGCAGAGACAGCGCGGGAGCCGGTGGTGGCAGGAAAAAGAGCCATCGAGGGGGCTGTGGGAGGGGTAGCTACAAAGGCAACCGCAGTCATTAATCAATAATAGTATTAGCCGTCCCCAACGGCGTTTTGCAGACAATGCCTTGGCTAGAGCCGTCCCGTGCTCGGGGTTTGTTGCGCGGAGCGCCTGCGGCGTCTGCGCTTGCAGTGGCTGCGGGCTTGGCGGGCATCTGCCCGAAGGCGCCTTTGGGCGCAATCTTCTCTTGCAGCTGTACACCCAAGAGGCTTGTACATTCTGGCTGGTTCATGCCAGTCTGAATGTGCAAGCCTCTTTGGTTTCCATGCTGGCTTAGCTGCGGCCTTGCACAGATTGAGAGAAAGCATCACACCCTGCTGAGGCTGCCGGAGATTGAGCCTATCCATCAGCAGCATTCGGCACCTGCTCGCCAGCCGAACAACCTGTGCACGTCACATCGTAATCTTGCCTGATCTGAGCTGCCCGAGCACCCTGAGCTGGTATCTACTGAGATCACTCGGAGGATGGAATAAATATTCTTGGGCCAGCCAGCCCACTCTACAGAGTATTGCAATGCAATCAGCTGGACTGTCGAGTCGTCAGCATAGCCCCAGCAGTGGGCGACGTCTGCGTCCACGTCGCCGGTCGCCATCGCTGAGATCAGATTCAGATCTCGCCGACGCGCGCGAGAACGGGCTCACCGATCAACCTGTTTATGCCCGCCGTGATGGCGTCTTCGTCTGTCTTGCGGCAGTACTCTGCTGCAGGGCCTAGACGCAACCCGGGTAAGTCTCACCAGTGGTCTCGAGCGAGCAGCGGCAATACAACACTAACCCCGGGCCCGCGCAAGCTCGTCGTGCATCTCGCTAATGCAGCGCGCCGACGACGTTGAACGGGCATCGTGCGCAACTCGAGAGAACGACCGTCGGTGGTGTGACTCGGAGGAGTTCCCGCCGTCGAGCCCGCGCTTTGATACGGGAACACCGCAGTGCCGGCGTCGGGAAGCGCGCCCGCGGTGACCGTGTCTGCTCGCGCGTGTCGCACCGACGCCGCTGCCTCCCAGAGTGACGGCGCGGCGGCGGGCGGAAAAGCTGCACAGACGGACAGGTCGGTCGACTCGGAGACGGTGGCCGATAAGCGGGATCATGGAACCGTCAGCGCCTCGCACGCGCCACGAAGCCCTCGCCTGCCCCTCTCGCTTCACGCGTCAACGTTCTCCTCCCGCCTCCCGCCTCCCGCCTCCGTCGCGTCGACGGGCCCTGTCGAGACTCTAGGCCGTTTCAGCAACGCAGGTGCACCACAGCTGTGCCTGATGCTTGTGGTCTCGGGTAGGCATTCGCTCGGCGTGCTCTGCCGAGCATCAGCTTGTGCCGAACCGCCGAAATCGACGAACACCGCTGCCCGTGCAAGGGCCTCGCGAATCTCGAGCTCAGACGGTTGTGGGCAGCATGCCAGCTTGAGGGGACCTGCGAGGTGAATGCACAAGTCGGATACAGCTGAAATCGCACCGAGGATGTGCGAAAACCCACTGGCAGCCAGCGGGACACACTCTCTCAGCAGGTACGCGCGATCACCGCCGTTTGTGACGCCTGTACTCGATTTAAACGACGCCTGACTTTGTTGTCCGATTCAGGGTACAACCCCCAGCCCCAAATGACGCCGCCTGCGAGCCTGCACTATGCCGAACGCGTACAACGCGCTGTCCGGACAGTCCGCGTCTCGACCCCTCCTTCGCTCGCCCAGGCGCGACTCGGCAGCACTCCGAGCGGCGCTCGCGTACCGGCTAGGCGCCATCATTCGCGGAGACGGTCACGCCGCGGCGGTCGAGACTCCAAGAGAGCACGGCCGCTCCTCGTTCTGCCTCCGCCTGTGGCTGCCTTGGCGTGCAGAACCGTGCACCCGAGTGGCGAGCATCAGGGAGATGGCGGCATCGTCTCGCTGGGGATGCAGGGTGGCGTCGGGGGCAGTCGCGTACGCGAGCTGCATTGGTGTTCCGGTGGGGTTTGCAGAGTATAAGACGGTGAGCATTTCGGTCTCTTGGGTTTCAGCAGTCTCAGCTCACTCCTCTCCTCCTCTCCTCCTCTCATCGGCTCATCGGCCCATCCCCTCCGTCTTGCTTACGCCGCGTCTCCGCTCCCGCCGATGCTTCAACCCCCAACATCGACGCTCCCCCGCCGACTGCATGTCATCCCAGCCGTTCCGTCATCGACGTCATGGCCTTGTTCCTGGCCTCGGTTCACCGGCCACTTGGCTCGACTCACACTCGCATACGATCTCAACCGGTGAGTAAGTAATGCTTTTCATTGGCTGCGGCATTCATTAATTCGACGCCGGCTACTAGATCGAGCTCTCTCGTGCGTGCACAGTTCTCGCTGACTGCACGATGCTATACTGACGTTCGCCTGCAGTGCCTGCTAGTGATTGCTCCACGGCAGGCGACCTTCGCGCGGCCGCGCTCGCCGTCGGCGGTTCACAGAGTCAATGCTCGCTGTTGCCGGCCGGCGGCTGTCTGGACTCGCCAGTCGACCACGAGAGCGGCTCGGCTGTGTCACCCAGGCGCAAACGCTTGTCCGCTGCCAAGCCAGAGTAGGCCGCGGCCTGCCCGCTGCGAATTCCGTCGAACAATGTGACGGTACCCGTCGCTCGCATTATTCTCGCGCCGTGGGCTGACCGCGCAGCCGGATCTAGGCCGCGTCCAGTGCAACTGAACCGCCGGAACGCCGAGTAAACGCCTCCGCGGAAGGCTTCGATTCAATCTCTTGCCAGAGACAGCAGCCTGCCGGCCTCGTTTCACACCACCAGGACCTGCCCCACCCCTCGACATCGTGCTCGCCCCGTCTGCCGCCGTGAGCAGTGTCGTCGAGACCATCTGTCCCGCTAATCTCACGTGCTCGCTCGCCAGTATGCGCCAAAGGCCGACGGCGACATCCTGCGGCAATCTCAAACACCTTCGGTCGCACCCGCTCTTTCGTCTGCCAGCGACAACGACGCCCAGGCACGCAGTCACGGTGCCCGCCTGCAATGTCGCCTGCCCACACTCACCCGACATCTCGACAGAATCGCTCCGTACCCGCCAAGCAGGCCCATCCGGCGTCCTCGGCAGCGGGCGACGCACTCCAGCTGCTCGACTCAACATCACTCTCCCTAGGCACCCTCCTTGGCGGTGCGCACGCGGCTCTGGCTGTTGTCCGTCTCCGTCGCGGTGCCAGCAACCTCACAGGACCCTTTTAGCCAGGCCCACGATCACAATCTCGAGGCTGTGAGTCGCTGACGTGGGGCAGGAACTGGCTACGCGCGACTCTCGCGCTAGGTACGTCGCCCGCACTCCGAGTCGGTGCCACTATTGACTAATCCAGCGTGTCTACCGCACTCGGACACTCGCCGCCGGCAGGCCAAACTGTTCCTCAAGCCCACGGGCCCTGCCGGCTGACAGGCTAGTCCAATAGGTTGCCTGTCCACCCGCTCGGCTCAAGGCCATCCCATGAACCTCGCAGCGGTCTCGCCTCTGTGCCGACTGCACCGGTCTCGGTACGTGCCCTGCACTGTATCCTTGCCGCCCTGAACTGACCCTCACACGCGCAAACAAAGTCAGGCATGCACGACCCGCTGCTCGACTCAACACCGCTCTTCGCGGATATCTCCACCGTCGGTGACCCCGTCATCCGCCGCTGTCCGCCGCCCGTCCTGCCGTCGTATCGACCCCATCACGCGCCAACCGCCATGCCGCCCATCGCGAGCCCGTTGTGTGTCGATAACGCGAACGCCGGGCAGATCCCCACCCCGCCGTCTCGTCTGCGGACTGTCGTAATGGCTGCGCGATCGCAACCGACAGTACGTCGCCCGCCCTGCCTGCCCTTCGTGCTTCAGTCAACTCGCGGACCCAGCCCTGTCGATCTATGCGGATAATTATTGTCAGCAGGTGCGCCCGATCTCCGCGATCACCCAGGTTCCGCCACCTGACATATGCCTTTGACAGGTCGCCTATCCGTCGCCTCGACCCAACGCCGCTCCCCTCAGTCTTACAGCCGTCTTGCCCGTCGTTCTGTCCGCTTGGATTGTCTGGACCCCCCTCGACAGGTACGTTTAAATCAAGATTTGCATCGTGCGCGATCACTCACGCAAGGCCATAGAATGGCCGCTCGGACACCTATGGCCCAGCCGCTCGACTCAACACCGCTCCTATCGCCGGGTTGTCACGGTGCTATTGTGAGTACTTTTTCATTCCTTAATCCTACGAACGCACTGACCAGGCTGCTGTCCAGGTACTCTACTCGACTACCTGGCCCGTTCGGCGTGCTACGGTGCTGTCATCGTGTGGTAAGCCTTAACCGTCGGTTGTATACCGCGATTAAATAGGCTGTCCGCAGATCACCCAGCTGCTCAACTCAACACCACACGGGCCGGTTCGCGACCTGTCGCACGTGAAGGCACCACCCGCCGTCTTCGCGCCAAGCATCAGCGGCTTGCCCTACCGCCGCTCCTGGACGCCTACGCGCCGGTGCGCCCGGCTGCCGTGGTCTCTCGCCCGCGCGAACGCACACAAGGCTGCAAGCGCCGCCTTCAACTGCACTGACCCTGTGCTCCCCGCCGTCGGTCTCGCGTTACCCGCCGACATCCGCGACGCTGCCCCAACCCCCGCCAACGCCTGACGCCGCCGACCGTCCGCCGCGGCCAGTGCCGTCGTCGCTGCGCTCGACATTGGCAAGCACGCCCGCGGTGGCCCGCGTCCAAGTGCAAGTGCAAGTGCAAGTGCAAGTGCAAGTGCACAACCTGCGTCAATCCCACCCGCCCGCGTCGTTTCAAGGGCACGCAGCAGCGGGCCACGCCACCTGGGGTGTGTCGCCATGTTCTTTGCACGATGACATGGCGCTGACGCCGTCCTGGATTCCTGCCGCCAGCCACCACCGCATGGCGCAGTCCGCCCGACGCTCACGCCCATCGTCGGCCGCCGTGCACCCCCGGCCGCTCGATCAAACACCAGACGACGTAGCTGCCGTCCAATAGCCGCTGCGGCGTGGCAACCGGCCTCCTCGCGGGCCCCAGTCGCATGGCACGCACGGACGCTCCGGAGACTAGACTGCGCGCACGCGAGGTACGCTTGGGTACCGATGCGACCGCGCCGCTCGACTCAACACCGCTCCCTTCAGTCTGCTCCGCGACATGCCTTCGTGGTGGCGGCGTACTGTGCCGTGGTGCGTTGGCGGAGCAGACCGGGATGACGCGCGTCCTGGGGCCCCTCTAGGTCGCTCTGCTGTCAGTAAGACGGTGCCGCGGATTCTGGCCAACCATGACTGCCCCACGAGACCGGCAGTGTCCACGGCACTCAACGGCTTGGAAGGAGGCGGGAGGCGAGCCACCGTCGACGGTCCCGAGAGTGCGCGAGGGTGTCCCAAGGCTCGCAAAGGTGTGTGTGTGCAAGGCTGCGAGCACGGCCGCGCGGGTCAGACGCCGACAAAGTTGCGGGACACGGGGCTATCTATTGCTCAGCAGAGAGGGCGTATGTACAGCTTGTATCTAGACTACTGCAATGAATCTATCGTGAAAATTAGACTATGAAACTGCAGAGTTTGAGAAGTGAACTCACAATTCTGGCAGAGCTCACTGAATGCGACCCCGCGCTGCGACACGCCGTGTCCACACCACAGGGCGCCAGCGCAACCCTCGACGACGCGAGAGCCGAGGTCCTCGCTCGCTGCTCGGGGTGTGCAGCTCGCCGCGGGCTCGCACGCGTTGCATTTCCGCGCGACTTGCACGCTCAGAGCCGCGCCAGCCGCCTCGTCGTGGTATGCACGAGCACGCTCTGCCTTTCGCCCGAACGCCACGTCCATCGTTCTGCCAGACCGCTACGCCCGAGCCTCCTCGTTTGGCCGCCTCGGGTGTGCAACCGCCCGCGAGTGTTCGTCTTCGACGACGGCTGCTACGCCTCGCCGAGGCGCTGCTGCTGGTTGAACAGCGCGAGCCGCACGCCGAGCGTTCGAGCTCCTGCACGAGGTTGTCGAAGGCGGACAGAGTGTGCACAAGCACGTACGTCGTTTCCACGTCCTTCATCTCCCCTCGCCATATCCGTCTTCGCCCAAGTCCACGCGTCGAGAGCCTTGCGCACCTATCTTCGAGATCTCGTTCCGTCTCAGCGGGATGCGCTTCTGTTCGTTGAACAGCGCGAGCCGGACGAGGTCGTTCGCCTTCCTCTCGAGGTCCTGCAAGGGGTCAGCGCGAGCGAACACGCGTAGAGAGCACACGTACGCCATCGCCACGCTCCTCACCCTCCCCGTCCTCGTCGTCAGCCTCGCCATACCCGACCCCGTCCTCGTCCTCGTCCTCCTCTTCGACGCGCCGGCGGCGGCCGTTCTGCGTCGCGGGTGGCATCTGCGAGTGGCCTGGCTGCGACTGCGATGGCTGCCGCTGGGAGCGTGCTCCTGCCCTCGCCATTTCGGTCTGTGAAAGGTGGTGGTGTTGGTGTCGGCGGTGGGAGGTCGCGACAAGATGGTGGTCGGGGTCGTGGAAGAACGCGTCTGAAATCGCACGCGTGCCCTAATTGGGCGCTCTACACACGTGAGGGCCACGCGATCGTACAGACGCTGACCGACCGCCTTCGTCCGTCCGTCACGGCGAGCAGATCGTTCAAGAGCTCAAGAACCTACACTATTGAAGCCACGGCGCCCGTAAGGCCTCGAGGATTGCCTTAGGATATTATCAAGCGCAATAGCAGATATCCCGTTTGTTCCTCCCACCTCCACATTTGGCCTTTGTGCGCTGGCAGGACGGCTCAGCACGGCCGCTGTTCTACGAACGCTTCACACTAGCGTTACCTTTCGACTCTCCTCAGTGCCACGTCGATCACCATCAGCGGCGGCCATGCGATGTCAAACCCAAAATCATGGCTCTCGACCTACTCTTGGTCGATTCACGTCCTCAGAGTGTCTCCTTCTGAGGTTCATCCAGCACTCTTCACGAAGGAGAAGCTCAACACAATGCAGCCCAAGCTGTTGATGAAGGAGAGCACAAGAACATTACTTGGGCACCCCGGGTAGCACAAGGGCATACACGGCATGGAAACGCGCTGCGACCGTGGAACTGCTGCACCTCACGGCTGCGCTCCATGACACCCGTTGCGTCACAGAACAACTGACGGAGAAGTACATCGTACAGTGGCCTCACAATAGCGATCAACAAGATGGCGAGGCACTCCGCGTAGCTGGAGCACGAAATATCTCAGCCTCACCTCTGCTGAAATTTAGGAGGCTGGAGGCGAGCCTATGTCGAGGCATGGGCGTCCGAAGGTGGGCATTGACTTCTGGCTGCGATGGACTGGGACATCTCATCAACGTGTTCGGTGCTAGGCCTGTACACATGCATTGCGCAGACAGCGACTCAGTGAAATTACGATGGCCGAGGAGCCGCACACCATCTCGGGAGAGCCGCTGCGAGACGCAAAGCGCCCCAGGGCTTTTGAGGCGCAAGACACACAGCACGGCATGGGAATCGGCTCATGCAACGGTACGCCGGGAAGACGATCCGCATGCACCCCGGCAGTCGCTTTGTCATGACCCGCAGACTCGCCCGCACCACTGGTCGACAAATCCACCGCGAGCCGACCCGCCTTCTGTTGGACTGGTAGACATCGTAGCCTCTCCGCCTCCGGAACCCGGCACACCCCCGTGACCCCGTCTGCACGCGTGCCTGCGCCGCGCTGCCGGGTCTGATAGACGTATCTCGCTAGGAGGACAGGCGTGCGCCACGAGCAGCCATCGGCGTGCGGGCCCGCCGTCCGCGTGACCCGCTGTCGGTGCCCGGACCATGTGCAGGCAGCGTCGCCGCGGATCACGCCGGTGCGCGCCACGAAGGGCTTGGGAGCGGTGCCATCGCTCGGCCACTGCGCCTGCAGATGTGGCGCAGGTATTGGGGGGAGGGACTGCGCGGAGGCCTCGCAGGGGTGCCCCCGCATGCGGGGAAGGAAGCGCGGGGCGAGAGCGCGAAGGCGAGAAGCTGCGGGCTTGTCGGGTAAGGCCCTTCTGCTGTGCGCGGCAAGACACTGGGTTTCGGCCGGACGTGCTCGACCTGTGCGGGAGCGGAGGACGCACAGACGTCAGAAGACAGAGACGAAAAGTCTGTCACGGGGGCGGTCCGAGGTGTGTCTTTTTTCCTCGTTGACATGTCATGATCTGCGGGTGGGCTTACCCGGCGCCGCCGCAGCCTCGACACAACCGGATGCTGCGTTGCCCCTTCTGCGAGCTTACCCGGCGCTGTAGCAGCCTCGACGCACCGGATCCTCGTCGCCCATTCTGCGGATGCCCATTGGTCGTCTCCCTGGCGCAGCCCTTGCCCGCACTTCGCGCGCGCCGAGTGTGCGAAATACAATGTGCCGCGCGAGAGCGTTCTCGCAAATACCAAATCGTCTCCCCCCACACGACCCCAGTTCCCTCCGGGGCAGAAGCGCGGGCAGCGGGGGCCTTCCATTCTTTGCGCGCCGTGTCGAAGCGGTCGTCAGGGCTCTCTGCGTGCCTCCTCGCACAGCATTGCGGTACCCGTCCCCTGGCCGGCCGCTGCGCCCCCGCAAGGCGCCGCCGATGGCAAGTGCGCATCGTTAGGCCGCTGCAGCGCACGTCTAGCGGCCGCGAGGGTGTTCGGCCGGTGTCGGGGGGCGCGAACGACGCTGACATAACGATTAGGGCGGCCGGCAGGGGGGGAGGAGTGACGTGACGCCGTGACGATCGCCGCTTATGCCCGATCGCGCTGGAGATCGATCTCGTTCTGTGCATTTCGTCGCGCACTCTGGGCTCGGTCTCCTCGTCGGACTCGGCAGGTGAGCGTTGCAGTGATTCTCGACGCTGCTGCTGCTGACTGGGTAGCTCTCGTCACGTGCAGGATGCGGGTGGACGCAGAGGACACCGCGAGAGACCCGGCGTCGGGACCGGATCATGGCAGCTTTGTGGCGTCGCCGGGGCGCTCGATCAGGCAAAATTGCGACGAGATCCGTCGGCGACGCTCCAACCGCTCTCCTGGCCGTCATTGGTGGAGTCTCCTTGTCACTTGACTGGGCCTCCACATGAACACTCTCCAGTGCACCAGTGCTGCGATCTTTTGGCGCGCGAGAGACACACCGGAGACGAGTGCGTGCGCGGCGGACAGCGAGACACGGACGGCTTCAGTGTTTCGAGCGGCAACGATTTCTCCGCGACGGTGGAAGGTTCCACGGGCGAAGGAGACGAAGTTCCGGCAGACGTGTTCTTCCCGCCGGCCGCGGTTGGGAAGGCAAGGGGGGCCCCGACGCGCTCCACCCCGGACTGCAGCCATGTGCTGCCCTCTCCAGATTCCCTTTTGCGACGGCTTGTTCCAATGTTCCCAGGGCCAAGTGATGTCATCCGAAATTTGCGATGGGCGTGCGCTCGGCCGTCGCAAGCGAGCGAAGGGGAGCGGCTGCGAGGGGGCCCCCTCCGTTCCTTATAAAGCCTTCCCCGCCTCCGGAACCCCAGATTGTCGTCTCTCCTCACACTCCATCTCCTCTCACGACCTTGTCCACGCTTCGCTGCAGGCGATCTCGCTCCAGCACGACTTTTGCTTCCGACAACGTCCACCACGACATCCGTAGTCTCGTGATCGCTCGGTCGTGATGGCTCTCTTCTATGTGTGAGTGTGGTGCCTCGAAATTTCGCCGACGCTAGTCCCTGACGAGCCCGCCCGTTTCCAGGCAAGGTGTGCCAATAGGCTACACCGCGATCATGCTCGCCTTGTTGGCGTCCATGGGTGGTGTGAGTCCCGATCACCGTCGTTCCCGATGTGCCGCCCACTGACACCCACATGCCCTAGTTCATCTTCGGTTACGACACCGGCCAGATCTCCGATATCCTGCTCATGGACGACTTTCTCCTACGCTTCGCGACATGCACCGACCACACGAACTCTGCGACGTGCAAGTTCTCGATCGTCCGTGAAGGTCTGATCGTCGCTTTGCTGTCCATCGGTACTTTGATCGGCGCGTTGCTCGGTGCTAGGTACGTCTCGCCTTTCGTCCCTTGGGCTGCAGGAGACTGACAGGCTTGTAAAGGATCGCTGATGCACTCGGTCGTCGTCGCGCCATGACGAGCGAGTGCTGCATCTTCATCGTCGGTGTCATCGTCCAAATCACCTCCGAGCACACATGGGCCCAGTTCGCCGTCGGCCGCCTCATCTCTGGCCTCGGTATCGGCGCGCTGTCCGCCGCGGTGCCCATGTACCAAGCCGAGACCGCGCCGCCGCAGATCCGCGGCACGCTCACGGCGACATACCAGCTTTTCATCACCTTCGGTATTCTCGTCGCCTACTGCATCTCCATCGGCGCGCGGTACATCCCGAACTCGGGCTCGTGGCGCACCGTCATCGGCATCGGCATCCTCTGGCCCCTCATCCTCGGCCTCGGCATCCTCACCATGCCCGAGTCGCCCCGCTGGCTCGCGTCCAAGGGCCGCTACGACGACGCGCGCCGCTCCCTCGCACGCTCCCGCGGCATCCCTCTCGACGAGGCCGAGCACAACAAGAAGATCCACCGCGAACTCGAAGACATGCGGAGCGCGATCGAGTACGAGGCGTCCGTCCGCGCCGGCTTCGTCGACTGCTTCAAGCCCGAGCGCAAGCAGCTCTACCGCACCCTTCTCATGATGGCGCTGCAAATGTTCCAGCAACTCACCGGTGCCAACTATTTCTTCTACGTGAGTGCCGCTTGCTGTCGAGTGTCATGATTCGGTGCTGACGTCTCTGCTACAGTACGGCGCGACGATCTTCCAGTCCGTCGGCATCAGCGACTCCTTCGTCACCCAGATCATCCTCGGCGCGGTCAACTTCGGGTGCACGTTCGGCGGGATGTATGTCATGGAGCGGTTCGGCCGCCGTCTGCCGCTCATCCTCGGCGGCATCTGGCAGTCCGCGTGGCTCTTCGTCTTCGCCGCGGCGGGCACGGCGCACAACCCGCAGGAGAGCAAGAGCACGGGCACGCTCATGATCGTCTCGGCGTGCCTGTTCATCCTCGGGTACGCGATGACGTGGGCGCCGGGCGTGTGGATCCTCACGGGCGAGACGTTCCCGACGCGGACGCGCTCGTACCAGGCGTCGCTCGCGGCGGGCAGCAACTGGCTCTGGAACTTCCTCCTCGCGTTCTTCACGCCCTTCATCACGAACGCGATTGAGTACCGGTACGGCTTCGTCTTCGCGGCGTGCAACCTCGCGGGCGCGGTCGTCGTGTACCTCTTCCTCTACGAGAGCAGCGACCTCAGCCTCGAGAGCGTCGACATGATGTACTGCGACCCTGCGTGCAAGCCGTGGACGAGCCGGACGTGGGTGCCCGAGGGCTTCGCGGACCGTGCGGACCTCGTCGAGGCCGGCCGCGCGGCCGAGAACCGCAAGAGCCCCGAGGGCGTCGAGGAGAGCCGCGTCGAGAAGGTCGAGCAGCCCGCGGGCTACTTCGAGACGTCGAAGGTGTAGCCGGTCTGCTCTCTCTGTACTTCCGTGTCCCCTCCCCCTTACTCCCTTCGACAAAATCTCCTCACCCTCCCGTGTATTTCTACCCCGCGCGGTTCACGCACGCTCTTCTCCGTCGCTTCGGGCCCACACGCACCCACGCACGCACACGCACCTCATGGCAACCGCAAGATGTCTTTGCTCTGCACAGACTGCACTTTTTATATATCAGTAATGTACTACTATAATACCCGTTCCCGCACACACGCGTTTTTGCGACAGTGGCCGATGCTACCTCTGTTTCTCATGTATGTCCTGTAGCAATATATACCATTGATTGCATCTGGTCTCGGGCGGTGTGATGATGTGTGATTGCGTGCGCTTTTCAAGTGTGTTGAGTGTGGTGTTGGTGAGTCTTCGTGTGCTGTGTCGTTACTCTTGTTTGAACATTGAAGTCACCCACATAAGGATACCTGTGCTAACTTATCGAGCTCTGCTGCTAACTATAACCATTGCCACGACTGCGGGTACATAAACTACTGCTAGGTACGAGAGACACTTCAAGATACAAGTACAGCAACATTCTGAAGACACTGAAGCTGGGTGGGTACATACTACGCTGACACGACACATGTACATACAGGCTACGAGAGACACTTCGAGATACAAGTACAACATAACCCTGCAAACTCTGGACCTGAACTGTACATACTATGGACCTGCCACGACACAGCGGGACACAACATACGGGACCTCGGAATACAAGTACAACACAATGTGACAAAACCAGAGATACGCCATCTACAGCACCCCACGCAAGGTATACTCGACACCGCTGGCAACCAAGGCAAGTGCGAGGAACAGAGTGAACGCGATGCGCTGGGCATAGTCCTCAGGCAGTCTGGCATCAGCCAAGTCCTGTGCAGTGGGTGCCAATGGCAGAATGGCGCTGCGTGCAGTGACTGGGTTTGTGTTCGGCAGTTCAGGGACTGTCTGCACGTGCTTGTTGGTAGCAGTCTGTGTGGTGCTGACTAGCAGCTGAGCTTCATTGTTATGGTCAGCCTTATTCTCGGCCAGGCTGCCTCTGCCACTGTCAGCCTCAGTCTCACTATCGGCCTTGCTCTTGCCTTGACCCTCGTCTACAGGCGTGCTGGCCTGAACTTGTGTGTCTTGGAGTACAGATTCTGCATTAGTGATCAGCTCAAGTTTGTGAAACATGTGCAAGCGCTTACCAGTGCTAGTGGCAGAGTTCTCTTGTGTGTGCTCAGGATTTGGATTACAATTGATATCCAGCGCAGGCAGCAGAGGCAACTCTTCGTCAGCTTGAATGGCAGCTTTAGGATCTGTGTTCTCGATGGAGAACTTGTGCTCCTGGCCAGGTGCATTCTCAATTGGAGCCACAATGTTGCTGTCAAATAGAGTAACAGCACTTGGCTGCTTCAAGTGCGCCTCTGCACTATGCTGAAAGCCTTCAAAAATTTGCACTGACTCAGAGGTTGCTGTGCCCCAATTTTGCTCCAGTGACTCCAATAGCAAATCTTTGTCCCAGACACCATTTCCATATGTGTATGCATCCTTGCTCCTATATAACTCATAAAATGCATCCATATACTGCTCTGTATATGCACTTTGCTGTATTGCCTCATTTTCATTCATGTAGATCACATGGGCCTGATGGCTAGCATGAGCAATCAGTGGATCTAGCTCATCAGTATTAAGCCTAAATTTGATAACTCCCCATTTGATTGCATGAATAACAGGATGCTTGTCTCGTGAATGACCTGTTTCACAAACTTCAAAAACAATCCAAGCACTGCGTAGGCTTTTCCATGATGCTTCGTATGTAATATTTGCAAGAGTGTATGGTATATTGGGAAGTATTACTCCTCTTGCCTTCAAGTTTAGATACTCCTTGTCAATTGCCTTAATATTCATTGAGCTTGATGAGAACAGCAGATTTTCTCCATGGTCAGTGATGTAGTACGGTCCAGCAATAGTGGCTAAATGGTAGTATGTATCTGAATTGTGCTTTGACATTATTTGCTCAGAGAACATGTTGCACTCTGGCTGACTTGTCAGTCTAATCATGCTAGATTGATCACAAAAGACCTGAATCTTATGCCTTTGCTGAGAGATAACATTGATGGTAATCTCAGTGGCAAAGGGCTTGGTAGGTATCATCTTCATAAAAATAGATGTTAACATAGCAGGGGAAAAATGTTTGCAAAGCTCTTTCCAAGCTTTCTCTGATGTTGTATTCAGATTATAGACTGGAATGACATCACAGTGCCTGTGAAGGCAGTAACCCAGCACTGCAACTCGATCTAGCTCATTGGTGCAGTGACATGCCTGAAGGTCACGTGGAAATTCAATACAATTATTGTGAAGGTATACTGCATTGTCATCAAGTTGGCTCCAAATGTTTGCAAACTGATTTGCAACCTGCAAAGAGATGGAGTCAATTGTCAATCCTCCTGGAAGCCATTGTCCCTGAAGAGCTTCCTGTACTGTCCAGACACGATTGAACCAATGGCGTGGAGATCGAAGAAAATCTTCAGCTGTGGTGCATGGTATACCAAGGCCATTTAAATACACAATTGAGTATCTGTTCCTTGGCTCTCCCTGATAAACAAATCCAATAGTGGGAACATCAATCTTCCACTCCTTGAGGCGCTGTTCTTCATATTCCTTAAGGCCCTCTTGTCTCAAACATAGCACATCAAGCCAGACATATTCAGCACCCATATTGAGGAGCTCAATGCGAACATGCTCAAGTGTTGTTGCATGAGGAAAGGGCACAGGCCATTGTCTTCCATTGATGTCTGTCCAGAGGTCTTCACGTTCTTCTTTAGCAACCCAACTGTGTGACACTGTCCAAAGTCTTCCATCAATCTGAGCAAGATCTTCTCTAAGTGTGTCAGTGTTTCGAATTGCATAATATGGCAAGACCCGATTGCTGAACAGATCCCATATGCGCCGTGGAGGTGGATGAGAGTCTGAGGGAATATAGGAATCTTCCTGGATAATGGCACTGCGATCATGGTCATCAGTTAGTATGTGCTTCTGCATGCACTGAATAATCTCCTTGAAGTACACATTAGAGTCAGCATACACATTTTTGTACCACCATGGTCGAACACGTCCATAAAGCTCTCCAAAGTCATGTGAGTTCTTTATCATGAACTCTAGAAAGCCACTGAGCCCATTTGTTGCCTCCAGAGAGTGTGCCGTTGACAAGTGCCAAAAGTGTTTGGCACTAGGTCATGCAGAACGTTGGAGGAGTAAGCTGCAGCCCATGGCGACTTACTCACGATACCAGGCATATTTGCACCCCAGCTGCTACAAATAGGCGCGAAGGCCAACAATTAGCAACATCCAGCAGCAAACATGTGCGTACAAGATGTACACAAGGGACAGCAAACGATGTCATCAACTTGTATTTGTATCAAGCCTCTCAGAATGCCTCGGAATCCTTCAGAATCTTGTGGAACGATCCGGAAAACTGGCCATCCCTTCACCTCCAGCAGCCAGAACATGGCAGAACCTTGTGGAAATGGAGAGAATATTCCAGATCCCTTGGCATATGCTTGGCTTAAGAGCAGGAACTGGCCAGAATATGCTGGAAACAGGCGGAAACGGACAGAATAACCTAGTTTATTCTAGTTTCTTCCCTACGACAAATATCTACTTCCTTTCTTAGCTTCTTTATTCTCACTCTCTTCAATTTCAAATAGCCTCTACATGTATATAAAGGCCACGAGTAGCACCCCAAATGACAAGCAACTTTGGAGCCGCAGTCAGGCCATTGCTTCACCCGCGGTAGCGTAGCTTAAGCATCTGGCTTAACTACGAACTAGGCCCTATCAGTTCACTACAACGCTAGTGAAAGGGGGCAAAGCTTACTGAGCAAACGGCTCAGTACGGTACGTTTCAGTTGTCAACGGTTGCCACTTACGTTTGTGGTTACTTAGGTTTACTTGAGCTTCACCCGTGACGTGACAGTCAAGTAACAACGGTTCGACGTCGTCAAGCCTTCACTATACTGGAGTGAAGCACCTGCTTACGTGCGAGCAGGCTATCTACTGGACATTAGGCTCTGTGTAGACGTAGCTTAGGTCTAGCGGCCAAGACCCTAGCTGTATCTACCCCACGTTCATTGCTCCTACCCCCTGCATACATTCATACAACAACCACACATCCCCAACACGAACCACTGGGAACCCTCGACCTAACGTCTGGTCCAGGCAACTCAGCAAACGGTTGTTCCTCCTGACTAAACAACAGACCAACCGTCCCTGGCAGCGACATCTGGTGACCACCGCAGGGGGATAGTTGTTGTGTATGCCCACTGGAGCATCGCTCTCTTCAAGTTCACCGTCATCACTGGACACACTCTCGGATCTGTCAGTGACTACCCCTTCCCCCACGCAAGCATCGTCAGCATCACCTCGAAGGACCTACGCGCAAGTTGCTGCTAGTACCATGGCGCAACAAGGCATTGCAGACCTTCCACTTCCCGGCACTCGAAGTGCCCCGAAGACGTTTAAGGGAAAGCACTCTGATGTCGAGTCTTTCCTTTACTTCTTCAATCGACTTTGTACCAAGCATCACATCACCTCAGACGTGGACAAGATCGAGAGCTTCGTACACTACTGCTCTCGTACGGTTCGCGAAACTCTTGAAGGACTCAGGAGTTATAGGGACAAGAACTGGGACGCATTCGCTCGCGACTTCATCAAGTACTACGAAGCGGAGCGCGACAAGAAAAGGTTCAAGCTCGCGGACCTAATGCGATACATCCAGACTACGGAGAAGAAAAAGATCAAGGACTTGGCGGCATGGATGAAGTACCGCCGAGGCTTCGTGCGCATTGCTGGATGGCTCCAGCAGCGCAACAAGATCACCACCAACGATTACGAGACATACCTTTGGCTTGGTATTCCACCACGCTTCCGGGGCATGCTTGAGGCTAGGCTTATGGCCCAGAAGCCTAATCATGACCTGGAGAAGCCGTTCGCGGAGGACGACGTGTGCAAAGCCGCTGAGAGTTTGCTGAGGCGAGACCGCTTTGACACAGAGCGGATCCCCTTGGACACAGGCGAGGACTCTTCCTCGGAGCCTGACGAGTCAGACTCCGACCCATCGAACGACGAAGACTCTGACTCAGAGTCTGATGTCATTCGAAAGAAGTCCCATCGCCGTCACTCCAGCAGCCACGCACATAAGCGTAGGGACACCAAGAAAAGGCTTGTCATCGAGCGGAAGAGTGTGAGTCCAGCGTCGGACTCGGACTCGGACGCACCGTCGCGATCGCATCGCAGGCAAGCTCGCAAGGAAGAGGAGACCAAGGCGAAGCAGGACAAGGAGCTCGAGGAGTTAGTTGACCAACTCTCGCGCATGTCTGTGGACGACACTCGCTACGCTGTGATCTACTTCAAGGCGTATACGATAAATCCTGCAATCAAGGAAATTATCCCTACGCCCAAGGAGCAGAGGGAGCAGCAGCAGAACGCGCCACGGATGACAAGGCTCCTTCCACGAGACCCACCTCCGCATCTGGGAGGAGAGCCTCGTGGACAGTACCAAGGCGACTCACGTACTTGTTATGGCTGCGGCGAAGGAGGCCACACCATGAACACCTGTCAGCAGCTGCAAGACTACGTCAACCAGGGTATCCTCGCAAGGGATACTCGGGGGCGATACGTTTTCAGGAACGGGACGTACATTCGTCGCGGCACAAACGAGACCATCGTCTCAGCGGTTAAGCGGGCACTCGCCCCGCAGAGCAACTTCATCCCTATCCACTCGCAGAACATCCCTGCACCTACAAGGAATGTCTACACTGCTCAGCAATGGATCCAGGAGGATGAAACAGATGAAGACGACGAGCCTACGTACGGAGAAGTGTTCGGTCCAGATCGACAACTTCGGTCTACCACGCAGGCACGGAAGGAGAAGTTTGACGGAGTCTGGGTACCACCACGCAGACAGATCCATGACAAACAGGACAAGGAGAATGTTCCGTCAGTCAAGGAGCCGCTGCAGGCATCCAGCTCGCGTCCAGCTCCTCAGACATACAACCCCACACCGGTTGATGTCCACAAGCCAGCGTTTAATCCGAACGACCCTAGCGCATTCCACGAAGACCCGAGCTTGGCGAAGAAGGCAAGGAAGAGTCAGAAGGGAAAGGAGCGAGAGAAGCAGGACGAGGACGTACCCATGGCAAACGCAGAACCCAAGCGAGAGCGCGACGACAAACGCATGCCACGACGCTCCGAGCTTCAGCAGCTTGTGAACCCGAAGTCCGTCCTGGATAAGGTCCTGAACACGCCGGTGACTGTCGCCGTCGGCGAATTGCTGGCTGTCTCAAGGGAAGTCAGTCAGCAAGTCCAGGACGTCATCAAGGTGAAGACAGCTGCGCGCCCACCGGACAAACCTTCGGCGCAATACGTTGGCACAGACAAACCGCTCTCAGCCACGGTGTTCACGCCACGCACCCGAGGACAGCTCATAAAGCTGCGAATGGAGTGCGATGGAGTACCCATCCTTGCGATTATCGACACGGGGTCGCAGTTGAACATTGTTCACCACAAGGTGTGGCTGAACTGCCTCAGCAGGCCCATGGACGTGACCAAGCAGATCACGATGGGCGACGCCAACGGAGGCGAAGGCGTGCTGTCAGGCTTCGTGCCTGACGTCCCGCTCTCTTGTGGCGCGGTGACCACGTACGCCAACGTCTTTGTTGGGCAGCGTGCACCGTTCGACCTGCTGTTGGGACGGCCATGGCAGCGCGGAAACTTTGTGTCAATAGACGAGAGGCTGGATGGGACGTACCTGCAATTCAAGGACAAGGGACTGCGAGTGAATTTCGAGATTTTGGTCACGCCTGACCAAGTTGATCCCGAGATCGCGGAGTACGTCTCTCGCTCGCAGGCGCAAGCGTTCGACTCGACCCGGCAGCACCTGTTGAAGACACCCTCAGGCCATAGCGTGCAAGTCTCGCCGTGGGTGGAAGCGTACTCAGTAATGCTCAAAGCAAGGCGTACGAAACCACTCACCCGTCAAAACGCAGTTGCGCGCATTGAGGAAGCACCAGACGAGGCAAACCCTGTGGCGGAGGAGCCCTCTCCTACGCAAGAGGAGGAGGAGGCAAGGAGTCAGCAAGCGAAACGATCCGAAGACGAGGAGACTCTGACCAAGCAAGTGGAGGCCATGTCCGTGAACGAGGACGCGGACACGCTCGCCCAGCGCAGCGTGTGGCGCACGGACATACTGGGCAAGCATCGCCTTGAGGAGGTCGAAGGCGACACGGAGTCTGAAGGCGAGGGACAATCGGTCCCCAGCGAACAGCATGTCAGCGAAGAGGAACTGGACGACACCGAGGAAGAACTCACCATGCCTGGAGGGTTAATTCTCCTCAATGAGGATTCCCATTTTCCGGAAGGCGGAGGAGATCCCTGGCCAGGCTGGCTCAAAAAGGCCGGTCAGTACTTAGGCGGGTGGATCTCCAAAGTCATGGCACACTCGCTTACCAGCGAGACCACCACCGAAGACACTCCAAGCGGGAAGGAGATGGAGGATGAGGTCCAGGAGCTATTGTTAAGAGTTAGCGACCTGGAGGCATACGTAGAGGACCAGGAGCGCACCTGTGCACGTATGTCCAGCACAGTGGACGAACTGTCATGGTACGTAATGCGCAAAAAGCGTAGGCGAGCTCAGAAACGACGCGAACGACGACTCTGGGAAGCGTACCTCGAAGAACGCTCGGCCACACCCGACTCGCTACCCGACCTCGTACCGCTATCGCCCAGCGAGAGCGAGGTATCGTTGCACGCCGCCGAAGATAGGGACGATGAGCAAGACAGCGAACCCGAGAAAAGCTCAGATGACGTACCTCGGGTGTACAGCGCGCACACGACTGCCGAGCAGTTCTGGGGGCAGTACATGCGGAATACTGCGCCCCACCTGCAGCCACCTGCACGGCTGCATCAGCCAATCGATCGATTCCCAAGACGAGAACGTACCTACGAGTCCGAGACGCCAGCCGAGGCAACGCGGATGCTTGAGGCTCTGCTGCAGAAGCTGCAGCAGCCGAGCCGAGAGAGCGACGAGCTCGCGCAGAAGGTTGCCCGCGCGAGACTGCTACATTGCTACCAAGAGCAATTAGCCCAGATCGAACGAGACGAGAGAGACGGATTGTACGTACCCGGCGATGTTTGGCGCAACCCGCAAGACGACCGACGCTATGCCGAGCGCGAGCACGACCTTCGACTAGTCGTGCTCGGCTGGGCCACGCCGCCGCAAGTGCGAGAAGGAACAGGAACGTATCTGAAGCAGCTGCTGGACGAGCAGCTGCGAGAAGGTCCTTCGGCCGAACCGCTGCCACGATTCGTCCGAAGGCTAGGCGAACGACAGCTGACCGAGGCAGAGGAGCTCGGTCAGGTCGCGGGCAGACCAGCAGACCGCCTGCGCCACACAGGGGTGTGCGCAGGTGACCGGCAGGAGACCCCAGGATTCGGTCTGGGAGACCTGATCCTGCAGGGAGACCTGCTGAATGGGAGACCTCAGCAGGCAGGGAGCGAGACCGCCGACAGGCTCGGCAGGCGAATGGAGAACTCACCAGGACCCCGGAAACCGCTCTCCGTGCCAGATCGCGCCTCCATTGCGCGCGACGCAATATCGTGGCGCACCTTCGCCACGCCTCAACTCGAAGATCCAGATCTGCTATTCAGCACGCAAGAGGTCAGCAAAGCCATCGACGAAGTGGCCGAAGCACTACAGCAAGCAGATTCGACGCACCTGGGGCTCGAGATGCCTCCGTCGACTCAAGATCGCGGTTGCGCGACCATGCCAACACCACCAAACACGCCCTGGGACGCCTCGCAGGACGTCCCACAGGTGCTGGTGTACGCCGAGAGAGAGGAGGGCCCACCCGAATATTCGAGTGAGCCCGAGGAAGGCTCCTGGGAGCGTCTACAAGGCGTGTCAAACGCATATAAGGCCATAGAGGGGGCGAAACGACTCACCCAGACAGCTCCTCGCCCTCCCCGAGCTGCACCCAACACGATGTCGGTCCCCTCTGGACCGTCAACCGCGCCAAGCACCCGCAGCTCGGCGAGCTGCTCGACCGAGCTCAGCAGCTCGGCATCGCCGACGCCATCCGCATCGCGTTCCCGCCTGCGCACAACTCGAGGGCGACGAGCGCGATGAACGCGCGCATCGCCACCATGCCGCCGATCGACGACCACTGCTCGCTCTACTACAGCATCGAGGTGCCGCCGGTCATCGCCGCACTCGTGCCCGAGGACGACGGCGACACCGTCGAAATGCTTTCGGTATGCTACCAACACGAGAACGTTCTCGGGGAGGTAGCATATCCGAAAGCAACGAGCCTGAAGAGTCAGTACCAGCTCGTATATTGGCCACTCACCGTCCCGAGACGTATCGACATCCCACAGCCACCGAACGAGGCGACAGTTGCCGTCGCCACGCCGCAAGTACCATACCCGCGCTGGCCGCCTATCCACGTCACCTACCAGGTCGACGAGATGGCCTGCGAGCTGCACCCGCCGGGCGAAGACACCACGACGCTGCGCTGGACCGCTCCCGCGACGATCCAGGCCCGCATCGGATGCGCACCGGCCACGGCGTACAAGGGAAGCTTACGCATGTGGACGCCGGCCGGCACGCCGTCGCCCAGCACGCTGCTGACCCTCGCGCAGCCGGGGTACCTGCCGCCAGCCTTCCGCGACCCGCTCCTGCAGCAGATGGGGGCGTTAGTCGAACGAGCACGCCGCCGAACGTACCGGTTGGACCCAAGCCGACGCCTCACCATCCGGGCATGGACGGACGCCGCGGCACTCAAGCTGCTGGACGGACAGTGGGCACCGAAGGGGCTGCTCACTGAGACCTGGCCCGAGCAGCATCGCCGAGGGCAACACCTTGTCCACGAGCCGAGGTACGAGCCGTACCTCAACGTCGCGACCGGGTACGCCGAAGCCGAAGAAGACATCGACGACGATGCCAGCGAGGCTAGCACCGTCGACGATGAGACGAACACGAGCAGCAGCGCTGCCGAGGAGTATCTCGACAACGCCGCCGCGACCTACACGATACCAGTTCAGCGACGCAGGAAGAAGACCGAAGACTTACCTGCAACATGGCTCTGGGACGCCCATTTCGTCCCCAGCGACTTCCGCCGACGCGTCAAGAGCGCCATCCGCGAGGACGTTGCGGACAGACGCATTGAGGCGTCAGCCGGCATGCTCTGCGAGACCCTCGTGCCGACCGCGGCCGAGGATGCAGCTCAAAGACAAGCCGCCCGAGAGGAGAAGACTCGAGCCTGCCTGAATAGGCAGGGGAGGACTTGGTGGCGCCGGCACGAACGAGCCTCCGAGGAGCCGGAGCAGACGCCCGCTCGCGAGCCGCTCGCTCGCAGTGCGACTTCCTCGCCCGAGACTTCGACCAACCGGCTCCCCTTGGCTCGACCGGCACCTCGCCGCGTCTTTATCCCTCCGTACCCCTACACTCCGCTTGACTCTCACCTCTCTGGCGACCCCGACACTGTCTATGGCGATCACACCGACGATGTCAGCTGCACCGAGGAGAAGCCCGAAGCCAGCGAAGGCTTCGGCTCCAACGCACCACCGCCCTACGCCGCAAACGTGAGCAGCGACGACCCGCTGCAAGCGTTCATCGAAGGCCTCACGCAGGAGCTCGAGCCCGAGCTTCTGCGCAAGGCCGTCGCCGAACTTGGGAGCGCAGACGCGCCCAACGAGACGCAGGTGGGCGAGCACGACTGCCTCGCACTCGTCCCCTGGGAGCTCATCTACGACAGGCAGCGGCCGAGCCACTCATGGACATCGACGCGCTGCTCGCTTACCCAGGCAGCAGCGCGACGAGTGAGTACTCGCCACCCGAGACCATCGACGCCGAGATGGCATGCGAAGACCCGAAGGACGAGGGGGACAACGAGGAGGAGCTGGAGGAGGGAGAGATACGAGAGAAGAAGGGGCCTACACATGTAAGCACCCCCTTCAGCATCGCGTCCACCCCCACCGGCATGCATACGCCCATGCCGGAGGTTCGCGCCTTCACCATCACCGTCGCGTCCCCCGAGCCACAAGAGGCACCGCAGCAGCACGAAGAACAAGACGTTGCCCACGCTGCTGTTGCGGGCCGTCAGCTCGCCATGCCGCCGTCCGCCATCCCACTCTATCCGCCCGATGTACTGGTGCCGACGCTCGTCGGGCCGCCCACGCTCGAACACATCGGACCGCGGCCCCCTTTCATCCTCACGGTCTTCGACACAGCAACATACCCAGCTCAAGACGCAGCCGTCGCGGCCGCGATCCTCGCGCACGCCGCTGAACGCCGCAGCAGGCTTCAGCGAGAGCTCGGCGAGCTCGTGCAGCTCACCCACGCATTCGGCCTACCCACCTGGATCAGCGACCGCCTGTTCGCTGCACGCCCGACACAAGTCGATCTCGAGTGCATGTACCCGTACATGGAGACCTACGGCACGCCCTATCTTTTCGGCTACGAGCAATGGGCCCTGCGCCAGGTTCGGCACCGTTGGGCCGCGCTCTCAAGTCACCCGGACGCGCCGAAGAACGTCAGGATCTGCGACGAGATCCTGCACGCCGACGAATTCCATCCCCACGCACCCATCATCCGTCACGCTCGGCTCAACGGCCGACTCGGGGCGAACTCTTCATTCGCCCCATCACGCTTTTTCAGCTCGGGCACATGGGACCGCCGGCCTCACCGTACGCTCGCGGCGGCCCATTCTTCTGAGCGCGAAGCAACGGACACGCGCGCACACCATCGGTCAACCTCGGCATCGGTCACTCGTACTGGACAGGCTCTCGGCCGCGTTCGCGCCGAGCAGCCAAGCTTGGATCTCGGTAACGTACACTCTTCACGGCCTCTTTCTGCTGATTTCTCTGTTGTACCTTCTGTTTGTAGTGTCTCGGCTCACGCTGGACAGCGTGGCCGGCTGTTGGGCAAACGAGTGCACGCACGACGCGCGCACGCTCTACTCGCAGCCACAAAAGTTGCCGTCCGGTGGTTCATCTTTGCTCTAGCCCCCGCTCCAGCTCAGGCTATGGCCGGAGACGAACTCCACGCCGGCGATACTGATCTCTGTTTCCCTTGTATTCTTAGTGTTACGGGCACGACGGCCCCAGTAGCAATTTCGATTTTCCTTCTATATTTCTTTGTATTTGTATTACTTACTAGTTTCAGCTTGTATACGTCTAGGACGGCCAAAAGGGCTGCGTCACATGTACCTCAGAATGTGAATCAAAAGGATTCACCTTATGAACATGTGTGCAGAGCGATGGGACACCTACTGCCAACGTCCCGAGACTCAGCAGCTCAAGCGACCCCCGGAGGCACGAATCCGGCGCGAATCCAGCAAAAACAATGTTTTGCATCTGCCGGAATCGAACTCTCGGCCTCGAGATCAGAACACGCCAGCGACCTCAGCGCCCGCCACACATGCCAAAGCCAGGCAGACTGCGGCGGTAGCACTCAGCACAGCGACCACGCAGGTGCGCCAGGCGCATCAAGCGCATCAGCGCCACCATGCTTGCCACGCGAGCAGGGCGCTAACCGTGCACCATCTACACCTACGACTACGAACGCAGGCAGCGCAAGCGGTGCTGCCTCAGGCTTCTACGTGACTATTCAAGAGGAAGATTTGGAGCACACGGAGGCGCCTCCAATATTCTTCACGGTCCCTATGGAGGAGTTTCTGGAGAATTTGGACGAAGAAGACACTGTGCTATGCATGGACGGCGAGAACATATTCTCAGCCTTCAAGCCCATGTACCTGCCAGAGGTGCTTACAGCGTACAAACGCGTAGACCGCAAGGTCAAGCCAGTCCCAGCTGTATACCCAGAGGACGCCAAGGTGGAGCGTCGCATTCCAGACCCCCCTCCTCTGGCTTCGCTGCAACCACTGCCTATTCGACCACCAGACTTCATACCCGATGGAGGACGGCTGACGGACGAACGACTTAAGGAGATGGACATCAACCCGCAGGGATTCCTATGGCCAGAGGAGGAAAAGCTGTTCAAGCATGTACTACAGCTACATCAGAATAGCTTCGTATGGGAGGATCACCAGCGTGGATCCTTCCGCGAGGACTACTTCTCGCCGTACATCATACCTGTGGTTCCGCACATCCCATGGGCATTCCCCAACATTCCTATTCCTCCCGGAATTAGGGATAAGGTGGTACAACTACTTCGAGAAAAGATCGAAGCAGGCGTATACGAACCTAGCCAGTCATCCTATCGATCTCGCTGGTTTTGCGTTCTCAAGAAAAGCGGCAAGCTTCGCATCGTACACGACCTTCAGCCTCTCAACAAGGTTACTATACGAGATGCAGGACTCCCGCCCAACCTGGACAGCTTCGTAGAGCCATTCGCCGGGCATCAGTGCTATACGGTGTTTGACCTCTACTGGGGCTTTGACGCACGCAAGGTTCATCCCAAGAGCAGGGACCTCACAGCATTTCTCACTCCGCTGGGATTGCTACGTATCACATCACTACCCACCGGCTTCACAAACTCTCCAGCAGAGTTTCAAGCATGCATGTCTTTCATACTCAAGGACGAGATTCCGCACAAGGCCAACATCTTCATCGATGACCTACCCATCAAGGGCTCTAAAACGCAGTACCCGGACGCAGCAGGCAATCCGCAGACCATGCCTGACAATCCAGGAATTAGGCGTTTTATCTGGGAGCACGCCAATGACGTTCATCGCATCATTCACCGTGTCAGCCATGCCGGGGGAACATTTTCTCCCACTAAAGTTCAGCTGGCCCAGCCAGAAGTTCTCATCGTGGGACAAAAGTGTACACCAGAAGGCCGACTGCCAGACGAACAAAAGATGGAAAAGATTCTCTCCTGGCCACCTCTCAAGACTGTCAAGGACGTACGCGCATTCCTAGGCTTATGCGGTACTGTGCGGATCTGGATTGAGAACTATTCAGTCATAACGCGACCCTTGACTGAACTCATCCGGCGAGACATCGAGTTCGAATGGAATGAACGACGTCAAGCAGCTTTCGACCAGCTCAAGCAAGCTATTACATCTCCACCAGCCCTCCGCGCAATCGACTACCAGTCAGAATCACCAGTCATCCTATCCGTCGACTCCAGCTACATAGCTGTAGGCTTCATTCTATCGCAACTGGATGAGCAAGGACGACGCCATCCAGCCCGCTACGGATCATTGCCCATGAACGAGCGCGAAGCGCGATACTCCCAGCCCAAGCTCGAGCTATACGGACTCTACCGTGCACTGCGCGCGTATCGGGTACATCTAATAGGTGTACACAAGCTCATCGTGGAAGTGGATGCCAAGTACATCCGAGGCATGCTCAACTACCCAGACCTACAGCCCAATGCCACGATCAACCGCTGGATACAGGGCATCTTCTTGTTTGACTTCGAGCTTGTACATGTACCAGCCGAACGTCACAAGGGACCCGACGCCTTGTCGCGAAAGGAGTTAGCAGAAGGAGAAGCAGTAGAAGAAGAGGACGACAGCTGGCTCGACGATATTGCCCTCATGGTGCAAACAGCCAGCTACGACGCTATGCAACCTTGGCCCCAAGCCCATTCATGCTTCTGTCAAATCTTCGCATCACCCGATTGCCCAACACGCCCCTACGCATTCGCAACGGAGCTGAGCAGAGCAGACCAAGAGATGGTGGACATCTACGACTTTCACCATACTCTGCAGACCCCAGACTTCGGCGGAAATCGCCAGAAGAAAGGGCGCTTTATGCAGAAGGCGATCAAGTACTTTGTCAAGGGACCAGCCATGTTCAAGCGCAACCCAGACGGCACACCTCTCAAGTGCGTATTCAGGCACTCCAAGCGTCAGGCTATCATGGAAGCTGCACATGAGCACATGGGACATCGAGGCGAACAGGCCACAATCACAGCCATCAAGCAGCGTTTCTATTGGCCACGAATGCAAGAGGAGATCAAGCGGCACGTCCGCTCGTGCCATCAGTGTCAAATTCGTAGCCTGCGCAAGGCAGAAGTACCCATCATGGTGTCTACCCCCGCAACACTCTTCACGAAGGTCTACCTCGACCTAATGCACATGCCCACGGTACGGCGCCTGGTAGGCATCGTAGCAGGGAAAGACGATCTATCCGGTGTATCAGAGGGCCGAGCAATCCATGATCGAAAGGCCAAGACCATCGCCAATTTCTTCTGGGAGCAGATCCTTTGCCGCTATGGAGCTGTCGGCCAAGTCACCACTGACAATGGCAGGGAGTTTATGGCTGCATACACCCTCCTCATGGATCAGTATCACCTTCCGCATATCAAAATCTCTACGTATAACTCCAAGGCCAATGGTGTGGTAGAGCGAGGTCACCTCATTATCCGGGAAGCTATCATGAAGGCATGCGAGGGCAATATCAGCAAGTGGCCAGACTATGTCACGCACGCATTCTTTGCGGACAGAGTTACGGTCCGGAAGCAAACAGGCTATTCGCCATACTACCTCCTTCATGGACAACATCCAGTCCTACCATTCGACCTTACGGAAGCCACATTCATGGTAGACGGGTTTACACGAGGAATGGACACCAGCAACCTGCTAGCATTGCGAATCCGGCAGCTGGAAAAGCGGCCGGAGGACATGGCTAAAGCGGCAGCAACACTCAAGCAGCACAGGCTCATGTCCAAAACACACTTCGAGCGACGCTTCCGAGCCCGTATGGTTAACGAGACCTACGCATCAGGCACTCTTGTGCTTGTCAGAAATTCTCGAATCGAGAAATCTCTTGACAAGAAGTCCAAGAATCGGTACTTTGGACCATACGAAGTGGTCAGGCGAACTACGGGTGGATCATACATCATCAAGGAATTGGACGGGGCATATTGTCGCGCCGGCATAGCAGCCTTCCGGCTCATCCCATACATCGCACGATGGGATCGTAGCAAGCTCAAGCAGCTTGCTGATGACCTCCGTAGCATCGACGACGTACCTACTCTCGAGGAACTGGATCAGCAAGACACCGTGGATCATGTCGAAGAAGACAGCGATGTCGACAACGAGGGAGCAATCAGCGGATCTTCTGAGTCTTCAGAAGACTAGCTGCAAGTGGGCAACTGGGGACAGTTGCGATTTCAAGCGACCCCCGGATGACAAGTGCCAAAAGTGTTTGGCACTAGGTCATGCAGAACGTTGGAGGAGTAAGCTGCAGCCCATGGCGACTTACTCACGATACCAGGCATATTTGCACCCCAGCTGCTACAAATAGGCGCGAAGGCCAACAATTAGCAACATCCAGCAGCAAACATGTGCGTACAAGATGTACACAAGGGACAGCAAACGATGTCATCAACTTGTATTTGTATCAAGCCTCTCAGAATGCCTCGGAATCCTTCAGAATCTTGTGGAACGATCCGGAAAACTGGCCATCCCTTCACCTCCAGCAGCCAGAACATGGCAGAACCTTGTGGAAATGGAGAGAATATTCCAGATCCCTTGGCATATGCTTGGCTTAAGAGCAGGAACTGGCCAGAATATGCTGGAAACAGGCGGAAACGGACAGAATAACCTAGTTTATTCTAGTTTCTTCCCTACGACAAATATCTACTTCCTTTCTTAGCTTCTTTATTCTCACTCTCTTCAATTTCAAATAGCCTCTACATGTATATAAAGGCCACGAGTAGCACCCCAAATGACAAGCAACTTTGGAGCCGCAGTCAGGCCATTGCTTCACCCGCGGTAGCGTAGCTTAAGCATCTGGCTTAACTACGAACTAGGCCCTATCAGTTCACTACAACGCTAGTGAAAGGGGGCAAAGCTTACTGAGCAAACGGCTCAGTACGGTACGTTTCAGTTGTCAACGGTTGCCACTTACGTTTGTGGTTACTTAGGTTTACTTGAGCTTCACCCGTGACGTGACAGTCAAGTAACAACGGTTCGACGTCGTCAAGCCTTCACTATACTGGAGTGAAGCACCTGCTTACGTGCGAGCAGGCTATCTACTGGACATTAGGCTCTGTGTAGACGTAGCTTAGGTCTAGCGGCCAAGACCCTAGCTGTATCTACCCCACGTTCATTGCTCCTACCCCCTGCATACATTCATACAACAACCACACATCCCCAACACGAACCACTGGGAACCCTCGACCTAACGTCTGGTCCAGGCAACTCAGCAAACGGTTGTTCCTCCTGACTAAACAACAGACCAACCGTCCCTGGCAGCGACACCGTGCCCATGATTTCATTTAGATTCTGTAGTGCCTCCACAACAGTTCCACATGGTTGGTCTGCAAGTGCTGTAGAAATTGCACCAGGACCAATATGCATCTTCTGAAGAGAAACAAGTGATGGAGTGGAGGGTGTGAGAGTGTACACCTTGCCATCACCACTGAACTGAAAAAGGTCCTTGTCATCCACCAAAGTTGCAAGCAGTGTAATATACCACACTCTGGCCATAGGGGCAATGAAGCCAATGTTATAACCGTTATAAAACCAGGAGTAGGGTGTTGAACAAATGAGTCTTGACCCTGGTAACAGGCTCATACACCATCTATATTCATATGGAGGGCGTACACAGACAAAGTCTTCATTCTTCCACCTGATCCTTGTGATACTGTAATAGTCATCATGTCTAGTCTACTAATATCTCAGTAATGAATACAGAGTCAGACTATAAAAACACAAACTGATGAAGTAATGGCCTCAGACAATGGTACTATGGCCTTCCCTTTGGGAAGGCTGTAGTATATGCCCAACTTCCTGTCTTCTGGATACGTAACTTCCAACACATTCCTGTTGGTGGTGGTCATTGCTCGTCTTGGCCTGTAAGGGTGACGTGGCTGAACGGCGACGGTGTGGTGGTGGTCGGTGGTCAAGAGGTGCAGCTGGCAGCCGCGTGTGCGAGGCATGGAAGACAGCCGCGCATCAGATTGGCAACGTGCATGGGCGCCGGAGATATAGACGCGCCCTCATCCACTGTCCGCGACGTGGGCTACAGCTGGTATAGACGTTGACTCCTGGCCAGCGCGACGTACGCTGGTGCCGGGTGCTGCAGAGCTTCTCAGCTGTCCTGGAACTGTGCCTCGCTCCAAGGTCGTCTGGTTCGAGCCATCTTCAAGTTTGTAACGCTGTGTCTGCTACCGCTGTACGGAAGTAAGTGCCATAATCTGAGCAGGCTAAGCATACCCTTACCCTCGTTGAGAAGTCGCAGTATCGCATTAGGGAGCGAGCAGGCATGCTTAGTCACGGCCAGCGACCGATCGGGTGTCTCATATGCCCATCGAACGCGGCGGCAAGTATTTCGCTCGGGAGTCACTTCTTCCCTTACCACCACACGCCTCTTGAACGTCGTCACACCAGCAGCCTCGAGTATCCTCTTGGGAGCGCGATACTTGAAGAGGAGAAGTCCACGGCGTCCCTATTCGCCCAGCCCCGCACCAGCTGGATCCCGGCAGGGACAGAAGCACGTTCGCCCGTAGTATCGTCGCTGGCACACCCCAAGATTCGCGCACGACTTGGCCCTGTGTAGGTCCGCAACGACAGCGTGCAGGGGAGGAGGGTGCGCGTAGCGGAGGGGATGCTGCAGGTTATAAGGTGAAGAGTTTCGCGATGTGAGTTCGTTCTCTAGCGTTGCGCTCCTGCGCTGACAAGAAAATCATGCAAGGAGACCTTCTCGAGAGCATGAATCCTGCCCCAAGTCCGCGAGAGCTCGAGCTCGGCGATGGATTGCATGCCGAGACGAGGTGTGTTGTCATTCTGCTGTGTGCTTGCCGTTCTTCTCGACGGCTTCACCATGCTTTCCTCACCACAAGACGGGTGGTTACGGGATCTCTGCACAGTCTTGCCCCAGAGCAGAACGTACGATGGCTGCGTACGACGATGGGATCGTGAGCTGCCGTGAACCGGCTGTTCGTGTCACGGTGCGTCTTTCCCATACCATTGCACGCCGCCCCGGGCACGGAGGTATGCGTGCCAGCATCTACGAGCAGACAGGCGTGAAGGCGGAAGGAACCACGCATCGCTGGCATCGCTCCGTGCACGTCGCCGTCCGTTCCTCCTCGAGTTCCTCATCGTCTCGCAAGTTAAGACTCGGACGAACGCTGGAGCTGTCAGGTGGGTACATGCAGCAGATCTCTCTGTCACAAGACTCATTGCTGTCCGTGGTGCTCTAGAATCTCGCACACGTACACGAGAGCATGAGGGACGGCAGCCAAGAATGTCATTTATCGTGCTCTGCGTCGTGTTCATACACATATATTCCAATCCTAGACGACGTTCGATGCCTCTGCCCATGCCAAACTCTGTGCTCGAGCGACTCGTCAGGCCTCAGGTTATGCCCCAGTTCGCCACCAGAATGCCCCGAGGCCTTGTCTTTCTCGTCGCCCGCTGCTGGGATGTTGTTGTTCACTGCCATCCGTGTTACCTAGTAGCACCCCGAGGTTCTGGGCGACCTCGACTATGAGGCGGCTAGAGCCCCAACGCTGAGAACTCGTCGACATGGATGCACCGGGTGTACGCCTTATGCTGGGCTGGATGACAGGCAGACAAGTCGATGAAGCAGAGCCCGCAGGGGCACCAGTCCTTGTTCATGGGTGGAGGGCGCGGTGGGCTCAGAGAAGACGTCAGATCGAGCAGACGCAAACGATGCCGAGGCAGAAACTCACGATGTAGGATGGGGCGAGGAGTATGAGCGTGCCATTTTCCAACATCGGGCAGCGGAGCAGTGCAGGACGGCCTGACCCCACTTGGCGCAAGCACGAACAGCACCGCACAACGCGGCTGAAGGAACACGGCGCGAGAGCGGGTGCGATGGGGACACCGCACGTCCTCCGCTGCACTTGTGCTGGCGCTTCTGGCAGAGCGCAGTCCGCGCGCTTGCACCGACGCTCAACCTCTATTCTCCTCCAGCCTACCTGGAAACTCTGCTGCACACCAACTCTCGCCAGACAGGCGGCTTTGCGCTCAGTACACCCGCTGCTGTCGAGTTGCCGTGTATCTCCCCGCGTCCCCTCTCGGCTCTCCGCCCCGGCACCGTCCTTTCCTCCCAGGGCCCACCTGCGCTGCTGCACGGACGTCAAGAGGCAGCAACATGCTGCAAGGAAATAGTGACATGAGGCTCTGCCACGCAGTAGTCGCTGGATCGAGCTCTGAAGCAAGGTTCCTGGATGTCATGTGCGGCGTACCGTGGTACCCGCGACGCGTGCGCACGGGGGGATGGCCGCCTCGACGGCCCGGAAGCTCGAGGGTGGATCGTAAAATGGTGTGGGCAGGTCAGTTCGTGTTCCCCGAGTGCCGTATATGCGCTCACATGATCCTCAGACATGCCGGACACCTTCCCTGGAAGACGTACGGGGCGTATTGCACGAGGCGGGGCAGCTGTGTGCGAGCGAGCAGGGGACTGTCGGTCTCCCAAGTGCGTAGGCGAGGATACACAGGACCCAGGTGCGCCTGCCGCCTAGTGATACGCGCTCTAAAACGAATCATACCTGTACACCACAGAAGACCGCCCCCTGCTGTGACTGCCTCCGCAACTCGATCGACAGCTGCCTTGCCTATGCCGGCGAAGCAAGCTCGCGACTTACTGTCGAGGCAGAACGTGTCGACCCACCGCCGACCACTGTGCAGACCAACCTGCGCCCACCCCCTCGGTTCCTGTCTCAGTCACCGCTTCGTGCGATCTCAGCAGGAGGTGCAGAAGTCACGGTGCGCGAAACGGACGCCGTAAACGGTGCACGCCGGGCTCTTGCCTGCGGGAGCTGACGAAACCTTCTGCAACATCCGCTGCCCTGTGCATATGTACTCGCTCTGGACGGTCCTGACTCAAACTGGGTCCTTGCGTCTTCCCACGCTGGGCTCCCCTTCGACTCGTGTTGTATGGACGATCCTGGGACGGCGCGGACGGGGCCGGCAGGCCGCAATACTGCTGTTTCTGTCCCCGCACGCCTGCAGCGGGCAAGAGGACACGCGCAACGCTGGCCGTCCTCGGCGGGCGTCGCGCCCGGGATGGCAACTGCGCTCTTTATTCGCCGCGCGGGGCAAGGTTATGGACGTCTCGTGAGGTGAGCATATGCGGCATGTGCCCGTTGTGTGATGCCGTACTCATCGCTTGAAGATCTAGGTGGCGACTGAAGCTTGGGCTCTCTGCGTCCTCGATCCAAGTACAGCGACGATGATGACAATGGCTGCGTTGTACGCTACACATTGTACTGCGCCGCACCCCCATACGGATCGGTTTCATACCACAGACGTCACAGGATGCCTCCATACGACCCGACGCTGGTGCTCGACCATGCATTGCGTCTCATGCGGGGTCTGCCTCTGGATTTCCATGTCCATGGAATCGTTTTGGACCGCACATGTTGGTCCTGTCTCCCATTGGCTACACCGTAGACTACGTCATTCGTGCGCGACGATGCATTGCAACGGGCCGCGCGCTGCGAACAGCCCTCACACTCGTTTGGCGTGGCCAGAGATGCTTGTTCGGGTCGGATCGGACCTGAGACAGAGGCAACGCTGGCGGATGACTCCAGACGACCAGCACGCTCGCAACTGTCCGCAGGCAGGATGCGGGCAAGCTGCGTGGAGCGATGCGGGCGGGGCGACGCTGAAGGCGTTCGAGGCAGCAGAGACGGGCCGCTTGCCACGACCCCTTCGACGCAAGCTATGGTTTCCTTGCGCTCAGTCGCCCGAGTCCCGACGTCCAAGCAAGCCTCGTGGCCCGTGGTGGGAGACCGCAGTTCCCGCGCCTACGATTCACCCGCCATGGCCTCCACACCCTGCCCATGCACTCGCCTCGCGTCAGCGCCGTCCGCCTTGCTGGTCCTCGCCAGCGACCTCGCTGCACTCTAGACGCGTACACACTGCCCAGTACCGACAGCGAGGCGCCATGGACACTAGCATACAGGCCGTTTCTGACACCGCCGTGCCAGCCACGTTCTGCTCCGCGGGCCGAGGCGGCAGTGAGCGGGCGGGGTGCGCTGCGGCCAGGCCAGTCGGCCGTTTCGTTCGCGATCTCGTGCTTGTGCTGACGCGAGGCCGCGCAGAGGGGTAGGAATCCGCGACGACCTCCGCTTTTCCGCAATTTAGGAGGCTGGAGGCAAGGGGCGACAGCTTTCCACTGCTTGTACATGAGCATGCGGGGACACTGGCAGGCAGGGTCCGAGCGAGATGAAGGTGCGCACACGTTCCTGTCCTTTGCACGGCAAGCTCTGACACACTCCCCGTTCAGTCACGGCGTGACAATGTACCCACGGATCCAAGGCTTTGATTCGACGCACGCAAGACGTTGCGCTCAGCCCGCGAGCGCGACGGCTCCAGCCTGGGTAGGCCGTGGACGCCGCGTGTGATCCTCGTGGATCCGCTGGGACCCGTCCAGGCGTGGCCGTGTTCGCATGCATGTGAAGCCCGATGCCGACGGGGGCCCTGCACGGCGCTGACAGGGAACGGGCATGCAGTGGGGGTGCCCGTGACTTCTGGTCGTGGACTCTGGCGGTCAACTCTGCCAGCGAGCGGACTGTAGAGTGCGGCGCATCCGTTGTACACCCTCGAAGTTGTCTGGTGGGTATATGCAGCTCATCTTTGTTGTTGCCTGCTGATTTTCGTTCATCATCGTTCGCTTAGCTGTCCCGCACGGGCGAAAGACATCCGGCCCTCAGAGCAGACACTGGGCCGAGCGAAAGCGACCGACACTGGGGGAGAATCCTGCGTGGCGGGACAGAATGAGGGCTGTTCGCCTCCCATGCCCGAGCACGGCGTAAGTCTGCAAATCCCACAGGCGGCACGATTCCAGGCGTAGGGCTCAACTAGCGAGTGCAGCGCAAGAAGCGTGCTCGCGGGCGAGTCGGTCTGCGCACTCGAAATGCGGTCTGTGCTACGCACCCTGCTCTCCGCGCACACCCCCGCGTTCTCTCGACGCAGGTCCTGCGGAGTCATGCAGCCAATGCGTGGAAGGTGTGGCGCTCTGTATGCCAGTCAATGTACTATATACACCACTGGTACGAGATCCAGCTGCATCTTTGCTCCCACATCATGCCGAGGTTGAACAACAGTACGTTGTTCAGACGAGATCAGCTCAGCGCATGGTGTCAGCGACATGTCAGTAACGACACAAGAGACGAGAACGTCCGTCGTAGGTGCGACTTTGACGTGCTTTCGACTGCCCCGGTTTGCCTATGAACGTCGGAATGCTCCACGTGTCCAATCGGACTGAGCTGTATGCCAGGCGGTGTGTCTGCTGGATGGCGCCCGTGGCTTGCCGCGTCTCCAAGCGCACCCTCGCGCCCACTTGCCAGCGTGTCCTCGGGTGCCTCTTTACCGCGGCCGCAGGGCTCGTCTGAGGGCCCCTGCGTTCGCTCTGGACCTGTGTCTTCATGCAGGCCGTGCTCGAGGTGAAGCGGCCGCGGTTGCTCCCTGGGGCTGGTGGCAGGGTCTCCTCCGGTGTCGTGTGCCCGCACGCCCTCGAGCATCCCCGCGTCGCCTCTGGACATGTCGCGGTCCTGGTCCTGCCACGCTCGCAGCTCTTTGTCGTGCTCGAAGCTCTCCCTTGGCTCGAGGTCTGAATCTTCATACACAGCGGAGCGATCCGATGCCGAGTCTGTCCAGAAGGCGTTCTCCTCCTCCCCGAGCGTGCGCTCATGTTCTTGCATGCGCTCATAGGCTTCCTCGTAGCGCTCCGTATGTGCGCATCGCTGCCGCGCCTCGTCTTCATCCATGTAGATGACATAGGCCTTACGCGTGTCGTGCGCAGACATCGGGTTGGAGTAGTGCTGTCCAAACCTGAATTTGATGATCGCGCACCGGATCGCACGGAGAATGGGGCGGCCCTGTAGCTCCTGGCCCGTCTCCGCTGCTTCGGTGACGATCAGACACCCCTGCGGTTCTTCATATTCACGGCGGTCCTCGAGGTGCATGTAAAGCAGAGTGTATAGTACGTCGGGGAGCACGGCGCCCTCGACACTACACTGGACTACCAGCGCTAGCGGCTTCGAAAGGCCGCTCGCGCAGAAGCTGACGGTGGTGTTTTCAGCAGTATACCCCCGGTGACAAGTGACGTAGTAGGGCCCGACGGTGGTGACAAGATGGCCATATCTTGCTGGGCCCCGCAGCGCCAGCTGCTTCGAGTAGTAGTCCTCGGATCCGGGGCCCAACTGATCGGTGAGTCTGAGCTGTGCGGCTCCACGACAGGATGCATATTCCCACCGTGATGTGCGGTCCAAGAAGTCGCTGATGGGCACCCACAAGGCGAATGGTTTCGTGCGTCTCCCGTAGACAAAAATCGCGGTCCGGAGGTCAGGAGGCAGGTGTTTGAGCAGTTCCGTCCAGGCCTGCTCGGCGGACATCCCGATGTCGTAGACGGGGATGGACCTGCATTTTTTGTGGAGACAGTACCCAAGCACCGCGACCCTGTCCAGCTCCATGGTGCAATGTCGGCCCGCGAACATGGCCGAGAACCCGTTTTCTTGCATCTGATCCAGGTTGCAAGCCACAGACTCCACGTCGCGCCAGAACGAATAATGATAGGTAGGCGATCTTGCAGCTGCAGAGGCAGGCGTCAGGCCGCCGGGCAGCCACCTGCTTTCCAGCGCCTCCTGGATCGTCCAGACGCGGTTGAACCAGTGTCTGTCGGACGCGACGACTGCAGGGTCCGCGATGCACGGCAGACCGAGCCCGTTCAGGTACGTGATGCAGTACCTGCTCGTCGGGTTCCCCTGGTACACAAAGCCGATCGTCGGCACGTCGATCCTCCACTCGTCGAGGCGCCGCGGCTCGTCCTCGTCTCGGCCGCGCTGCCGCAGACACAGCACGTCGAGCCACACGTACTCCGCGCCCATGTTCAACAGCTCGACCCGGACGTGCTCGAGCGTCGTCGCGCGGGGGACGGGCACGGGCCACTGCCTGCCGTTGACGTCCGTCCAGAGGTCCTCGCGCTCTGCGTCGGCGACCCAGCTGTGGGATACCGTCCAGAGCTTCGCGTCGAGCACGGACAGGTCATCATTGAGCGCGTCGGTGTCCCGGATCACGTAGTACGGGAGCACGCGGTTGCTGAACAGGTCCCAGACCCGCCGGGGCGGAGGGTGCGAGTCCGACTTGATGTACGAGTTGTACTGAATGATCGCGTAACGATCCCGGTCGTCGTTTGCCTTGCGTGTGCGCATGCGCTGTGCCACCTCCTCGAAGTATGCGCGCGAGTCCGCGTAGGTAGCGTCTTGGTACCACCACAGCCGGACCCGCCCGTAGAGCTCGCCAAAGTCGCGAGACTCGGCGATCAGGGAGGCGAGAAAGTCGTGGAGGCCGTCTGTTGCTTCGAGAGAGTGCGTGGTGTCCATGATGTCGTTGAGCTCGCGCAGAGCATCTGCGACGGTCCCACACGGCCTGTCCGCGAGTTCGGTAGGAATCGCGCCAGGGCCGATGTGCATTCGTTGCAGAGGGACAGGGGAAGGGGTCGGAGGGGTGAGGGTGTAGCATTTCCCGCGCCCACTGCATCGAAAAACGTCGTCGTCGTCGACCAGAGTGGCAATCAACGAGAGGCACCAGGCCCGGAGCATAGGGTAATTGTTCACGTCGTCGTCAGTAGGACTATCCAGGAGCATGGGCTGTCGGTGGATGGGGAATTCGAAGTGTGGCACGGGCGTGATATACCTTGTCCTCATTGAAGCAATCTCGTATGTATGTTCATGTAATTCGATGGTTTTGATGATCTCGGAAGGCGTCGGTTCACAGAGAAACTCTTGCTCCTTCCACCGAATCCTGATGCAAGTGTCATACTGAAGTGTCTCCTGTCAAAAGGTCAGCTTGGAGATCACGACCACACTATGCACATACACACATCGGAAACGGTCGCCTCTTGCACGGGTATGATCAACAAGCCGTCGGGGATCATCAACGTCACCGGTTTGCCTGTTTCCCACTGACACAATTGCATGAGCACAGGCAAGACCCGGAACAAAGTGGGACAGGGGACGCACGCTGACCACGCCTCGCCTGCTCCGAGGACGCGATTCACCATAGGGTGGCTCGAACACATCCGAGTCCGCCATCAACAAGGACTGCAAACCTCGATATGAGCCGGCTGAAATGGCCGAGAAGAAGGGGCCTGCACTTACGAATACTATGTAGGACGGTGTCGAGGTGGTGTGGACCAGGAATGCCCAGGTGCACGCCGCGTGCCAGCCAACTTGCGAGTGCATGGAGCCTGCCACGCGCCGTCGAAGCGCTGGCACACGCCAGATGGAACAGACATGTGTGCGGAGGCGCGTCGGGGGCCGCGGTACCACGCCAGACGGCCGTTTGGGGATGGATTGACGGCGGCAGTGTGGGGCCATACACGCGTTGTCGGGAAATCAGGCTGAGTTGTAGCGTAACGGGGGAAAGCCAGGACTCGGCCGGAGGAGGGATATCCGCGATCTGTACAGGCGCTCAGGTTGTGGTTTGCGGGCGCGACTGGCCTGTGTCAACAGAGGCTTGCAGAGGCCCAGCGTCCGCTATGACATTGAGAGCCGCGATTGGATGCGTGCGTCAGCAGCTATAGCCGCACAAAGGCACGAAGTCGTATACGGACGTGGCCGGCACCTGGGTGCGGTCATCGGGATCGAAGGTGACGCAGAGGACGGAAGGAATGGCTCCGAGCGGGGTCACAAAGCCGAGTCGGGGATGATAGCGTAGCACATGCTGGCCTGGGTAGGTGACTAACGCACAATTGGCGGCAGCTCTCGTAAAGAGAGCAGAGGCAAGCGTACCGAGGTACATGGAGTAGAGGGTTCATGACCTTCATAGCCGACCGACCTCTGTAGCCGTCGAAGTGATGGCGCTTTGGGGGCGACGCGGTCACCACCCTGGATCTATAGTGGTTTGAGAGCAGCGTGAAGTGCTGCATATGCGCCTTCTGGGAGCCAGCTCACCCAGTGGCAGTCTACATGACTGCGTTGTGCGGCATCTCGCCAAACGGCTAGTTAGCAGTAGTTACACATGCCACCGCCAGCTTTGCTGACCGGATGAGCCTTGTTGTACTTGGTGCGTCGCGTGCAGAAAGGAAAAGCGTAGCGTCAGTTCTTCTAGCGGGGGGATGAGCGTGTAGCATATATCGCGTGCATCGCATCTGAACGCGTCCTCGTTGTCTACCAGCATGGCGATCAAAGAAAGGGGACAGGGCCTGTCCGTAGGGTTGTCTACGACCACTGTCTTCGGTAATACAGTCCAGGAGCATGGGTTGCTCGCAGAAAGCGGCGGCGCGAGGAATTCTTTGAAGCAATATTCCTGAGTAGCACCTGTGTTCATTGTCAACATACACATTACCTTCAACTCATTGCTCAACCGCCATGTTTACCAGCACCCTCGCAAGGTTTATCTCTAGGCAAGCCGGAGTGCCGTTGAGGATGCCGCGCTGAGAGGGTGCGCTTTGGGGAGCGTGCAGGTTCACCGAGAGTGGTACACTTCCGTGCGCCGTTGCTGAATGTTGGAGCACTCGGAGTCTGCGATCGCCATGAAAACGTGAGGAGGACAGGTGTGGGTGGCTTACAGACTAGAGAGGGCATCCCAGTGTATTTTGCACGTAAATCGAAGTAACTCGCGAACGTGGCGCAGCAAGCGACGCAATAAGTGGCAAGCTTGTGGAAGTGAACGGGATTGTTATGTGGTAAGGACGGCCGGTGTGATAACGCTTACCTGGGTAAGTGAACGACATTTTTTTTTTTTTTTTAATTCTAGTTGTTTAAAGTGCTACCAACGAAGGGTAATGTACACTATGAGGCAAGATCAATGGGGGGAATAGGACCGTCCGCGGGCCCCTGCGGGGTGAGGCAGACTGGTACACGCCAAGCGCGTCCATAAGCAGGGCTTTCGCCGCCGCTAGGCGGGGTCACGCATGGGACTGAGGGCAGGGCCGTAAGGCGCACTGTCGACGTCAGACTCCGCTTCAGTGTCAGAGTCTAAGTTCAGCACGTCGCACCGTACGCGTCGCGGTGCGGCCTGGGCTACCTCCGGAAGCGGGGCGTCCCCACTGCCCGGAGCGGGTGGGACGATGCCAGCAGCTCGGAAGACCTGGTGCATCCAGTCAGGGAACGCGGGCATCACCGCGTCGGTCCCGTAGAGGAGCGCATATTCACGGGCGACCTGCCGCAAGGGGTGGCGATGGGCAGCAATCCAGTCGCCAAACGCAATGTCGGAGCGAGCGCGCTTCCAGACACGATACCAGCGCTGGCGCGCGGTCGTCATCTGGACGAAGAACAAATACGTGGGGTTCTGCCAGTGAGCGGCCCCCGCTGTAACGACGCTTCTTTTGCGGTGATTAGGAAGTGTTGAGGTTGGGTGGTTAGGCCGTGGTCAACGTTCTTGCTAAACCGCCTGGATTCTCGGATCGCGACTTTGGATCGGAGGGTCTCCAGTCGTTCGTTGGGGGTTGTAGGGTAGTGTGTGGGAGTGACAAGGCTTATCCTCAGAGTCTTGAGAATATGCAGGATGTTGGGATGGGGGGAAATAACTCAAGCAATAGCCTCGATGCTTATTGCTCTGTAGTTATTATGGCTTTGACTTCCAGTTGAAGTCCTTGAACTCTTCTCCAGGTATGGTCCTTCTGGGTACTCAAATAACTCTTGTCAGTAGGCTTTCTGCGCCTCTGATACGTACTTCTGAATACTGAGCAACGGGTTTGCTCAGGAAGCCAATCCCAGCTCTGACACTTTGAGAGCTCTGCTTTGGGGGAAATTTGGATTGGTATTAAGTGGGCTACCTACGGCTGTATATATACTGCTGTAGGTATATTTGAAATTCCCTTATGGGGTACATGATCATGCAACCTGATTGGTTGAGCTCCCATGCTCTTCCAATTTGTCGCAGAGAAAAGTAGTTCCATAATCAATCAGCTAATGATCTGTCGTGCTGATTGAGCCTTTAGTCATCCCATACCCTAATTTCCTTCTTTTCTGACTCATACTGCTTGGCGATGAGTCGCTTTTCAGCTTCTGAGGTGCACCCTTGATTCTCTGATCGCGTGTCAGGGGGCTGTGCGATCGAGGCTTGAGTATTCGATTGCTTGATCGTGATCAGTGACCTTGTGATCGAGACTAGTGCAGTTGATCATGCTTGATCATTTGGGGTGATCAGGGGGGGTGTTTGTGCAGTGATTCCAGTGCCTTGGTGCCTGTATAATCCCATAGAAAGTCTTCCCTTTCTGTCTTGGCTGGAATATACTAAGTAGGCACTTGCGGGTAGGCTGTACCCTTTCAGCATTTTCCTTATGTTCTTGTGTCAAACAAGTTTGACGCAGGACATCCGGGGGTCGCTTGAAATTGCAACTGTCCTCAGTTGCTCTCGGAATCTTCCTCCAGATCCTCAGAACTTGAGTCCTCTTCTTCTTCCTCGTCTGTTCTTTCTTCTTCGTCTGCTCTTCGTTCCAGCTCCTCCAATGAAGGTACCAGGTCGATCTTGCTAAGGTCGGCAGCCAGTTTCTTCAGCTCCTTCTTGTCTCCTCGAGCAACATAAGGAATGAGCCGGAAGGCTGCTATTCCTGTCCTCCAATGTGCTCCATCCAATTCCTTGATGATGTAGGATCCGCCGGCGGTTCGTCGTACAATTTCGTAGGGCCCAAAGTATCGGCTTTTCGATTTCTTGTCCAGCGATTTTTCGATGGCAGTGTTCCTGATCAATACTTGAGTCCCTGGGGCTAAAGACTCGTTGATCATGCGGGCTCGATATCGCTCTTCGAATTGTGTCTTTGACTTGAGACGCAAGGCCTTCATTGTTCGCGCTGCCTTGGCTATGTCTTCGGGTCGCTTTTGAAGTTGCCGAATTCGTAAGGCCAGTAGGTCGCTGGTTTCCATGTTGCGGGTGAAGCCATCCACCATGAATGAGGCTTCCACCAAATCGAAGGGTAGGACTGGATGTGTGCCGTGCAACAGATAGTATGGGGAATATCCTGTCTGTTGGCGGACGGTGACTCGGTCGGCAAAGAAAGCGTGACTGACATAGTCAGGCCATTCCTTGATCCTTCCTTCGCATGACTTGAGTATTGCTTCACGGATGATGAAGTGTCCTCGTTCGACCACTCCATTGGCTTTGGAATTGTAGGCCGAGATCTTGATGTGTGGCAGGTGATAGCGATCCATAAGTAGGCTGTATGCACCCATGAATTCTGGTCCATTGTCTGTAACGACCCATCCAACGGCGCCGTATCGACACAGGATTTGTTCCCAGAAAAACTTGGAGACTGCTTCAGCTTTCTTGTTTCGCAGGGGGCGCCCTTCGGATACGCCTGAAAGGTCATCCTTGCCGGCAATGATGCAGACATAGGCTTGGGCCTTGGGCATGTGCATGATGTCGAGGTATATTTTGACAAAGAGAGTGGCTGGGGTCGATACCATGATTGGTACTTCTGCCTTGCGCAGGGCTCGGATTTGGCATTGATGGCAGGACCGTACATGGTGGCGTACATCGTTCCATAGTCCTGGCCAATAGAAGCGTTGTTTTACAGTTTGAAACGTGGCTAGCTCGCCTCGGTGCCCAAGTTGCTCATGGGCTGCTTCCAGAATGGCTTTGCGCTTCTCCTTTCTGAAGATGCACTTGGTGGGTATCCCGTGAGGGTTTCTTCGGTACATGGCGGGTCCTTTTACGAAGTACTTCAGGGATTTCTTGATAAACCGGTTTTTCTCTTGTGTAGAGTCAAACGACGGTGTCTGAAGTGTTCGCAGGAAGTCGTAGATGTCCACTAATGTCTGTTCTGGCTTGGGGAGAACAGAAGCATATATGCGGAGTTGCTTCACGTCTTCTGGCTCGGTTTGGACATGATACAGGTCCCATTCGCCTTGTTGCCAGGAGGATAACTGATGGGTGGCTGTTGCATGGGCGAACAGTGCGATGTCGTCCAGCCAACTGTCGTCTTCTTCTTCCATGCTTTCTCCTTCTGCTCGCTCCTTTCGTGACAAAGCATCTGGTCCTCGGTGTTTGGCTGCTGGCACATGTACCAGCTCGAAATCAAACAGGAGAATTCCTTGTATCCAGCGGTTTATGGCTGCGTTCGGTTGAAGGTCGGGGTCGTTGAGCATGCCTTTGATGTACTTGGCATCTACTTCAACTATAAGCTTTTTGACGCCTATGAGGTGTATTCTCCAAGCACGCAATGCCCGGAATAGACCATATAGTTCTAGCTTTGGTTGCGAGTAGCGTGCTTCGCGTTCATTCATTGGAATTGAGCCGTAGCGTGCTGGTCTTCTTCGCCCTTCTTCATCGATTTGCGATAGGATAAATCCGACTGCTATGTAGCTGGAGTCTACAGCGAGAATAACTGGTCTGTCGGATTTATGGTCGATTTGTCGCAGTGCTGGGGCGGATGTGATGGCCTTCTTCAAGGTGCAAAACGCTTCTTCTCGGCGGGCATCCCAGATAAACTCGTTTCCTCTCCGGATAAGCTCAGTAAGCGGTCGTGCTTTGACTGAGTAGTTCTCAATCCATATTCTGACAGTGCCGCATAGTCCTAGGAATGCTCGTACATCCTTGACTGTTTTGAGCGGAGGCCAGCTGAGAACCTTCTCCACCTTCTGCGTATCGGGTAGTCGTCCTTCTGGCGTACACTTCTGTCCTACTATAAGGACTTCTGGTCTGGCCAGTTGTACTTTGGCTGGGGAAAATGTTCCTCCTGCATGTCCAACTCGGTGGATTATTCGATGTACGTCGTTGGCGTGTTCCCAAATGAATCGCCGAATGCCTGGGTTTGCGGGCAGAACTTCAGGTCGTCCATTCTGATCTGTATACTGTGATGCTGGGCCTTTGATAGGTAGGTCGTCGATAAATATGTTGGCCTTGTGTGGGATTTCATGTTGTAGAATGAAGGACATGCAGGCCTGAAACTCAGCAGGGGAGTTCGTAAAGCCTGTGGGTAGTGATGTGATTCGTAACAGCCCAAGAGGTGTCATGAAGGCTGTTAAATCACGGCTGCGGGGGTGTACTTTGCGAGCATCGAATCCCCAATAGAGGTCGAATACAGTGTAACACTGATGTCCAGCAAAGGGTTCCACAAAACTGTCCAGGTTCGGGGGTAGTCCAGCGTCCTGTATGGTAACTTTGTTGAGGGGCTGCAAGTCATGTACGATGCGCAGCTTGCCGTTCTTTTTGCGTACACAGAACCATCTTGAGCGATAAGATGATTGGCTTGATTCGTATACTCCTGCCTCCATCTTTTCCCTTAGTAGTTGTACAACCTGGTCTAATATTCCTTGTGGTATAGGAATATTAGGGAATGCCCAAGGTATGTGCGGAACTACTGAAATAATGTATGGCGTGAAGTAGTCTTCTCGAAATGATCCTCTTTCGTGGTCTTCCCAAACAAAGTGATCCTGATGGGTTTGGAGGATATGCTTGAATAGCTTTTCCTCTTCTGGCCATAGGAATCCGTCTTCGTTTATCTTCATTTCCTTCATTCGTTCGGCTGTGAGTCTGCCTCCGTTTGGGGTGAATTGTGGTGGGTGTGTAGGTAATTCTGGCAGGGAATCGAGGGGTTCTTCAGGGAAGTGTCTTTCAACCCTGGCGTCCTCGGGGAATACAGCAGGTACAGGCTTGACTTTGCGGTCTACCCGTTTGTAGGCCGCAAACACTTCTGGTAGATGCATTGGCTTGCAGGCAGCGAAGAGTTCTTCCCCGTCCATACAAATAATGTCATCGTCATCATCCAGAGTGGCTAAGAAATCCTCCATGGCTACTGTATACAACAGTGGAGCGTTGGAGACTCAGCGTCTTCCTCCTCCAGGACTGTAACATATAATCCTTTCCATTTCTCCTTGTTGACTACATCTCTTGACCCGCCCAAGGGCTTGGGGTCAGATATGCATTTAATGTCTTCTTCATTTCCCAACATCTCCTTAGGTCTCCTGGGGTCTTCTGGTGCCTGGGTTGCCAAGGCTGTGTGATAGTACCCTTGTGTTCGAGTTCGGGTATTGCTGGAATATTCTTGTGATTTTTCCGATTTTATAGGCAGATGTGCAGCAGGTAACTTGTCTGCGGCTGATCTGGCGCCAAAGGTCTGGGTTGCAGGTTCGAATCCTGCTCGTGCTTCTGGATTTTCTTGCACTGAGCCTCGTAGCAATCCTTGTGGCATGCCCGAGGGTTGGCCGAGGTCAGGTGCTGATTTGTGGCGCGCGCATTTCTCGCGGGCGCTCGCCGAGTGCAAGGGTTCGATTCTCGTGGGTGCCGTTTGCTGAATATTCAAGACAGAGGCAAAGCCGAGGCGCTTAGCTGACCCGGGGGTCGCTTGAGCACCGAAGTCTCGTCTCGTTGCGAAATCTCGAATATCCGGCTCGCGTGCCGGTTTCGGAGGCTCCGTATTTTTCTGTAGTTTAATATACAAGGGGTAAGTCCATTTTTCGAGTCCATAGGTCAAGATAATACTACAAGGAAAATAAACCAATTTTTCGAGAGTTTTGTAAGCTAAGAAGAATTCGTCCGGGTCAAAGGTCCATATGAGCGTCGCGCTCCTACTGATACAAGTACATACGAAAAGAAAAGAGTACCGGGAGATATGTTTTTGTTGCCGCCACGCGCCCTGACGCTCGTCATGGTGCTTTCGCACTCAGGAGCCGGTGGCAGCGCGGCGGCGTTTCTTGTGCAGAGGCTCGCGAGCATGCGGGCGACGTAGCTACGCCCGAGCTGGCCGGTGCCTGCGCTTGTACATAATAAAAACCCTAGTCCTAAAATGCCCAGTCGCAGTCCAATGTCTGTGCCAGTCCAGAGTTCGTACAAAACGAAGCTAAAATAAAGAAAAACATATCTGTAGCGCATTGCGTTCGCGCCGAAGTTCGTGGTCGAGGTTGTCCGTGTGCCGTAGTTATTTCCGTGGTGCGCCTTCATGCGCGTATCTTCTTCAATGCGCTTCGCCATAGTCGTCAAAGGGGAGGGGCGTGCTTGTGTGATTTCCTATATGATAGAGGGTGACCGGGGTGATGTAGCTGGGAGTGCCGATATAGCCTGCGAGGCGGTCGGCTCGTACTTGATCTTCGTCCGGTTCGCCCAGTCCGTAAGCGAGTATCGCGTCGCATTCGTGAACGTAGTCGGCGGCATGGGGAATGTCTAGGAGGCCAGCCCAGCGGTGGCGGCACTGGCGAATGGCGAGCTGCTCGCACGCGTAGAGATACGGGGTGCCGAATTCTTCGGTGTAGGGCAGCAGGCACTCCAGGTCGCGGGTCGTCGGCTCCTCGAGGGTCCACTTCTCGGCCAAGTACGTGGTAGGTCGTAGGCTTGCGTTTCGTGTAGGACGGCCTGCGCGCGGCCAAGGAGGTGGCAGCGGGTCGCAGTCATCGCTACGATCTTCGTGGTTGTGGTAGCAGGGCGTTCAGCACGGCGCCGAGGGTCGAGATGCGGGGGGATGATCTCGCCGTACGTCCTGAGGCGGACGTAGCGCATGTGGATGGTGCCGTGTTCGTCTCGGGCGAGCGAATATTGATACATGAAGCTGATGTGGGGCGGCCTGATATGCGGGCCTGCGTTTTCGTAGAGGTGTTGGACGGGCGAGGGGGTATGATGTTGCGGCGTCGTTTGCCTGGTTTCCTCGGAGGCAGCGCGGCTGAACGTAGAGCTGGCGTCACTCACCGAGCCCTCGGTCATATCCCAATCCTCCTCTCTATCCCGTCTCTCGTCCTTCTGCCTCCAGTCCTCGCGTACTTCCCCTTCCTCAGCCTCGCTCATCTCGCTCCAGCTCTCGCTGCGAGCTGGATGGACGAGGTTGGGTAAGTGCGGGCGTACAATGCGTGGTTGCTGGTACTCACCGCCTTCAGCGTGGCCTGGGGTGCGTATCTCGTCGTCCGAGCCCATAGTCGACCTCGTGGACACACTCTGGGTGTCGTCCATGTCGCTGTCAGGCTCGGCGGCGTCGGCGGCGGCATCGTCAGCGCGGTTGTGCTGCTGCAACGTCCTGCCTACGCTGGCACCAAAGGTGGGGCTGTAAGGCGGGGGGCTGAGTTCGTGATCATGATGAGCAGCTTCGGCAGCGTTGCCAGCAGGGGGGATTTCGTGTACGCGGTGGTAATCGTCGCGGTGCGGAAGGTTGTCGGCGTCCGCGCCGTAAAGTCCGGATGCCTGGCTCGCGTGGCCATCACGGGCATCACCATTGATGCGCCACCAGGTCGCCGGCTCCCAACTTCGGTAGTCGTTGGTCCAGAAATCCTCTTCCTCTTCGTGTCGGGGCACCCAGCTCTGGCATACACCGAGGAAACATCGGCTTTCGAGTACACGAAAGCGCGATGAGTCCAGGATGCCGCAAGCGGTGTCGCGGACGTGCTCGGTGCGTACTCGATAGATCTTCCAGGCGGTCGCGCCGGTCTGGTCGGCCTGTGCGCTGAGCTCGAGCACGGGCGTGGTGCGGATTCTTCTCCCTTCGCGCTGACCTGCTTCTTCCTCAGGTCCAGCGGGTCTCTCCTGCGGTCCAGGTACGTGCATCATCCATGACTCTGGCCTCTGTCCGGCTAATCCTAGTCTGAAGGTCCATTTGCCGGCCTCCTCGAAGGTCTGGCAAGCGGTCGGCCAGCTTTCGAGGCCGTCGAGTCGGTGTCCACCTTCGAAGCCCATCACCTCGCGGTAGAAGAGCCTGGCGTTGTGGCGATCGAGGCTTTCGCGGATTGCTTCAGGTAGGTACCCCTGGCTGCGACAAGGTGAGTAGCACGCGCGGCAGCGGCGTGTCTGTCAGCAGCCAGACGTCGTTCCTTTCAAGGAACTGTGGGTTGGGACAGCCGTTATAGGCTTCGATAATCGCGTGGCCTTCGAAGCGCAGCGGTGCGCAGTCGAGGCCGTTCGGGTGGATCTCGTAGAAGGTGCGTGCCGTGTAAGAAGTGATATGGGTCGGGTTGTCTCGCTGATAATCGATCGGTTGTAGCATATCTACGTCTTCGCCGTCGGGCGCGTCGATCCGCTCGGGTTTCTCGAGTGGCCAGAACACCAGGGGCCATCGGCTGTGGCCGATGGAGGTCGCCTGGGGTTTGTCGACTTGCCCCAGCACCGAGTCGAGGTCATGGCAGGTCATGTACGTCTCGAGGACGCTGCCATCGACTTCAGGGATCATGCCCTCGACTCCCCTAGGTAACTGGTGAGTAAACTTTAAGGTGATGTGATCGTACACTCGGTCATGCTGATCCATTTCTTCGTGCAGCTCCTTCGTTCCCCTTGAGACCTCGGCGTCAGGGTCCATGAGGCGGACGTTTCCCTCAATCTTGAGGCGGCATGCGAGCTCTACAAGCGTGCGCAGCCTGGGGAAACGGCGCAGGTCGACGCAGGCGAAGGGGACGGTGGCCATGTCCGCAAGCACAGGAGGGCAGGGGGGACGAGTCTCCCTTCTGCTTCGGCAGGGCCTCCTTAAATGCTTGCTGGGCCGAGTCATTTTCCTTCTCGTCGCGCAGCTCTTCGATCGGTAAGTCTTGAATTTCGATCAGCAGTATGGTCGGCTGATCTCTTTCTTCGTCATCCTGAGGCGTTTGCAGGCCGTTGTGTATTGCAGGGGCTTGTCCCTGATCATTGCGCGATACCGGGGTCGCACGCAGAGTTGCGCTTGCCGCGGTGAGTTCGATTAATTCTTCCAGCTCTTGAATCGACTGGGTGAGGCTTTGCAGAGCCTCCTGCTGACCCGTATCGTCTTCTGTCCAGGTTGCTTGAGTGGCCCAATCGTGCTCGCCGTCCTGCGCCAGCAGATGGGGCGTGGCGCGGCTTGCCCGGAGGCTTTCTTCGCTAGGTATGTCGCCGGGTTCCAGGTTTTCGTCGCTGATGTCATTAACTGCACCCGCCAGGCTGGATAGATCGAGCAAATCTTCGATCTCCATGGCCTCCGGTGAGTTTCCGGTCTCCTGACCGTTCTCCTGTCGTGTGGCGTTGACCATAGGGGCTTCGTCTTGCGCTCTTGCAGCGCATTCGCGGTACCGAGCGGCCAGAGTGCTCACAAAGCCAGGTAGTGGCGTTGCTGCGGTGCCGCGCATGTCCAGATCGACAATAAGTCGCGCTAGGTACGTTCTTCCGACATTCAGGACTTGCTCGCGCGTTGCCCAGCCGAGCATCGCGTTCCTGATCTGCCACTCACGCTCACAGGACTGCCGATCGCTTTCAGGGGTACGCCACGGCTGACTCAAATGGTAATATCCATTCCTTTCGTCCTCCGCTATCTGCAACAGCTGACGGTCGAGGCTCTCGAGCAGGCGTTGCTCGGCCAGGTACTGTGCTAATCGGTACCTGGAGGCCGTCATGTGGCCCAGCCGATCTAGCAAGGTCTCGACATCTCGTCGGGCCTCTGCTACCTCCCGTTCTGTGCGCGTTCCTGGCGGTCTCGGCAGCATCCGTCCGATATCTTGTAAGTGGCGCGTTCGTCTTGTGGCCATGCGGTTTGCTGACATATTCGTGAGCTCTTGCAGCACTCGGGTCTCATCGTTCTCGTTCAGAACGATGGCGAAGACTTCTTCGCGTGGCTCCGGTACGTCTCCTAATCCGTCTTCTGTTGCTTGCTTCTTCTCACTCCTTTCTCCCTCGGCGAGATCGCCTTCTGACTGGTAGCAGGGTCTAGCCTTCAGGGGCTCGATCAGACGGGTGTCTGCGTCCTCTGAAGACTCACCTCGGCCTGGCATTGCCAGGGGCTGGCGGTCAGGTACGTTCTCGCGCTCTTCTCCGTCCGTGACCGAGTTGTTCTCAGCGTATGACTCCAGCCTTCGATCGGCCGTGCTCGTCGGGGCCTCGTATTCTCCTGGCTCGTCCAGGGGAACGAGATCTGGTAAGTCGTCTTCTTGCTCCTCGTCCTCCATCATCTCTGTGCGGCTGCCTTTGTCTGTCCAGCGCGACAGGCGGTCGGCTTTGCGTTGCGTCAGATCGGGGGCGAGGTTCAGAAGCTGAGACTTCTGGAACCTTTCTTTGGTGAGCTTCATTCGTTCATTCAGGTCGTGGTCGTATTGCTGAATGAGGTTCGCCAGGTGGCGTAGGCTCTCAGTGAGCTCCTCGGGTAGGTGGCGTTCTTCGTCGCTGTACTGGCTTGCTAACGAGTCTTCACAGTCGGTTTCTTCCTCATCAGACGGCAGGCTTGAGTCCGAGGCCGTGCTTGAAGCCTCGGGCACCTCATTGGGGGTCGAATCAGGCTGTCCCCCGCCCATGGGTAAGTTGTCCCACAGTTTGGAGATCACGCGGCCGCAGAATTGACCGGCGCGCATGAGCAGCCTTCCCAACGGTCCTCCGTCTTCTGGGAAGTGCGCATCTTCGTTGAGGAGGATCAAGCCTCCTGGCATGGTGAGCGGTTCCTCGATTTCTTCTTCTGCTCCTTCTTCATCGTGCTCATCTCCTTCCTTCGCCAGGTAGTACACTTCTTCAACCTCGGTATCTTCGTCGTGCCCTCCTGGACTTCCTTCGCTTTTAGGGAATCCCTTTTGTGGCGCGTCCGCCTGTTGGGTATGTTTCTTCTCGCGTTTGGTGCCGGTTTCGTCTTGCTGACTTCGTGTGGCGTCGCGGTCTTCCTTCGCGACGATGGTGGCGTCACTATTCTTTATTTCTTCAGGGAGTTCTTCAATGTTTGCAGTGGCATATTGACGAGTAAGTCCTCTTCCTTGGGTCTTAGCCTCGGTTACGGCATATACTGATAACGGGCTGGCAGTGGCGTAATTCGTGTGGCGCTCTTGAGTTTCGTAGTACTGCCCTTGTTCATGGGCTCGTGCTTGTGCTGTAGATCGCGAAATATATTCTGCAATGTCAGGATCAATGTCATCGGGGGTGACTAAAATTTCATAGTTGACCCTCAATGCTTTGTCCTTAAATTGCAGATATGTTCCGTCCAGCCTTTCGTCTATTGAGACGAAATTTCCTCGCTGCCAAGGTCTTCCCAATAATAAATCAAAGGGAGCCTTACGGCCAACGTACATATTAGCATAGGTAAGTACAGCGCCACATGACAGTGGCACATGCTGTACAAATCCAGCTAAAGTACCTTCGCCTCCGTTTGCATCGCCCATGGTGATTCGCTGAGTAATGTCCATCGGACGGGCCAGGCAATTTAGCCAGACCTTATGATGTACAATATTCAATTGCGAACCAGTATCCACAATGGCGAGTATCGGAACTCCATCGCATTCCATACGCAGCTTGATTAATTGCCCACGAGTCCGAGGCATGAATGCAGCAGCAGCTACAGGCATTTCTGGAGGCAGGGAATTTGCGTATTCTGCAAGGTGCGCATTTGGCTTGGCTTCTTGCGATTTGACTGATTTAACCTTGATGACCTCTTGAACCTGCTGGCTAATTTCTTTTGATACAGCCAGCAGTTCTCCGACTGCCATTGTAACCGGAGTTCTCAGAACCTTGTCCAGAACAAGTTTTGAGTCTACGGCACTTTGGAGGTCCGATTTGCGAGGCATGCGTTTCTCGTCCTTGTCCTTGCGGGGTTCGGGTTCTCCCATGGTAATGTCCTCATTTCCTCTCTCCCGTCCTTTATCCTTTCTGATTTTCTTGGCAACGGCAGGATCTTCTTCATATGCTCGGGGGTCTTGCGGGTTAAAAGCTTGCTTATGAACATCCACCGGAGTTGGGTTTATGGCTTGCGGAGGTCGCGGAATTCCTTGAGGTACAGGTACGTTTTCCTTGTTCTTCGGCTTCTCCATTTGGCGTCTGGGAGGTACCCAGACTCCATCGAATTTCTCCTTGCGATTCGCAGTGGTTTGTTTCTCTGATCGGGTGACTGGATATGCTTCGTTCATTTCCTCGTCACTGGAGTCATCGGCATCAGACATGTGTACTGCGGTTCTTGGGTGCTGAGCCGAGTAGACTTGTTTAGTGCCTGTCCCAGAACCGATCCCAAAAACCGAGATGTAGTTGCTTTGCGGAGACATTGCTCGCTTGATAGCAGATACCAGAGGTTCATCCATGGTTGCTTTCATTATTGGAGCACCGGACGTGAAGATGTATCGCCCGCGCTGGTTGCGGGTAATAACACCCTTCTTCACGTATTCTTGAACGGCTTCACAATTATTTATGCTGTGGCCTGATTCACCACAGCCAAAGCATGTCCTTTGGAAGTATCCTCCCGGTGCTGAGCTAGTGCCTTGCATATGGGGTGGAACATCGCGTTCATTTGGTCTGGCTCGTCGAGCTTGCATTTGTTGTTCGCGGGGTGTTGGAATGATGTGTCGTATGTCGGGATTCAAGGTGTACGCCTTGAAGTAGATCGCCGCATAACGTGAGTCATTCACGGACATGCGCGAAAGCTGTTCAACAAGATCTTCAAGCTGTTTATCCTCAGTAGAGGATTTCTTTTCCGCTACGATTCTTTCCTTCTGGCGGCGAAACAATTTAGGAGGTGCATCTGAATCCGACTCTGAAGTAATTCCAGAGCTTCGGTGTTCAGTTACATCCTTCTTCTTTTTGTTTGCCTTTTTCTTGCTTGCATGGCTTCCAGACTTGCGGCGGTGTCTCTTGTGATGACGCTCCTCATCCGATGATTCAGAGTCGCTATCACTTGTGTCGGAGTCTGAAGTTTCAGACTCCGAGGAAGAGGAGTCATCGCTATGTTCCGAACTGACGCGCTCGGTATCAAAGCGATCTCGCCTAAGCAAGTTCTGAGCAGCCTTGCAGACATCGTCCTCGCCAAAGGGTTTTTCCAGGTCATGATTGGGGTTTTGGGCCATGAGCCTAGCCTCCAATATGTCTCGGAACCTCTGCGGGATTCCAAGCCAGAAGTTGGTTTCGTATTCGGTGCTTGTAATCTTCTTGTGCTGCAGTAGCCAGCCTGCGATGCGGACGTATCCTCTGCGGTACTTCATCCAGGCGGCCAAATCCTTGATCTTTCCTTTCTCTGACTGGGTAATGTACTTGCCCAAGTCAGAGATTCGGAATCGCTTCTTGTCTCGTTCGGCTTCGTAGTAATTCTTGAAATCGTCTTGAAAGGCTCGCCAGTTACGGGCTTCGTAACTCTTTAGGCCTTGTAGGGTTTCGCGTACTGTTCTCGAACAGTAGTGGATAAGGTTTTCGATCTTGTCCTTATCCTGCGTAACATTGCATTTGGTGCATAACCGCTGATAGAAGTGCAGGAAGGGTTCCACCTCGGAGTGTTTCCCTGTGAACTTCTTCGGCGCCCCCTTCGTGCCGGGAAGGGGCAAATCCGCTACAGTAGCTGAAGCCATCTTTGGGGCGTAGTCTGTGTAGCCGGAATGGTTGTCTGAACTTGAGGTGGTGACGGTGAATTCGTCGGTGTCGATATGCTGCTTATTGTTGATACTGATCCTGCTGATGTCGTAGTAGACTCAGGAGGTGTAGTTGTCATGCACACTGAAACTCCCCCTCGCGGTGGGCTCCAGATGTAACGACGCTTCTTTTGCGGTGATTAGGAAGTGTTGAGGTTGGGTGGTTAGGCCGTGGTCAACGTTCTTGCTAAACCGCCTGGATTCTCGGATCGCGACTTTGGATCGGAGGGTCTCCAGTCGTTCGTTGGGGGTTGTAGGGTAGTGTGTGGGAGTGACAAGGCTTATCCTCAGAGTCTTGAGAATATGCAGGATGTTGGGATGGGGGAAATAACTCAAGCAATAGCCTCGATGCTTATTGCTCTGCAGTTATTATGGCTTTGACTTCCAGTTGAAGTCCTTGAACTCTTCTCCAGGTATGGTCCTTCTGGGTACTCAAATAACTCTTGTCAGTAGGCTTTCTGCGCCTCTGATACGTACTTCTGAATACTGAGCAACGGGTTTGCTCAGGAAGCCAATCCCAGCTCTGACACTTTGAGAGCTCTGCTTTGGGGAAATTTGGATTGGTATTAAGTGGGCTACCTACGGCTGTATATATACTGCTGTAGGTATATTTGAAATTCCCTTATGGGGTACATGATCATGCAACCTGATTGGCTGAGCTCCCATGCTCTTCCAATTTGTCGCAGAGAAAAGTAGTTCCATAATCAATCAGCTAATGATCTGTCGTGCTGATTGAGCCTTTAGTCATCCCATACCCTAATTTCCTTCTTTTCTGACTCATACTGCTTGGCGATGAGTCGCTTTCCAGCTTCTGAGGTGCACCCTTGATTCTCTGATCGCGTTTCAGGGGGCTGTGCGATCGAGGCTTGAGTATTCGATCGCTTGATCGTGATCAGTGGCCTTGTGATCGAGACTAGTGCAGTTGATCGTGCTCGATCATTTGGGGTGATCAGGGGGGGTGTTTGTGCAGTGATTCCAGTGCCTTGGTGCCTGTATAATCCCATAGAAAGTCTTCCCTTTCTGTCTTGGCTGGAATATACTAAGTAGGCACTTGCGGGTAGGCTGTACCCTTTCAGCATTTTCCTTATGTTCTTGTGTCAAACAAGTTTGACGCAGGACATCGCGACCCGGGCGGGGATTACCACGTCTCGGATATGACCGACGAGATCCTGCCATTCGAACGTGCCGAGCAGGGGGTTGAGGGTGATGAACTCCTCGAGGATGTGGAAGGTGGCGCGTTGCTCACGGGCCTGCAGCTCTAACTGCTTGCCCGCAGCGACAAGCTCGAGCCGTCGATGGAGGGGGAGGGCGACGGGCGTGGCCAAAGCCGCTGGGCGGACCCAGTACTCACACTCATACAGGGAGTGATGGCGGGTGTCAGCAGTTCCCGTGCACAGACAGTCATGAGGGCCCTCGCGGTTGAACTTCGCACGGAACTCGCCACACAGGTAGTGACCCGTGACGAAGCGCGTGATTTGCGCGTATTTGCGGTGATTGGCCCCAAACTTCACCAGGAAGTGGTGCTGCCTGGACGCCTGAATGAGTCGATGCTCGCCACGGAGCAGGAGATTGGAGTGGCCGCGGTACGCAGCTTGGACCATGTGTCTCCGCCACGCCCGGTCAGCGCGCTGTCGCCCGACCGCAATCGCCGCAGACCACGACACGAAATCTGGTTGCACCGCGTATTTGGCGGCATCCCCCGCAAGCTTGTCTATGTGGGCGTTGTACCGGGTGGCATGTGTGCGGCACTGTTCGCCGTCCACATGTGAGGGGACCCAGTAGACCGCGACTCGGTGTCTCGGGTCCCGGCTAAGGAAGGTCTGGACGCGCTGGGATGCCAGGATGGATTGCATGGCGGACGGGCCGTTCCGGCACGCATAGATGGAGGCCGCCGCCCCGACGTTGTCGACGAACACGTTCCAGGTGAACGCGTAGTCCTCCCGAGCGCGCTGGTGCGCCGTGGCGGGGTCCGCGTACCACGCGGACCACTCGCGAAACAAGGCCGCTGTGCCCCGGTTCAGTGCGATCATCTCGGCGTCAAAGACGGTGACCCTTCCGCAGGCGCGGCTGCCCTCGACCACGGGGACAGAAGGGGCTGGTGGTCGCCACACGGCCCACGCCGCGCCCGTGGCCCGAGGGAGGGCAGCGGTCAACGGTGCACAAGACGAGCCGGCACCCCCCTCGCGCCGCGGGGCGTCGCTGTATGCCGACCCGTCGGTGACGAGGGTGAGCGACAATGGGTCCTGAATGGCAGCGGTGGCCGCCAGGGCATACACGTCGTTGAACCACCGGATGAAGCCCGGGTCAGACGCGTGCTTGCCCGGGATGGACACGCGGTCCTGTGGGTGGACGAAATGGAACTGGAGCTGCCCGGTGTCCCCGAAGCGGTCGATGAGGCGGAACCCCGGTAGAGCCAGGGCATTGATGGCGTTAAACCGCTCGTCACACGTCGGCAGCGTGCGATGCACCCATGTGAGAGGTGTAGGACGGTCGCGTGCACGAGAGGCAGGGCGGAATGGTTGGAGGTCCACCGCACCCTGCATGATATCGCGCTCAAACCGCGTTCGATGCCGGTTTCGCAAGTAGATTTGTGGGTCGAGGTTGTGGGCGTTCGGCGTCCAGATCTCGGGAAGGTACACCCGTAGGGGGTGCCCCCTGTGCAAGGTGTGCACGCGCATACTCGCGCGGTGCATACGGGCATTGATTTGTTCGCGGATCGGCAGCAGGCCGGCGAACATGTCGAGGGCCCCGACAGGGGTGGTGCGGAACGCGCCGGTGATCCACCGCGCGGCTCGGGACTGCGCTTTCTGCATCTCGAGTGCCGCGTACTTCTTGCGCGTCCACCCGGGGTTCCACCACAACTGCGTGCCGTAACACATGACGGGGAGCACATTCGCGATGTACAGCCGGCGCTTGTCCTGGGGCGACATCCCCCGGACGGAATTGCCAAGCATCCGCAGGCTCGCGACCGTGCTGCATGCTTTAATGCAGTAATGCTTGATGTGTTCACGGAACGAGAGTTTGGGGTCGAGAAAGAACCCGAGATAGCGCACCAAAGGCTTCGGCCATACGACCGTCTCGCTGCCCGAGGTCCGCACAATGACAGGGGGGCCCAAGGGGCTGTCCCCCGGATTGCACCTCCACGCGCCACGGCCGCGCCGAAAGTGCATGAGTTCAGTCTTGGAGGCCTCGATGGATAGCCCAACCCTGGCCAACGTGCTAGTGAGGATGTCAACTGCAAACTCGAGTTTCTCGGCGTTGACCTCCGCCATGGAGCGGTGGGACGGGACCTCCGCCTTACGCGAGAAGACGTGGATGAGCCCGTCGTCCACGTAAAACTGCAGCGTCACGCCCGGGAACTGCGCATTCAGCTCAGCCTCAACATGCCGGATGACCGGCGCTAGGTACAGGTTTGCTGACACGGGGGACAGTGCCGAGCCCTGTCCCACCCCTGTTTGCATAGCGGCCGGCGATGTGCGCACGCCGTTGAACAGGAACGTGGTGTCCCGGTCACGCAGGTAATCCTCAAAGAACTCGACGAGAAACGAGCTGAATCCCTGGTGGCGGAGGATGCTGCACAGGGTGGAATGATTAAGGGACGGGTAGAACTGAGCCACATCAACGAGGATCGCGGCGCTGTCCATGCCCTGGATCCACGCCTCGGTGACGAGGTGCACAAGGCTAACACCGGCATCGGTGGTGCTGTGCTGCATGGTTCCGCCGAATTGGCCGGGGTGCATGATCCCCGCCGCCTGGGCCAGTGCCTGCATCTGGCGGGCGAGAACCTTCTCCATGAGCTTGCCCATACAATTCAAGAGGACGATGGGGCGGTAGGCCTTGGGCACTGAGTAGTCCGGCCGCCCAGGCTTCGGGATCACCATGGTGTGAGACTGCTTGAACAAGGGGGGAAACGTCCGCCACCGGACGCACGCCTCGAACAGCGCGGCGACGCGTGCTAGGAGGGGAATCGCCTCTCGAGTGACCACCCCTTCCGGGTCGGTGAGGGCGTTATCATCACGGATGATGCGCTTGAGCCAGAACCAGCCGATGCCATCGGGCCCAGGGGCCGAGGAGTTGCTGAACGCCTGTAACGCTTCCGCAACCTGGGCACCACTGAAGACAGCGCGGCCGATGGGGGCCCGCGTGCCCATGGTCTCGAGGAAGGACGGGTCAACAGCCCGCGCCGAGGACGGGGTGAACTGTTCCTGGAGAAGCGTCGCGAGGCCGTCGGGGTCCACGACGGGCTCCCCCGCGGCGTTCCGTAGCGCCATACTGGCAGCCTGTCGGCGTGGCTGTGTCCACGGCACAATGTCCCATATGCGGCGCGAGTCCAAGCGTGCGACTTGGGCGTCGAAGAACTCGCGCTTCGCACGCCGCATGGCGCCGCGCTTGCGCCTGTTGATGACCTCGCACTCAGCCTGGAGCGCGTGGATGTCTGCCGTGGTCCGCTGCACCACTGCTGCCGTGTCAACTGGGGGGGGCCCATCGCGTTCAGCTCGGTACGCCGCCGTCCGTTCACGTTTGAGTTCGCGCATGCGCCGCTGGCAAGCGCGGAACTCCTCGTGGTGCAGCGTACACTCCGCATTCCACCAGGACTTGGAGCGCGCGCACGGGTTGCTCAGGGAGGCGTGCGCAGTCCACGCAGCCTGGAAGCCATCACCGACGTGTTGGGCAGCCGCCAAGACGCCATCGGCGGATGTGTAGCCATCAAGGGACTCAGGGAGGAGGCCCAGGACATCCTGGCACTCAGCAATAAACAGGGCCCCGGCCTTACTGCCCCTCGCAATGGTGAGGCATGGCTGCGGCGTGGCCGGAATCGGTAAGGACCACCGGAGGACACAGTGGTCGCTGCGGTGGCGCTCGTCAGGGCACACCCGAAAATCAGACGGTACGGCATCAGCCGCCGCCCATAGCAGGTCCAGGGTGCCCGGCCGTTTGGTGTCATCGTTCGACACCCAGGTTGGCGGGCACCAGTCAGTGTCATTGACAAGAGTCAGGCTGAGGTCCAGCTCTGCCAGCTCGATGAGATCCTCGCACCGGGCGACCAATCGTCGCTCGGCACCCGGGGCGCGCATGCCAGCGTCCCACTTCTCGTGACGGAGATTGAAGTCCCCAACCAGGTAGGAGACCTCAGGGATGAGGTCGACATGCTCCCGGAGGAAATGCACCGCCGCCTGAGTTTTGGAGTCGTTGTAGACCGCTAACACGTTGAGATCTCTCGAGTCGACACGAAGGGTCACACAGAGGACGTCGCGGCACGCCCCGCCCCGGATCGGTGTAATGCGTGGCCCCAAGTGCGCCCACCGGCGGTGGACGAACGCGCACACGCGTGCATCATCAGACGCACGGAGGAACTGGAAGTTCCGGTGTGTGACCAACCCGACGTATTCGTCTCCATCCCGGTTCGTCGTGGAGACGACCCGCTTGATGAACCCCTGGAAAGGCTCGGCGAACACAATGATGTCGTCATCACAGTGTCGCTCGAGGCAATGGTTCATGTTTTCCCAGGACCGCTGCACATTGGCGTACACGCACCTCAGCGGGGTAGGACCCGCCAGCTGCACGCCACCACTGTCACCATCCCCCGGGTTTGCGCCAGGCTGTGCACGCAGGAGTTCTGCTCGAAGGGCATCAAGGTCCAACGGCGGCGGTAAGTCAGGGTCGGGGCTCACGGGCCTCGAAGGGCCGGCACACTGCGGAGACTGCAGCAGCTCGGGCATAGGATCGTCGCATCGTGGTGTATTACTTATATGGTATGGACACGCAATTTACCGACTCGGGATCAGGAACCAGAAGCCCCTCCGACTGCCATCTCCGCTGCGCCGGCCGCCCCGTCAGAGATCTCCATGGTGGCGGCACGGGCCGCGAGCCGCCCGGCTTGCTTTTCCGCCTTGCGCTTGCCGCGCTGGACGTCGTGGACCCCGCCGCGCCTTCGCTGGGCATCTTCGAGGTCGCTGAGGGTGACCTGTGGGGAGTGAGTCTGCATTCACGTGGCCTCGAAGGCGTCCTTGGCCCACAAGCAGGCACCGTCACGGGGGCCGTGGCCGGTGCTGCCGCAGTTCCCGCATGACAGGTGGGGCCCCGTGCGGGGACACGGGACGGCGGCAGAGCCAAGGCGTTCGCGCTCGGGGGAGCACGTAACGCAGTACGTGTTGTGCAGATCCTCAGGGTGGGGGAAATGGCAGAGGCTGCAGTGCTGATGCTTCGCCCTGCACGCGAGCCGGTGATGGCCCCACATCCAGCGCTTCGCGCACAGGGGCGCGCGCCGCGCAGGGGTGTGGATGGATAGCGCGCAAAGCTGCGCCCCGACCTTGAGCTGCTTCTTTTCGAGCGATCGTGCCCGGGTCCCGTCGGCCTCGTTATAGATGGCGAAGAGGAGGTCGGCAGTGCCTCCCATGATGTTGCGGAACTCCGGCCGCGGGTGCTGATTGGGCATGAGCAGGTTACTCGCCACGACGTCGTTAACGCACCGTGCAGCCGACCGGTTGCGGACAATGTCCTGGTAGATCTCCTCAAAGGGGATCCGTTCCCCCCCAGGCCGTACGCACCGCACGTCGCGGGCGACCATTTGGGTGATCGGATGGTAGAACCCGATGTCCAGGACACCGTCCCCGAACCGAGTCTTGTGATTGCAGGCGAGTTCGTCCACGACTGGCGCGGCCGGGCGGACGTCAAACGTGACGTCAAGGTGAGACCCGCGGACGTGCCAGTTCACGCCAGTGACGCACGGCGTGGGCTCGCCATCCGTGAGGTGGCTGACCGCGGCGTGTGCCAGCGCTACCACCGCAGACACCGCGGGGAGGTCCATTCTGCCGGCCGCGGGGACAGGCGGCGCGTAGTTGACACGGACCACACGCTTCGCGTCAGGCGGCGGGTGGTAGTGCACAACATGCGTGCGCTTCTTATCCGCAGGGGCTGGGCTGTCCGCCAGGGGGCTGGCAGCGGGGGGAGGGCCGTGTGGCGTGGCCTGGGCGGCAGGAGAGGCGGCCGCCGCAGCAAAACTCGTCGGCGGGGCCGTAGGGGCAGGGGTCTGTTTGGGGAGGAATTCAAATTCCTTCGCAAGGGTGAGGGCCGTGGGAAGGTGCCCCGCGCCGTGAGTGTGCGCCATGAGAGAGGCGGCCGCGGACAAGGTCTTCCAGTCCGATCCTGGCTGCAAGACCAACGTGACGCGGTCGTCGGGAACGGCAGGAACGGCCGGTGGAGCGGTTTTCGCCTTTTTGGATGGAGGGGCAGCAGCAGGCAGGGGGGTCTGGCCGCGCATCGCAGAGGGGTCCGTGAAGAGGGACTGCTTGCGCCCGCCTGGGGCAAGTGGCAGGTCCGGCGGGCCTGTCGCTGCCAACGGGGCTATCGGCAGTACGCGGGGGAGCGCGCCGGCAGCAGGGAGCTCGATGCGAGTGTCCAAGGCTCCGGACCACGGAGCGGCGCCCCCCATTCGCTTCATGAGCTCTGCAGGCAAGCCTCGAAGGAGGCCGTTGGTGTCACGTGCGACAGACAGAGCCTGCGCAGCCGAGGCCTCGGCACGCAGGACGCGTTCCCAGAACTCGCTGTCGGCGATTTGAAGCGCCTGCACGGCTGTAGTGAGCTCGTGGTGCAGGTCCAGCTGCCCGCGCAGGTCGTGGATGACCACGGTGGCGTCCGCGAGGCGGGCGGCGAGGAGGAAGTCGGGGAATAACTTGCGGGTGACCAGGTCGTGGTGGCGAGCGATCTCGACCCTGTCACGGATGTGACGGTGCAGCCCTATTTTTCGCCGATTTTTGGCTATTTTCCTCGATTAATCCAACGGGCGAGCAGCCCTCGCGCCGTCTGGAGTCCTAGCCGCCCACACTCAGCGCCTGGCCATTCAGCGCCAGTGCCCTGATAGCGCATCACCCCTAGACGCCAACGCATCCCGCTGCGCGCTCAGACACTGCCCGGATCACCGGTCTGCCTTGCTACCGGTTCTCCGGATCGCCGAGGAGGCACTGTCATCCCCGATGACTCCCCTCGCCGAGACACGCCGAGCTGATCAGCCTGATGACACAGCCTCGGCCCGACGCAGCCTCAAGACACTGCCAGCTGACACAGCCTCGTGACATAGCCCCAACACAGCCTCGCCGCGCAGCCCGCGTCGCAGCCTCGATGGCTATGCAGAGCACTGCCCATCAGCTTATGTAATCGTATAGCCTGCCCTAAAGGACTTGTAGTATATAAGGGTAGCTCCCCTCGCTCCTGTCCGTCATCTCGACCTCTTGGTTAATACGGACAGGTAAGCCCGTTGTTTGTACATTAGTTACTAGTGCTAATACAACTTGGTCAATACGGACAGTTGCACAAACCGTTTGTCGCCGCGTGACTCGCTCCGCTGCGCCATCTCGTCGACCTCCCCATTCGTGCTCCCTCGTGTAGCGTTGAGCCTTCGCTCCGCGACATTAGGTCGAGATCTTTTGGGCGCCCTAGGCATTTTCCCCTACCGCTCCCCCATACCACCGTTTCAAAAAGTTTATTCCCTCCGATTAAAGCGAGTACGTCGTAGTCGAGCAGCCCGCTCACTCCGTACACGTTGCTAAGGCTTGCTTTGCAGTGCCAAAAGACGTCCAGCTCAAGGACCACATCCCCCAGCGCATTTTCGACCGCCTCCAACGTCGTCGCGAGGCCGGCAACCCCGTCAAGTGGACGGACCGCAAAGTCAAGGCAGTCGTCAAGTACGTGTCCACGCTCCCCCAGCCTCCGCCCTCTGTCCCCTCCATCAACTGGACTGCCGTCCGCGAGGCTCGCGAAGCCGAACAGCGCGTAGGCAACCGCATCCGTGAGCAGCGCCAACGCGAGGCGCAAGAAGCCCAGGCCGCCGTAGCCGCCTCCTCATCCAAGCTCAGTTTGGCAGAGCGCCTCAGCGCCGCCCCGACGTACGAGCCCATCGCCCGCAAGCCCATCGGTATCGACATCCCGAAGTACTTCCCCACCGACCTCGTCGGCATCTTCACGCCCAAGCTCGACGCAACCATCAAGCGTCTCAAGGCCGTCGAGGAAGTCGACTTATTCCACCTCGTCAGCAGCGACCGCGCGCATGGCGTCTGCCAGCTGCTCGAACGTCTTCGGCAGATTCGCAACGAGCTCAGCCGCCTCGCCCCCAGCACTACGTTTAAGGAGTGGCATCAGTACGAGCTCGGACTAGCTCAGATTGGTGACATCCCGTTTGTCGGTTTAAGGCGCAACTTCCGCCGCATCGTGGGAGAGCTAGATATCGTGTACCGGGCCGGCTATTTTGATTAATAAATACACTCTTTGTCGCACTGGATTTCGACTGTTCGAATTGTCCGCACTTCTTCGGGCGAACCACAGAGAACGGCGTCACTGCCCCCGCTGATCTCCACGTCGAGGAGAACAACGGGTCTCGAGAAGCCAGGGAGTGCAGTCAGCAGCCCTGCCCTTATCGAGAGACTGCCCCTCCGCTACTCCCGGTTCCGCCTAGCGACCGAGAAACACAGTTCGAATGCCCTCATTTCGCGCAACGGCTAGAATTCGCCCGCGCCTCTGCCACTACTCCGAATACTCCCGATCACAGTCCCCCGGACAGCAGCCACCACTCGTCTCCCGAGACATCGCTCGGCTCCGTCCTCTCCGACCACGAACCCGCTCCCTCGCCGTTTAATCTCTCCCGCGCTCAATCAGGAGCCAACACTCCCCGTCCCCCCAATATGTCAAGCACTCCCGGCGGAGCGCCTCCTGGCCCGGCTCCCCCTGACCCCATCTCTGCTGCTCTCCTACAAATGGCCCAGGCAATGACGCAGCTCACAAACACGGTTAACACTCTGGCCCAAACTATTGGCGCCAATCGGACAACGGTCAACGCAACGGTCAACGCCAACAAGGAGCTCCCCTTCGTCGAGAAGCCCGTCCCGTTCAAAGGGAAAGGTTCGGACACGGCCCGTCTCTTCCGCGCCGCCTACCGCATCTACGCCGATGGACAGCCGGAGAAATTCGGCAAGCGCGACGTCAACGGCAACCTCCAGCGGGACCCCGAATCCGGCAAGATCTTGGTAGACGGCCAGAAGTGGATCGTCGGCGCTCTCTCCTTCATGCAGGATGAAGCGGCCGAATGGGCACGGCAGTACATCGAGCAAGCGGCAGACGGCACTCAGATATTCGACGGCTCTCGCGCTACGTTCTGGGAGGCCTTCAAGAACCGGTTCGAGCCCATGGACGAGAAGGCCGAGGCTCTCAGCAAGCTGCAAGCTTGTACGCAGGGCAACCATCGGTTCGCGGAGTTCTTTGCGGAGTTCCAAGCCCTCGCCGGCCGCACGAAGCTCACCCCGGAAGACCTGGCAGCCCGGCTACGGACGAAGTTTAATAAGGACTACCTCGAGCGGATCTCGTACATGGTCAACCCCGCTACCGGCAAAGGCCCCGAGACGTACGACGAGCTCAAGAACGCGGGTTTCGCCGTCGACCGGTCGAAGGACAAGCTCTCGCAAGACCTCCTGGCACAGCAAGGCAAGACGTCCTCGACTCCGGCTAGCTCGTCAGCGCGCGCCTTCCGCGACCCGAACGCGATGGACATCGACGCCGCAAACATTGACGAGCTGTTTAAGGGTCTCACTGGCACGGATCTCAAGCGCCAGTTCGACGCCGTCATGAAGGACCGCTGCAAGGTCTGCGGCTCGAAGTCCCACAAGTCCACGGACCCCGTTCACCGTGATTCGGTCTGCAACCACTGCGGCAAGAAGGGTCACTGGTCCCGCGTCTGTCGTGCTCGCCTCGAGGGCAAGCCGAGAACCGCCCCCGCTACCGCCGCCGTTCGCGCCTCGTCTTCGGATACCTCGTCTCAGGACTCCTCGTCTCCGGCCTCCTCGTCTTCTGGCAGCTCGTCTGACGACCAAGCCGCCGCGCTCGCCGCCCTCCGTGATCAGCTGGCCCTGATACAGAAGCAGCTCGGGGGTTTTGCTTAAGGGGCCGGAGTGACGCCGCATCGTCGGTCCCCGTTTCGTCAAGCCCGGATTCAACTCCGGCGCCTTCGTTAGAACCACAGGACATTTCGGACTCTATCCGCTCGTGTACAATATCCGTATTAGACCCTTTCTCGAATCACTACCGTGTACCAGTAAAGCTCACCGGAATCAATAAGACTATTCGCACGCCCGCAATGATTGACTCCGGTGTGACTTCACTGTTCATCCACGAAGACTTCTGCAAGCAGCATAAAATTCTCACGGTACCACTCAAAAGGGAGATTACGCTATACAACATCGACGGAACCAAGAACGAAGCAGGGTCTATCACGCGTCGTGCCAGACTCCAGCTGACTGTGGGCTCTTACACGTTTAAGGAGGAGTTTCTTGTCACAAACATCGGTCCGGAGGACGTCATCCTCGGACTTCCGTGGCTCAAGAAATGGAATCCGAATATCGACTGGGAAACGGGAGATGTCCAGTTTCAGCTCCGCGGCGGAGCTGAGGACACCCCGGTTTTCGGTATCCATCAGATTGACGCCAATCGCTCCGAACGCCGAGAATGGCTTCGAGCAGGCATTGTTGAAGACGCTAAAGACGAAGTCTGGATTCTCGCTGGCTACACTTACTCGCAAGCGATCGCTGTCGAAGCCAATCGCGAAAAGTACGCCAAGACGTTCGAAGAGCTGGTCCCCGAGGAGTACCACCGACACAAGAAGGTGTTCTCCGAAGAAGAATCACACCGCCTCCCGAAGCATCAGCCCTGGGACCACGCGATAGATCCCGTTCTGGACGCCCCGGCATCGATCAAATCGAAGGTCTACCCCATGTCCCCAATCGAGAATGAGGAACTACAGCGGTTCATCGATGACGCACTCGCCAAGGGCTATATCGTCCCCAGCAAGTCTCCGATCGCCTCCCCTGTATTCTTCATCAAGAAGAAGGACGGCAAGCTCCGGTTCATTCAAGATTATCGCAAGCTCAACGACATCACTGTGAAGAATCGCTACCCCCTTCCGCTCACCTCCGACATCATCGGGAAGCTCCAGGGCGCTAAGATCTTCACCAAGTTCGATGTCCGATGGGGCTACAACAACGTCCGGATTAAGGAAGGTGACGAGTGGAAAGCCGCCTTCATCACCAACCGCGGCCTCTTCGAGCCCAGAGTCATGTACTTCGGTCTGTGCAACAGCCCTGCCACGTTCCAGGCCCTCATGAACCACATCTTCGCCGACCTCATCGCTGAGAGCAAGGTCGCAGTTTACCTTGACGATATTCTCATCTGGTCGAACGATCTCGCTTCGCATCGGAAGATTGTTCACAAAGTCCTGGCACGCCTCGCCAAATACGATCTGTACCTTCGGCCCGAGAAGTGCGAGTTCGAGCGCTCAGAGATCGAGTATCTTGGGCTCCTCATCAGCGAAGGACAAGTCGGCATGGACCCCGGCAAGGTTAAGGCAGTAGCCGAGTGGCCGACCCCGAAGAACCTCAAAGACGTACGAGGCTTTGTCGGGTTCGCCAACTTCTACCGCCGCTTCATCAAGGACTTCTCAAAGATCTGCCGCCCGCTGCACGATCTGACGAAGAAGGACACTCCGTTTAATTGGGGTCCCGCGCAGGCAGAAGCCTTCGAGACGCTCAAGCACGCTTTCACGACTCAGCCCGTGCTCGCCATGTGGAGCATTGATCGGCCAACTCACGTCAAGACCGATGCTTCTGGCTACGCTACCGGTGGAGTCATAGCTCAACGCAACCCTGAAGATGGTCTCTGGCATCCAATCACGTATCGCTCGCAGACTATGAGCCCCGCCGAGCGGTACTACGAGATCTGGGACCGTGAGATGCTTGCAATCATCGAAGCTCTCAAGGACTGGCGCCAGTTCCTCGAAGGCCTCCCGGAGCCTTTCGAGATCTGGACCGATCATCAGAATCTCCAGTACTGGAAGACTGCGCAGAATCTCACGCGGCGACAAGCCCGCTGGGCCTCCTACCTCGCCGAATACGACTTCCGCATCGTCCATCGCCCCGGCAAGACGCATCTCCTCGCCGACCCGCTCTCCCGGCCTTCCTCGCTGCATGTCTCCGACGAAGAAGACAACCACTCGCAGATAGTACTGAAGCCAGAGCTGTTTAAGATAGCCGCCACGATAGCTTTCGCAAACCCCTCCCCCCTCGAGAAGCGCATTCGCGACTGCTCCGAAAAGGAAAAGGAAGTCGCAGACGCCCTGCAGACTCCCCGGACCAAGGGGCCCCGCAAGCTGCGCAACGGCGTTCTCGAATGGGAAGAAGACAACGGCCTTCTGTACTACCATGGGAAAGTCTACGTGCCGAACAGTGCCACGCTGCGCAACGACGTCATCAAGTCTTGTCATGATGCGCCGACTGCCGGACACCCTGGGAAGCACACCACCCTCGAGTTGGTCTCTCGGTACTATTGGTGGCCGCGCATCTCCGCCGACGTTAGCCGCTACGTGCTCGGCTGCGACCAATGTCAACGATACAAGTCCGCCCCGCATCCGAAAGCCACCCTACAGCCCCACGACGTCCCTTCAGGGCCTTGGGAACACGTCGGCGTGGATCTCATCACGCAGCTTCCACGCGACGCCAAGACCAAGAAGGACTCGATCGCGGTCTACGTGGACCACTATTCGGATCAGTGCCACCTTGTACCGGTCGACTCGACGATCACCGCTGCTGGCATGGGCGACGTCCACTACACGGACATCTTCCGCCTCCATGGCCTCCCACGCAAGATCTTCTCCGATCGTGGACCCCAGTTTGCAGCCCAGTACATGCGAGCCCTGTACAAGCGCCTCGGCATCGCTACCGGTCTCACCACGGCATATCACCCCGAAGGCAACAGCAAGGTTGAGCGCAAGAACCAGGAAGTCGAGAAATTCCTGCGTCTCTTCGTCTCCCAGCGCCAAGACGACTGGGTCGATTGGCTCCCGATGGCCGAGTTCACCCTGAACTCACACGTGTCTAGTGCTACCGAGCGCACACCCTTCGAGATTGTCTACGGCTATACACCGGACTTCACGATCCCGGCCGGCAAACACATTAAGGTTCCCGCTCTCGATGAGCGCCTAGACCGCATGGCTCATGTTCGCAAGGAAGCCGAAGCTGCCCTGCGCCTAACCAAAGCCCGAATGAAAGAGGAATACGAGGCCGCGAAGAAACGCGCCCACTCCTTCAAAGTCGGCGATCAGGTTTGGCTCAGCACGAAGGACCTCAGCATCGATCAGCCCTCGCCCAAGCTCGGCCCCCGCCAGCTGGGTCCGTTTAAGGTTCTGGAGAAGATCGGCGATCTGGACTATCGGCTCGAGCTCCCGAGCTGGCTGAAAATCCACCCAGTTTTCCATGTCAACCGCCTCAGCCCGTGGCACGATCAGGGCGTCGAGAAGCCTCTGCCTCCCAAACCTGTCAAGGTTGCCGGCGGAGAAGAATACGTCGTCGAGAAAATCCTCGACAGCCGCATATACCGCCGCCAACTGCAGTACAAGGTTCGCTGGAAAGGCTACGGCCAAGCCGGCGACACATGGGAAAAAGCAGACAACCTCAAGCACGCCAAAGCCCTGGTCAACAAATTCCATCGCGAAAATCCGGAAGCGCCCCGCAAGCTCGCTGCCACTGCCTTCGAAGCCCTCGCCGCCTCCTTTCGCCCGTTCGTCACCGAAGTCGACGTCGCCCACCTTTCTGCCTCTGATCGCGCTAAGGCCGATCTCGACTGGGAGGAGGGGCGCCACATCTGACGACCTCGCGAGGACACTCGGTTTTAGGAGGGGGGTAATGTCACGGATGTGACGGTGCAGCCCTATTTTTCGCCGATTTTTGGCTATTTTCCTCGATTAATCCAACGGGCGAGCAGCCCTCGCGCCGTCTGGAGTCCTAGCCGCCCACACTCAGCGCCTGGCCATTCAGCGCCAGCGCCCTGATGGCGCATCACCCCTAGACGCCAGCGCATCCCACTGCGCGCTCAGACACTGCCCGGATCACCGGTCTGCCTTGCTACCGGTTCCCCGGATCGCCGAGGAGGCACTGTCATCCCCGATGACTCCCCTCGCCGAGACACGCCGAGCTGATCAGCCTGATGACACAGCCTCGTGACATAGCCCCAACACAGCCTCGCCGCGCAGCCCACGTCGCAGCCTCGATGGCTATGCAGAGCACTGCCCATCAGCTTATGTAATCGTATAGCCTGCCCTAAAGGACTTGTAGTATATAAGGGTAGCTCCCCTCGCTCCTGTCCGTCATCTCGACCTCTTGGTCAATACGGACAGGTAAGCCCGTTGTTTGTACATTAGTTACTAGTGCTAATACAACTTGGTCAATACGGACAGTTGCACAAACCGTTCGTCGCCGCGTGACTCGCTCCGCTGCGCCATCTCGTCGACCTCCCCATTCGTGCTCCCTCGTGTAGCGTTGAGCCTTCGCTTCGCGACAGACCCAGGTCGTGATGGTGGTGTGCATGACCGCGCAAAACAACAGGAGCGGGGCAGGCAGCGTGTCAGTGTCTGCTTCTTGGACGAGCGCGGATGCCGCAGCGAAGTTCGCCGTGAGCAGGTCGTGGACCTGGCCCAGCAATCTGGCAGCATTCTGGAATGCCGCGCCCGCCGCGGCAGAGCTGGCATCCGAGGGCGCGGACGTCGCAGAGGACATGACTTCATCGCCGTTGAGGCCAGGCGTGGGTGCAAGGGACTCGAGCAACTCCGCAAAGCGGCTATCGCGTGTGCCCTTCTTCGGCGGTCTCAGATCCAGTCGCTCCGCGGGAGTCGGATGATGGCTCACCTCAACTTGGTGTGACACTCCGGCGTCGAGGGGCGCGAATCGGTTCGGCATGAGGGGCAGCGTCAGGCTATCGGACGGTGCGATGGTGCAGCGATATCCCAGGGAGGAGTGCAGGGCGCCTCCCACACGGGAAGTCCGCAAAAATTGCGTGCGGGTCAACCCGACGAGTCGCGGGCACAGCCGCTTGAGGTCCGGGGCCCGCCGCATATCAGCCAATGGGAGCGGCTCACTGGGGCGGGGGCCCGGGAAGGGATCCGCCGGGTCGGAGGGACCAGCCGGCCATGCGAGGCCAGGGACGTCCGCCAGGACGCGGTCACGCAGGGGAAGGCAAATCCTGCAGTAGCTGAGATCCACGACGAGGGTGGTCAAAAGGAGTCTATTGCGTGTACAACTGACAGGGAGTCGGATGGGCACGAGGTGCGCACGTCCATAGGGGGGGGCCGCCGGCCCCGGCTGATGCGTCGGCATCTCCCAGGGTCCGGGCAGGCCTAAGCGAGTCCGGCATGGGAGTGCCTGAGCCCTCCCCACCGTAAAATTGCGCCAGGCGCTGAGTTTTTGGGTATTCTACGGCGAGTCCCGTCTAAAGGGCCCCTTGCGGGCTACCCTGAGTGCAGTGAGTTGGCACATGCTTGGTGTGTGCACAGGCCCTCGGCAATGCATAGGCATCTCCCCTATAGGTGCACTACCTGAGGCAGGTCGACTCGAAAGTCTCCCCAATTGGTGCGGCTGGGTAGCCAACAGTCAATAGACCTTCCAACTAGGTACACCTCAATAGTAAAGTTGGCAAAGCCTCCCTAAAGGGTACAGGAGGGGATCGCACCCTGCTGCCTCGCACAACGAGCACCAACCACCACACTGACGTGGTAACAACTCGAGCAGGTAAACTCTGCATTTCGCAGAGACCCACCGGCGACGGATTTTGACCTCTCGAGCCCAGCCAAGAATTCTCTCCCTGGCTGGCTACGGCCCAGTGGGTGTACACAGGGCGCAACTCCCGGCCCACCTTCCCGTTCTGGCAGCCGGTTCGCTATGCCCGAAGGCGCGGATCCCCATGCAACTGTCCAGGCTCGCTCGCCTCGCTGGGGCCGCTACCGGGGTGGATCTCACAGCAAAGTGCTGCCCCGGAGTTAGGGTTATCCCAACTAACGTCCTGCACCTCATTGAGGCACAGGAGGGGGGTGGCCTGTCCTTTCGGTCGGCTTGTTATCACCACATACCCCCTCTTACCGACCCCTATCCTCTCGGACCCTTTCGGGAGAGACACCGAGGTGCCCCGTTGGGGAGTGCACACCTGCCATAAGCAGGAATGACTTGCATCGGGCGCCAGTACTCCAGCTGCGAACTCCCTTTACCAAGGGGAGACCCGAAACCATTTAGACCAGCCGGCATCCACTAGCCAGCAGAGCAGACGACGAAGAGCTGAACTCACCGGTGCCAGCATGCCCAGCGTTTAAGCTCCTTCGCCAAGGGAGCGCCGGCAAGCCAACTCGACGCCGCGCAGCTCGAGCGCAGCTCCTGGGGGCGTACAATCGAGTGCGGAGACTCCCTGGGCGACCAGCATGCCCAGTCTGAGCTCCTTCGCCAAGGGAGTACCCAGGGTGTCGTCCTGTGCGAAAATTTCGAGCCCGTTCCCCAACGGATGAACCGTGGGAAAATCCCCACCAGGTGGTGGTTCGAGATCAAGGAGCGCGTTGTAAGTGAACGACATCAGTAAGGTAAGCTACGAGTGCAAGCTCATCATACTGAGCGCGCAGCAACGCTCTTTTCTCGCCACCGTCAATTGTATCCATTGTTTGTTCCTACCCTGAAGTCGCTACCCTCAACATCTGCCATACTCGAGCTCCTGGATAGCTGTCTCTCTTGCCAGTCGCGTGACTCGCTAGCTGACACACGGACTGTCCAGCCCCGGAAGCCTCACATTTAGGAGAGTTCAGGACAGCAGCATTGATACACGAGGCCTCGGCGGGGAAATATGACATCTCTTTTGGCTCGCATTGGATCATGGATTCTGGGTTCTGGTGCGCAAAATCAAGCTTGGGTCTTTGCATGGTCATGTTCTGACTGGCCACTGGAGACAGACACCCCTTTCAATCCGTCACTGTCCGAGATTATTGAAGTACGGATGCTTTTGTGTCGCTTCGTGCCTGTCGAACTCGCCGACATCATATTGCACGAAGCAACATACTACCACGTCCGCGTTGCATGCGTGTCTACGCCCTGCGACATCTCCGACCGGCACACCCATCGTGCAGACACCCCCATCCTCAGCATCAATCTCACCAGCACGGAAGACGCGCGGCTCCTCGAATGCGTGCTTCGCGTCCAGGCGGTGGTGAAGGGGCACGACCAGGGCTGGAGCGGGTACCCGGAGGATCGAGGCACCGACCGCAACGCGTGGACGTGGTACAGTATCGGCTCGGCGGACCCTGCGACGCACGAGCAGCGCCTTGCGACGAACCTGCACGCCGTGCCGCGGACGCAGACGCACGGGCCGTTCGTGTGGGACCGCGACTCGGAGCTTGTGGCGCTGTTGAAGAGGGACAGGGTGCTGGAGGTGTGGGCACACGCTCGGTGAGCCTACAGCATTGCGTGACGTGCTTAGAGGCACTGACACAGGTGGTTCACTCGTAGATACCCCGGATGGGTAAACCATGTAGACTACGCAGAACTGTCCGTTACGTTCTTCCCTTCATGAAGATACACCAATAGCGTGCGCACGCGAAGCTTGGACTGTGGGCTCAGACACGGCTCGCAAGATCGAGAGCACCATCGTAATAATTCCCTTCGCTCCAACGCCCACACGCCGGACGGTCGTCTGTGTCGCCGCGAAGGATATCGGCAGATCCTGCAGGCGATGACTATCCGTCTCGCGCCAAAGAACTTGAACTGCTGTTCATCGGAGAAAGCCACGCCTGGCCTTGCTGTAAGGTGTCTTTCGGAACACGTTGTTCAAGTGGCTTTGATGCGCACTGATTGAAAGACTGACCGAATCGTCCTGGTGATGACTACGCTCTCTACTCCTGCGCCCTTGCGTCTTTAGGCGGTGATCTGCATCAGCCTGTAAGTCGATGCTCCAGCAATATCTTGGAGAGTCACAGTCCTATCACGCCATACTCGAAAGACTAACAGCTGCTCTATGGGTGGGTTCAGCAGGATGCATGGATAGGCCTAACCATGGAGACGTTACGCCATACCGACTTTGCGGGAACGAAGCAGATATCTATATTTCTACTACCGCTTTGGAAGCCCGGCATAGAAATGGCTCCTTCACGATCAAGACGCAGTGCCGCGGTATGTGCGCTCTTCCGGGGCTGTCAAGTTGGCTGGCCGAGGATTCAGAAGATCAGCAACTAGAGCGGCTCATATGGGAGCACAGGTGCGCTTACCATTACCTCCTGCCATTCTTTCAGACTATTGACTGCGTCTCAAGCTTGAACAACATTCATATCAGTGAGGAGCTCGAAGCTCGACTTGGGCAACATGTTTCCCTTGGGCAGCAAATGCAGCACGGCGAGCTGTACGTCCAGGAGCTTCAACTTCTTCTGTGCCACTCTATTCCGAGGAGGGCATGCCTGAAACCGCCGGCAGCCGTCTCCTGCTGCTCTTCTCCCAGTGCATACCACCAAGGACACGCTCTGTCTGCCATGATCTATCGCGGGAGTCGCCACGGATGTGGAGACACAATGCCTGTCACATGCAACCAAAGCCTGGGAGAAGGAACACGAGCATATCCGGGCCGAGGAAGCTGAACGCGTCTGTACCATTACGCCCACCCCTTTGGCTGCCCTACAAACCGACAGAGCCCACAGTCGCACGGGCAGTATCTGACGCCGGTTCGCCGTATTGCCATCCCTGAGCCCGCATATACCAATAATGCGCTTCCACGCATGGCTTCGATGACTTCTCCGATGAGCGTTGCTACGGACGGACCCTCACCTCCCGCAATCATCTGGCGCACCGATGAGCCCGCGAATCATGGACACGTCTCTGGGCACGATCGCCGAAGAAGACGAAGAGACGTTCGATCAGCAGGACCCTGCTCACTCCAGCGAGCCTGTGCTGAGCATACGACCCTCATAAGTAGTGATGCGCTCGAAGAACGGCATCGGCCTAGGAGACGTGCGCGCAGTCCGTACCATCTTCCAGCGGCTCTTGCCCTTAGAGATCCTCGAATCCCTCCTGCGCGACGCGGACTACTACTCTGCGGTGGGGTGCATCTCGACGACCCGCAACGGAGTCTCACGCGAAGACCAAGAGTGCCTCCTCTCCGTGGTCCTAACCGCCGCCCAGCGCCGCTTTCTTTCGCAGATCGTCATCCGCATCTCCAGCACATACTATACGAGCGAGTACCGCGTTCAGTTCGATGCGCGTGGCGCGGGCCCATACGCCGAGCCCTGGACGCGGTACTCGTACAGCACCGACAGCACGTCTGGCGAACTCCGGCTGTGCAGACACAACGACCACGACTCGTACATCAGGCGCTGGCGTAAACTCGAGAAATCGCGGCTGCCCGATGTGGTATGGAACAACAATACCGAACAGCTGCGGTGCATGCGCCGAGAGGGATTTCTTGAGGTCTTGGCATGTGGCGGGTACGGTCTGTCATCTTCGTGCGTGGACGGACCCAGACTCACGTCATTCTAGACGATACACCGAAAGGGGGCTTCTCACCGATAGCGTGACCGTCGAACTCTCATTTTATCTATTCAGCATTGATTATGCGGACTTCGTTCTATTGAATGGGTTTTAGATTAGGCCTGTATTCCTGCAGTCGAAAAGTCTACGAAAATCGTCCAATATCGACAACAGTCTGTCCCGGTGTCATAGGAAGCTCATATTACACGTCGAAGCAGGCTGCAAGCTCGACTCGCCGTCTCAGAGTGGCACCGCGCTACAATCCTCCTAGACGATGAAGCGCATCGAGTGCTGCTAGGTTGGAAGAACCACCTAACGGGGTGAGACGACGGTTGGCGAGACTAGTGTGCGCACTTCGAGGGGTCGCGAGACAGTGCGAGGGCGGCACTTGCGCCTCGCGCGAGTTTCGTCGAGTCGGACGCAGCCGAGCACGCAGGAACTGGGGACTCTACCGTGCGGTTCTTGGTGACGCGAGGGTCTTGTCACCAAACTTCCGAAGCCGAAGTGCACGTCTCGGGGCGAGCGCGGCAGAGTTTGCTCACCAAAACATGTATTCAACGGACAGGTAGAAGGTTAGGAAATACTGGTACATGAGTCTCTAAGGCTTGCGGGGGGTTGTGAGTTCCTCTCCCGCAACCCAGTCGAAGCAGGATGAATCTCGGTCCCACACCGGCTTCATCCTCCGGACCATATCAATACTTTGGCTGTCTTGACGTGGATGCTCGGAGAAAATATCCTGCCTCGCGAGCAGTGAGGTGTAGTGTGCGCTGTCCTTGTCCGAGATGACACTGTATACCTCGGGCGTGCAGCCGGTCGCCGTGATCTTGTAGAGGGGATGGGCGGGAGTATTTGTGGTGCGGCTGCGCTCCTTGCCGCGGCTTGCAACGACCCCGTATTGCTCATGCTTGTCAAGACCCAGCTCCATGACGATGACGATGTATGGAAGCTTTGTTCCGCTAGAGAACATTGCTGCGTCAGCTTCGACAGTGACAGGCTTTTTCTCCAGTCGGTCCTTGATCTGAATGAGGATGAATGAGACCAACGAATCGTGCAGCGCCTCGTCCTTCATCAGAATGGGGATGACGAGGTCGTAGTGTCGCTGCTGGCTGTAGCTCTGGAAAGCCATGCCTCGCGCGAGGCCAGCCACACCGACGTGCGCGTCGTAAATGTCCGACCTGGCGAGGCGCACGAAATGAGTGTAACGCACGAAGGCGCCCTTGAAGGCCTCCTGGAGTGACGGTGTGGTGCTGCGCAGCACCGAGTCTTCAGGAGTCGCATTCAGAATGGTAGAGTGGTGGCGGTCCGCGAACAGAGCCTTGAGCAAGTCGATGACGGAGACCTTCGCGCTCCAGTTCACGTTCGATGCATCAAGGGCAAGTTGTTCCCTCTTGAGAGCGTGGGCGCGGTCATGGGCACGGATCATGAGCAGCCGACCAACGAGTTCCCCGCGGGCGCCCTTGTCTACCATGCCCTGCTGGAGGGCATTCGAGAGGATAGCGGGAGTGTCCACTAGGCCGGTGAAATTGTTCATGAGCATGGCGGCGGCATGAGCGAGAACGAGCTCCGAGGGTGCGCCAGAGCGTACATATTCGCGATGCAGGGGCACAGTATAGGCGATGTGCATATGCCTCGCGATCATCATTTGCAAGAGATCACGGGTGGACTGACGCGCGAGGTCGAAATCGAGCACAACGCGCATTGAAATGGCGGATAGCTTCATTGCCTCTAGTTGCTCCGGGGTCTTGTTTTCCTTCAGCTGCGCTGCCAGTGCTTCAGGTGTTCGGCGAGTGAGTTTGACGAAGGCGAACTTCAAGATCTCCGCGCGCACTGCACTGCCATCTGCGGCGCCTTCCCAGCGGGTATGCCATCTGCAGATGGATCAGTAAGGGTTAAATTTGCATGAGGAAGAGGGGAGTGCGTACAGGACTCTCCCCAGTTTGACCATGAAGGCTGCCTGAGCCACGTCGTCCAAGGTGACCGTTCCTGGCACGAACACGGGTTTCCCGTCCAGAAGAACGTCGAAGGGCAGCTCGGTCCATGGCGCTTGATGGAAGGCGTCCTTGCCCATACCCCGAGTCGACAAATGGTGAATCTGCGAAGGCGCATGCTTGTCGAGCCGTGAGTGCGTCGAAAGGGTAAGAACGAAGAATGGATTCCAGTATCCGAAATCCTGCAAAGCAGAGAGAAACACGTCGTACGCTGTGATCGTCGCTGGCGACACGCCTGGACGATCGACTGGAACGTCAGACAGACCATCCACTTCGTCGATGGCAAAAAGGAGTAGGATGGGAGGACTTTGCACCCCTCGGCGGATACGGCTCTTGATCGCATCTAGCAGCGGCTTGAGGCCTTCTTTCCAGCAGAAATCTTTACTGTTGGTGACGTTGAGTCCACGGAGGCTCTCGTAGATCATCGAAGCACCCTGGCATTACAAGATGAGTCAGCGAGGTGCGCTGCTAACCTGAGCTCGGTGGAGATATACCAGAACGGCATCATGGTACATTTCCGCCTTCCGTGTCACTGCTCGGTCAGACTGGACGCCGTCTACCACTCCCAATAGGTATGCCCTCCAGTCGCTGGCCAGATGCTCGTAGTTCTCGTATGTCCTCCTGGGATGCATTGCTTCGATTCTTGATTTCGCAGTCTGCATCAAGCTGCACAAAAATGCCAGATGATACCGCTTCATGATGTCTTCCTTGGAACGCGTGCCGTCGTGCCCGGCATTGGCGAGATAGTTAGCGACCTCGGTGTCGGGCTCGGGATAAACTATGGAGGGAAATGAGTCCCTGTCGGGATTACGCCTGAGTAGAGTAGTAGAAAGCTAGCGCACCGAAACCGGTCGTCGAATCCGCTGGGCGATGGACATTCAGCGGGAGAGTGACAATCATGCCGGAGACCTCGTAGGCGAGCCTAGATTTCCCAGTGCCAGAACTCTGGATGATGGGTAGTACGTTGGAGTAATATCCGCCTGGACCGTCCTTCATCTTTTGCATCTGCCGGTGAAGGTGTTGGGGGTAGCTTCCTTCGTAGGAATGATTCCATGCTGCGACCGTTGCTGATGGGTAGGAGGAATGTATCAGTGTGTTGTCCTATGTGCCATCGGATGGATTCATACCTTGTACTACAACCGGAAATGGAGCAACATGGGACAAAGTAGAATCATGAGTCACAGATCAAGGTCGAGTAGACGGCAAGGATACACACATTCATCCGGGCTCGGCTGTACTCGGGCGACCTTAGGGGCCCTGCCGCACAGTCCTAGAACGAACGAAGGTAAGCCAGGATAATGACGACCCGTATTCAGGGGGTGACACTGACGAAAGCGACGAAGCTCCTTGAAGGAGGCGTTCTCTCCTTGGTTGTACACGTGGCGACATAAGGCAATGAGAGCTTGAGCGACCGCCGGTGCGTCCGCCAATTCGTCCCAGAACGCGTTCTGCTCCTTTTTGCCAGGTGGAGAGAAATAGTCCTTCAGAATAGGCTGCTCAAGAACGGCGTTCAGAAGACTTATACATCCAACCACGGTGCGGGGTGGCCCCAATATGGCTTGGTCATCCTCCGGGTTAAAGATACAGGCGCGGAGCTGCTCGTCAGCGGTTACGTGTAACTTGTTGGAAATGGTATCTTCCTTGTCTGTGAACCTAGTAAGCAACAGGAACTTGGCCTCAGCATTGACGCGATCGAGCTCTGCGAGCAGCGACTGCAAGGTGGCGTCCACTGGGGGAGGCTGAGCGGCCCCGGATGGGGACGTTGCGGGCATACTAGCGACGATGAAGCGGGAGCAGAAGTGTAGCAACGGTGTGTCAGAGCGCAAGTGGAAGGGCGTACTGGTCTGTACGATGTGCTGCTGTCTGAGTGCCTTTATATTCGTGCATGACGGCGCGAGACCAACAGCACCTCTTTCCAAACTGGGCTTTCGGATTCATCGACAATCCCAAGCGCCCAACTCCCGCCACACGCGCTCGTCGAGCTGTCTAAAGTCGCACATCAGTCCCTTGTTTTTCTCCCCGGTGGCTCGAAAATAATTCAAACTGCATCGAACAATAACGACTCGTCAGAAATCTTTCCTGAGATCGCAATCCTCATTCCCAGCGGGCGCAACCTCCCGTGCAAATGGAGCCCCAGGCTTGTACTCTGTACAATGGATCTCAACCTCCGACCTTCACACATCCGTACTGTATGTAAGCGGTCCCACCGCCGTGTCCGTGCATCAGGACTGGGCAACGTCAATCAGAAACTACGGGTCGTTGTGGCCACGAAGCTATTGTTCACATGTAAGGCCATCGCAAGATGGTCCCATCGAGTCTGATTGCAACCGCCTCCTGGGCGATGGTCACGAGAATGAGAAGAATGACTTTGCTGATCCTGAGAGCCTCGCATTCACTTGAACAAGGGAGTAGTGTACAACGGGAATCCGGAATCGAGAACAATTGCGCCACAGTCAGACGGCGAACACGCCCTCCACACGCGGGCCTTCCTCCTTGGGCGAGTGCAGTGCAGGGTCTGCCACCCAGTCGTAGCAGGCTGGGCCTCGCTCCCACTCGGGCTTCAAGCGCTGCACCGCGGCGAGGCTTGCTGGGTCTTGGCGAGCATGGTTGGAAAGCAGGGTGTCCGGGGTGGCAAGGGTCGTGTAATCCGCGGCGTTCGGTGGGTTGATGACGCTGTAAACCGCAGCCGAGCATCCGAGCGCAGCGAGCTGGTAGCACGGATACGTAGCAGGCGCATCGCTACCTCCACAGTCGCGGGACACGGGCTTGGGCGGAGCACCAGCTTCGAGTTGCATGACGATATGTATCACGGGGTGGGCGTGTGGCAATCCGCGGAAGACATCGGCAAGGTCCTCCGCATCCGGGGGACACGCCGCGCCGTGGCGGCCCTTGAGTTGTATGAAGATGTACGACATAAGGTCGACCGCCAGCGGGGCATCGCGCATGACGACCGGCAGCGCGATCTGTACCGAGTCGTGCTTGCCGAGGATGCGGATCGCATGCCCGCGCACGACGGCCTTGAACGCAGCGCAGGCATCGAGCGGCTCTCCGTCGTACAGCACATCGTAGTGCGAGAAGCGGACGAACGCGCCGGCGAACGCATGTGCGAGAGGCACGCCGCCGCCCGCCGGCACGCAGCCCAGCACCGTGGCGTGCCAGGCCTCGGCGAAAAGCGAGCGCAGAAAGTCGCACACGGGCACCGCGATGCTGTAGCTGATGCGCTGCCACGAGCTCCCGCAAGCGGCGACGGCCCTGTCGAACGCAGAGTTCAGGAGCATCCGCGCGGCAAGTCCGCCGTACCGTTCCTTCTTGACGATCTCAGACTTGACGAGGCGAGTGAGCGTGTCGAGCCAGTCGACGCGCTTGGTTTCGGCCATCACCCAGGCGGCGGCCTCTGCCATGAGAGGCTCAGACGGGGTCGCCGTCTCGACGTAGTCGTTGTGCGCCGGCATCTTGCAGATGATGCGCATGTGCTTCGCCACCATCTCCTCCGTGAGTTCGCGTGCTGTAGGGTTCGAGAGGTCGAACTCGGGGCTCAGCCGCATGCAGAGTGGTGCTACGAATCTTGCGTGGGAATAGGGCATGTTGTCCCCTCGAATGAAGGCAGTCGGCGGGCTGCAGAGGATGAGTTTCACCGCTGCAAAGTCCCTCGTCACACGCGTGACGAAACCAAGGTGTGCCTTCACAGCCGCTTGGTGCCGTGTCGAGAACCTAGAGTTTACACGATCAGACCGAGTGTAGAGCGCTTTTCAAGGGGTAGAAACCTACAGTGGCCGCCCAAGCCTAACCATGAATTGGGGGTCGGCGACATCGGCGAGCGTCAACGTTGTAAAACGATGGTCGTCCTCGAGGGGTATATCCCATATATATGGTGAATATGGCGGTAGGTGCTGCAAAGGAAACCGTCGAGGTACGACGGCGGGATTGGTGGTCATGGTCAACATGAAGATGGGTTCGGAAGGGCCGAGTGTGGTAAAGGCATCTAGCAGGCACTCGTATAGTGACTTTGGAGGCTGGTCGCTCAGATACTGGCTGCTGGGGCTCTCAGTGGCGATCGTGGCGATGTCGTACACTTCGTCAACGTAGACGAGAACGGCGACGTCCGGATGCTTCATCTCGTTGGACAGGCGTGACTTGATTGCGGCGACGAGGTGCTGCGGACCCTCTGCGGTCGCAGTCTTGGACAGTCGCTGATGAACATAGTAGAACCTCGTGCTGTGCTCGAAATATCCTCCGAGCCTCGGATTCTCCTCGACGACCTGAGCTTCGAGGGATGAAATCGTCTCTTGCGCCATCTGAGCCACAAATCAGCATGCAGCAGTTAGCCCATCTGCGCAAGAACCAACCCTGGTAGCCCTGGCATATAACTCGCCCCGCATCGCACCATCGCTAGCGTCGAGGTGCTGCCTCCACGCCGCCGCCAGTGCCTCTTCATCAGAGTACATCGTTCCCGGTGACATCGCGCGGATGAGCTCTGCAGCGGCACAAAAAAGAGAGACCAGGAGGGCAACGACTTTTGACGCAGCTTCTGAGGTGCTCCTGTGCCCAGCGATGAAATTGCGAGCGGAGTGGTCGGGCGCCGGGTACGCTGCAGAGTCGTCAGACTTCTGTGGCGCAACACGTCGTCAGTCAAGGCGCACCTGTCTTGTCTTCTGGAGAGCGGACGTTCATCGGTATGGTCACGATGAACTTGGCGACCTCGTGTGCAAGCCTTGACTTGCCCGTGCCCGAGCTCTGGATGATGGGAAGAATGTTCTTGTACGGTGCCCCGTTGGCTTGGGCCTTCATTCGCACAATCGCGTCCGCAAGCTCTCTGTCATACGTGCCGAAGTAGGGGGCATTCCACGAGATCTTCGTCGCTGAGAGTGTGATATCGTGTTAGGCGCGAAACCTGGGTGGCCGTCATTAGACACAAACCTTGGTCTACAGAGAGCAATTAGAGCCTTAGTGTGAGTGTCTACACATCACTCACGCTGCTCTATGTCTGACGAGCTCTCGAAATAGTGATACATCTTGCAGTGGCGAAGAAACAATTGAGCTTGTCGCGGTTCGCTCGGCTGGGACTGCCCTCGTGGTTGATTATGTAAGCCAGATCATGTGACCGTCAGTCTCGCTACATACCTGCGAAGCTGCCAGGCGTGTCTCTCAACAGAAGAATGGAATACTGAGATTACGCCTGGTTATAAAGTTGTTGGAGCTTAGAAGATCTCCTTTTCCTTCCTGTACGGTTCTCGCCGGCGTATCATTCCACTTGACCTAGGCCTGACTCGGACTGCGGGACCTGCCACCTTGAGCGCAAAATATTTATTGGGCATTATGCCTCGTATCGAGCAAAACAGAGCAGGGTATAATGCCCGCTATCGCAAGAAGCGAGTCAATCATGTTTCCAGTGCAAGGCGCAGGCATGTGGCGTGGGACACAGCTGCCGTTTAGAGCTCACGCGCCGAAGCGCGATCACCCCCGCTTATTACTCCCTCTCCCTGCTCACCACCACCGTCACTACCTCGGGACACGTTTTCATCTTTATCCTCCTGCCGAACTATATTTCTCTTTCTCGCAACACTATGCTTGGACTTCGCAAGGAGATGCTCGAGGGCCCGTCGTTTGCCCCGCGGGCTCACCTCGAAGGCTTGAAGCTGCCCGCGTCCTTTCAGCTACCCGCCATGCATATGGTCACAGAAGACATCGTCAAACGTGAGACCCAGTAAGCTGAATTTATGGCTGAATCTTAGCCTTATATTGAATACCAGTGCGGCAAATGCAACGTGATGGCGGCCCAGAGCCAATCAACGCCGTCTTCATGACGAGCGGCGGTCCGCGCGGTGCGAAGGAGGAAATGATCGAACCCCTGCGCTACAACGTACTTCTTCCGCACCTCTTCAAGTTTGCTTACTTTGTACACGTCGAAGATGGTGCGCATATACGAGACGCCTGGGCCGAGAAAGACCCGCTGACCATCGCTTGCAGTACCGGATGCCTTGCTGGATTGTTGTATTTGCACTGGAGCAGTTCATCAGAGTCTTGTCAGAGTGTTCCGAGCGGCAGCTGCGTGCTATTGGGCACGTTCTTCCAAACCAGACGTTGGATACGGCGCAGTATTTCATGGTGCGTCGCACAGCTCTCGCGCCGGAACCTTGACTGAGCACGCGTTTTCAGCTCAGCAACGCGCGTTACAAGCTTGCGGTTCATCTTCTGTGTGTTCCAAAGTACATTTGTGCGCATACATGCATCTCACGACCGTGCTAGCAACTCGAAGATCCACGGCCCGGCCGATGCCGCCAAGCACCTCAAGGACCAGATTGACGCGGACGCACCGAGGCTGAAGGGCAAGAAGCCATGGACATTCAATCCGTAAGCGGCCTGCAGAGCTCTTGTATGCGCAAATCCTTACGTGTTCGCAGGCACCAATACAACATGTATGCCAAAGCATTGTATCTTTCGAGCCAATACGCCGAGACACGAGAAATTTGCGAACGTCTCCTGCAGGATGCCGGCACTTCTGCACTGGCAGATCTCCGAGAACCCATCTTCATGTCACGTCTCATGTTATCGTATGCGCTGCTTCGCCTTGATGTCGAGCCGGAGGCTCAGAAAGAGTACGTCTTGTCTTGTCCCGAAGGCTATGTCTCATAAATCTTTCGGTAGGCACACCGATTGGACTGTGAAGACGATCAAGAAGAACCCCAATCGCTACCAGAAGACGACGCTTGGACAGTATCTGGGTATACAGGACGGCCCTATGCATCCCGTTCTGGTGGCTCTCGGCGGTGAGAGATGGCTCGACAAAGGCAAGAAGACGACCACCCTCCGGCAGGACGAGCGTATGACCAAGCAATGCCGTACTTGCGGTGCTACCGACGTACAGAAGACCCTTTTTCGATGCTCGAGGTGTCAACACATCTTCTATTGGTACGCAAACTGTGCACTCGTGTACTACCGACCTAATCATAGTTTGGCTTCAGCTCGAAGGAGTGCCAGAAGGCCAACTGGAAGGCGCACAAGTACGTATCATTTTGTTAGTTTCCTGTGAATCAGTCATGACAGGTGCTACAGAGAGCAGTGCACGTACGTCAAGAGTAGTACCCCCCGCTCACAACTGGCTGACCTTTCCTGGCTGTAGTGATGTCGCGAACTCGCGTGTGCGTGTCGAGAAGCTCAAGCAGGAAGGCTCGTCGCTCGCGCAGAAAGAGGCAGACTGGGTCGAGTGGCGCAACCTCTCGCACTACGCGAACACGTATGGGCTGCAGCACGCGCTCAACTTGCACCGCGACCCGACGCGTGGGCGCACTCACATCGTCGTGCGGCAGGTGAAGTACACACCCGAGGAGGCAGACTTGCGGTACCGCTTCACGGTCACGCATGCGGGCGTGTTCAAGCTCGCGGACTGCTGGGAGGCGATCGACGAAGTCATGAGCGGGCACAAGGGCGAGGGCAAGGAGATCGTTGCGGACATCCTGAACGACATAGATTCGACGAGCGAGTCGTGCGGGCGCGATGCCGCTCCGATGCTCGACCTAACGTTTGGTGATGGTGTGCAGCCGTGGCTTGGCAGCAGTGAGTCGCGGCGTTGAGAGTGGCATACGGTCTCTGACATGGCGTGTGTGCAGTGGCGACGACCATCGGCTCGCTCCGGCACCAGCCATACGACCCCGAGTGGCGCAAGTCTATGAACAAGAAGGGTGTGCCGCCGCCCGAACGCATACTCAAGTTCAAGAACGCCTCGGATGCCGAGCACAAGTTCGACTAGGCTACGTTGTATGAGCAGGACGATTGCCTACAACCCAGTGTCGCCTCTTGCTACGCTTCGATGTCGGTACCTTTGTTAGCCTGTGGCCGATACACATACGTTGTGCGAGACAACTTCAGTCTATCGGGAATGGCAGTGAAGTATGTGTTCACCTGTTGCTACGCCATGTGTTACCATATGCAAGCGCTTGCGGTCCATCCGGCTCCAGTGCCGCTCATCAGCAGCGCACGAGCTCGCACGACGGCAGCCCGTGTTCAAGAAGACTAGTGCGTGGAGCTGAGTCTCAAGACTTTGAATGTTCATCTGACCTAGCAGGGCCATCGTCATTGCAATGCGCATTCCCAGAAAGTGGCGAGAGGTGGGCGCTTTCCCGGCGAATCCGAGGCCGCCCAGTTGAACCTGTTGTTGTTGGAACTTCCACTGTCGCGGCCCACAGGTAGAAATCCCATACAGCAGCAACTCTTGTTCCTGACAGCCCTAGGCGGCTCTCCCACTGGATTCCCTCCTCGTCGTCATTAATCGCCATGTCCGCCGCCACGTTCGAGCCGCCATCCACATCCCCCCAAATCCACGTCACGCTGGAGTATCTGCTCGCAGGGCTCGATCGGGCCAGCGCTGAAGAGGGTCTTGAGCTACTAACCAGATTTACAGACGAAGAAGACACCATTTCTGAAGACTTGCACGCATCCGCTGACAAAAACCTTTACAAGGACTTGTTCCCTGAGCGAAAGCTGCCTCCAGTGGAGATACCCGTCGATGTCTCGAGCTGTCGGGAGCTCATGGACATCATCATCGAACAAAAAGATGTTGCGCGGTACTTCTCCAAGCCCAACGTAGGGGACCTGTGGAGAGCACTCCGAAAAGGCACAAAACCGTTGTCGGCGGCTGCTCTTTGTGCCGTGTGTAACCACATTTTGGCCCAGGGGGGACAAGCTTCGTTCAAGGAACTCCGCCGCCTCAGTGGGTAGATACATTTCCTATTCGAGCATTACTCATTGCTTAGCGTCACAGGGCTCTGCGGCAGGTCCTTCAAAAAGGTCGCTCCGGTCAAGATACGCCCGGATGAATGTAAGTTCACTCAGATCTACTCTCTCTCAGCAGCACCTGATAGCGTCTATATTTGCTACAGTAAAGGGTATGCATCCTCACTGCTAGACACGGTAGTATACAGAGCTGACTGTCCTCCGTATTATTCCCAGCAACCACCACCGCATGGAAGCATTCCTACGCTGGGAAGCACCACGAATACCTCTACAAACAGATACAAGAGATGAAGGCTGCAACAAACACCCCGTACTCCAACGTGCTTCCCATCATCCAAAGCTCCGGTACTGGCAAGTCGAGGCTCGCGTACGAAGTATCTGGCAAGATCGTGACACTTCCACTGAACGTACATCGTCCAGCGGATGGGGGAGCCGACTTTGGTGCGTCGAGTTCTCCATATCTTCGCTCATCAAGTTCATACCTGATCATCTCCACTGCGCAGTCTACCCCGAGCCCGATAGCGAGGTCGCCGACTATCTCGCTGGTATCGAGGATAAGATTCACCACAACGACGCAATGAAGCAATGGCACCTGGCTTTTTTGTGCAGCCTGATGCAGGCTGCGGCAACCGAGATCACGCAAATGGGCCCCAAGAAGACGTACGCGAGATACGAGCACCTCGCCAGCGCCTGGAGGGCGCATCTAGCAGAAGAGGGTGTTGTCCAGTCCGGGACGGGCACACGAGTGACGCGGAAGACACAAATGTACCGCGACGTTGTTGTGGTACGTCCACGTAGCAACTTTGCTTTGCAGCTTGCAGTTCTTGAGTTTTCCTGTCTGTTCCAGTGCGCTCGTCAGTTATTTGTGCAATATCAGGAAAGCTCTGAGGCTGGCGGGCTCCAAGAGCAATGCCAGACACAGGGTCTGAAGTTGCTACTGGATGTCATCAGAAGCCGTGTCCACCGGGGAGTGACAGCTCCACCCATACTTCTTCTCTTGACGATTGACGGAGTGGACAGTTTGTCCACAGTTGCGGTTCATCGGCTCGACACGTTCCCAGAGGCTACCACTGCCTGCGAAGTATTCCTGTCCGCTCTGCAGGATCTCGGGCCCTCGAACCCTTTCTTCATCCTCACTCTATCAACCCATCTGCCGCTCGACACAAACGCACAGACACGGTTCCATCCTTCGTCGACTCGTGGCACAGGGTATGAAGCCGTCCGCCAGACACCATGGACGGAGCTGCCCTTCGACATTCGTTCTGCCGAGCAAGCCATGTTCGTACCAGGAACGGTCACCCTAGATGAGGTTGCACAACCGGCTTTCATGGTGAGATTCGGAAGAGCCCTGTACGTGCCTCAACCATCTGTACCATCCACATTGCTGACTTATCCTGTCTCAGATTCTGCACACGCTGGGATGGGGCAGAGGAAGGCAGTGCGGTTCTGACGGAGATATTGGATTTCGCTTTCATCAAGCTGGCTCACGAGACACCTGAAGCACTGGCCGTGAAGGTGCGAGAGAATAAGACAGAAGGAGTGCCAGAGGCGACAAAGTTAGCTGCGGTATCGATGCGCGTCCTACTCGACTTTGATTTTGCACGCCAGTCCACCCGTGATATTCTGCGGACGATGGTCTCTCAGAATATGCACATCGCCTTCACCGTGCCCTATCATCGCGACTACATGCGTATCGGGGCGCCATCGGAGCCCGTTCTTGCACATGCATCCGCCATGCTCATGAACGAGTGTCCCCGCTTGCTCAACGCACCCGCCATCCTCGTGGATGCGCTTCAGCAGGGCATCGTGGAGAAACGCAACTGCGGTGGACTTGTCGCGCGGCTGCTCATGATCCTCGCGCACGACCGCGCTCTCCGTCTCAGGAACACCACCTCTGCCACTGTTGTTCCCAAAGCGAACTGGAGCGCAAAGGTACCGGTCACAGACCTATTGCAGGCTCTCTTTGCAGAACACCACCACGCCGCTATTCTGGGAGCGACGCCTGAAGACTCTATGCTAAGTGATGCGTCCCTGTCGCTCAGGGAAGCCTTCGAAGGAGCCTTTGTCCGGTATACACACTTTGTGCGACTCAGCGCCACGGAGAGTGTTGATTCGCACGTCGGCGCGGCTGGCCTCGCGCGGGGCATGGCCTTCCAGTGCTCTAGCGCACGATGCGACTACGACCTCGCCATCCCCATTTTGATGAAGGACGGTACCCTGCACGAATCGCTTGTTTCTTTCATCCTCATTCAGATCAGCGACCGGCGGACAGTAGGGAAGCGCATCGAGGTCAAGGCCGACGAAAGTATGTTCGCCGCTGGCAAGGACTTTCCGTACATCGTCGTGGCAATGGAATTCGGCTCTGGTCCAAATCCTAGCACGCTTCCTTCCAAGATTGAAGTGAGCGGCGGGAAAAATCGTACGCCGCCAGGCTACACTGGGCACCTCAAGTCGACGGCCTGCGCAAAGCACCCTGCCTACAAAATCAGGGCCACTGGTTGCTCGTCCCAGGTGTACGGTGTCATTCTAGAGGATGATGACGCGCACTACGCCTCCTTACTTGAGCCCTGGACCAACCCTCCGGAATATTCGCACACATATCGAACCATTCTCGACTCGGTGAGGAGGACGAAGCCGGGATGGAAGAACGATCCAGATTTCGAGTAGGTTCATTGAGGATACGAGATCATTGGGCCAAATAAATATCTACCTTGTATACCTTGTATACCCCACTGAGTTAGGTGACAGAGGTGGCAAGCCACGCAACGCCAGGACATTTGACGGTCGTACTAACAACATTTCACTGGACGATGTGCCTCTTACTATAGTTCATCGGTAGGTGTGAGGTCCTCTGGAGGAGGCTCCACAAGTCCGATACGCTTGTTAGGCAGCTATAGACAGGGACTCGTCAGCTTCCGGTGCTCAACTATAACTCAGAAGGGAAGGTGCACCATTTGGAAGTAGAACATGTTCCACGCGAGCGACAGCTCTGTAAGGAGCTCCTGCCGCCTGCAAGTCACCTTGCCACACGGACAGATCGCACGATTGAAGTCGACGATAACGACGCGGTCGTCGGGCAGCACGAGGATGTTCCGCGGGTGCACGTCGTTATGCACCACATACGACGCGTGAACTTGGTACAGTGCGCGCATCGCTTTGTCCGCGAGGGACTCCGTGATAAGTTCCTCTTTGAGTTGTCGCGCGCCGGGATAGTACTCGAGGAGGAGTGCATCGAGCGGCGTGGTGCGGTAGCGCGCAATACCTTCGCACTCGAAGGTCACGCCAGGCAACGCAGAGATCTCTTCGATGCGTTTGCGCCCGAGCTGCAGGTGGCCGTAGCACCGCGGCACGGCGCCCTTGTCGCATGCGCCGTAGTGTAGTAAGTGCGCGTACGCCTCCTTCTCGCCCTCGTACGGGTCGTATGTGGCGGACGGCTCGACGTCCGGGTCGTACGGGGGTCTCCAGTTTGGCCAGTTGAAGATCGGCCGGTCCGGGAACTGCACAAACAGTGGAGAGAGAAATCAACGGCGCGGCGTGAAGTAGTGAGACTCAAACTTACTATCTTCAGCAGACGGACCTCGTCTCCAACGCGCACAGTAAAGAGCCACGTTTTGCTGCGCTTACTGAGCTGCTCCAATGAGACGGCATCATCAGGCAGAGTCGCCAACGGCAGCGGTGGCGGACGCTGGTATCCTTGAACGGTAGATGAATTTCTGTGTCCCCGCCAAAGACATGGTGACACAGAATGTTTGTGCCGTAGGAACCAGCCAGGGGATTGTATCCAGATTTTTCCACGACTTCACGACAGGCCGCAAGGAGTTCTGGTGTACCTGCGGCCATCATTGCACTGACTGAGGACGGAGTGAGGTTCGGTAGCGGAGGGTTGGCGTCGAAGAAATTCTCCTCTGGGTATCGCTTCAAGATTTCGAGACTCACGTTCAGTGTGTCCATATCGCTGTGAACAAGGAGCTCGCACGCGTTGCAAGAGCGAGAACACGGAGGATTGTGGCGAACGTCTTCTGACACGATGATCAGCTAGTTGATGCTGCTTCTGAGCATTACTTACATGATAAGCAAAAATAAAGAACGTCTATTGACAGGATCATCGGTTAGTTGACGCTCTTTGTGATCGTCACTTACAGGATAAGCAGATGTAAGAAACTGTCACAAAGGTCCTCGTATCGACGCTTACCGAATCTTTCTGGTTAACACTGCGAGCATATCCTTTCTCTTGTTTAGAACGGCCATCCGCCGCGGGAGCTCCTTCGACAGAACGGCCAACACGGAACACCGCGCACCGTTGCGAGCTCTCTGAGGAGCGTGATGCAACCCACGGGCCCGACAGGACGCGATTTAGGGCTGACGAGAGCTTTCCGCGAGGATTCTCTTTGCCATGAACCAGCCGCAGATGGGCTGGAGAGCTGACTGGTCAGCTAAGACGCATATATCCTGTCGTTCGCGACATTTGCTTCCTGGTCGACTCTATCTGTGCTCTCCAACCCTCAAGATCTCTCCCAACGGTCTGCAATATCTATCGCGTCTTCTCCACAGCATGGCCCCGATCCCTTCTGGTACCGTGCCTCATCCTGCGTCGAGCCTCCGCAGCTTCATGCTTGCTTCGCCTCACTTGTTTTGGGCCATCTTGGCCGTCGTGCTCTCTCTGCTGCTGCTGGCTGTTGGCTGGCTCGCCTTCAAGGTTGTCCGCCGTCTGCGACGCATCCGCGGTCCTGCATCCACTCTACTTCCACTGCACACAGCCAAGGACGCGCCGCAGGATCAGGCATGTCTATCTGCTCATGTCCTAGAATGATATCTTATATCCAATGCTCTAGCTGGGCTCGAAAGCCATCGCCGACATCGAAGCGCAGTGCTTGTCTCCTGCAAGCAAGGCCTGGGCGGAGGGACACGAGCGCATTTGGGTGGAGGAAGCGGAGCGTATCAACACGATGCAACCTATTCCTTGGCTCGTGTATGTGCCAAAGGAGCCCATTGTCGCGGGAGCAGCTTCTAATGCCGTCGAGGCCAACGAGGCCGACGCTGTCTCATGCACGACCGCGACAATTGCCTTCCCCCAGCCTGTATACATCAAGGATACTCCTCCACGCATGGCTTCGAATGCTCCTCCTCGAAGGCCGTCGCGGACGACAAGGGCTTCCCGCAGTCGTCTTACGTACTTCCGAGCCCGCAGGTTGCAGAGACTTCTGTCCTGGACACGATCGCCGAAGAAGACGAAGAGATTCTGGGCCGGCAGCACTCTGTCGACTCGACTAAGCTTGCGCCAATCTCACGCTTCTCCGAGGACTCGCTATGCTCTCAGGCTATCCCACCCACGCCAGCACTGAGCTCGTGCTTCTCTGATGACTCGCTCGGCTCTCAAGGCGACTCTACCGACATCGTACTCCCAGACGTCATCGTATCTGCCCTGCTTGTGCCCGTGCCGAAGGCTGACCTTGGCAATGCTTCGAGTGTCCCGCAGATCGTGCTCACAACGTGCCCCTCGCTTCCGCTCCCAGGCGCCAGCACTGTCGACGACGGTCTTGCGGCACTCAGTGCCGCGCTCGGCGGAACATTTCTGCGCATTCCGACGATGACGACGACGTCGTGGCGCCTTCTAAGCGCGATGTTCGCCCTGTCCTCGGCACCGTCTCGCGCAACACCTCCCGGCGCCGAGCTCTTGCAACTACGAAGGATGGCACGCTCCCCGCTGGTGGTCAGCCTCGAACGGATGCCGTCCGCAGGAAGGAGAACGTGCGCCCCCGCTGGCGCTGAAGAGATCTGTCTGATACTCTCGGCCGCTTCGACGGCACATCGTCTTTGGTGCCTGCTCCTCGGCCCAGTTCTTGTTATCGCGTTGCTCCACATTTGGTTCTGGCTTGTTCTCTTTCTTATTTGCCTCGTCTATTCTGCTCTGGCCGCCTTGCAACTAGAACAGTAAAACCCCAAAAAATACTTGTACAGAAAAGTGATGGAAATCATTACAAAAAAATCGATCGTTGTTCTGGCTCTGTGACAATGCGCAGCGTGATCTCTGTGGTCGCCGAACCGTCAGCTCTTGCATGGAGAGACATTCAATTCAGAGGGCGTGGCAGTACTGAGCGTTCACCACAAGCTATTCTTCCTCTGTGGGTGGCTTCCTCAGTCGGAATCCAATGCGCTTGGCCGGGAGCTGCCAGATACGGTATCGGTCAGCGATCGTCTCCAAGGCCTGTAAGTCCCCACGTACCAGCTCCTTGTACATGAACGACCAACAACTGCTCAACTCGTCAAACAGATCCAGCCGGTCGCAGGGCTTTGGGCTGACTGGCGTGCGCGAGTGGTTGAAGTCCACCCAGACAACCCGTTCGCCAGGCACGATGAGGATGTTGCGGCTGTGGACGTCGCCGTGCAGCACGTACGCAGAGTGCAACTCGACCAGTCCGCGGAGCGTGAGATCTGCGATCTCCATCGAAACGTTCTCGACCGTGAGTGGCTGCGCGCCGGCGAAGTACTCGAGCAGGATTGCGCGCGGGGCTCTGTGGCGTACTTGACCAACTCGGCAGCGTGGGAGACCTTGGGCAGCGCAAGGATCTGCTTGATGTGCGCTGGCGTGAGCGTGAGCCAACCGTAGCACTGCGGGACAACGCCTTTGTTCATGATGCCGTAGTGCTGCAGGTGAGCATAGCCATCAAGCTCCTGCTCGAAGCGATTGATAGAGAGTACAGGAGGTTCGTCGGGGTTAGCAAGGAACGCAATATTCGGGACTGTGTCGACCTGGGGCATGGGATACTAACAATTTATATGTCAGCAACATCCGCGAACAAGTCAGTCATATCTCATACTCACTACTTTGAGCAAGCGGATCGTTCCCGCCACACAAACGGTGAATAGTGCTGTGGCCTCCGTGTGGCGCCAAATCTGTTCGAGAAACACAACGTCGTCTGGCAGATTCGTCTGAGGAATAGATACGGGACGCTCGTATGCGGTGAACGGGGGCACAGCCTCTGTGTCGCTGTCGTTTCTGAAGACCAAGGGATGTGATCCGTATGCCATGTGCAGAGGATTAACACCCCTCGTCTGGACAATTGCCAACGCCGCATTGCGGAACTCTTCTGTGTCATATCTCTCATAGGGATCAGGCCAGGGCGTCAGGTTAGACGGCGGAAGCTCGAGCAGAAACGGATTCTGCTCTGGGTACATGGGGAGCAAGGTGGAAGGGTCGTAGACTTTGGTCATCATTGGAGCGGGAGGCATTGATGTTTGTTGCGACTATGGGGCTTGGGGAGATCCGTACAAGTGTCCAGGGGATCCAAAGCAAGTACTTGGAGGGTTGATACAGACGATGTAACCACAGGAGGTGTAGGAGTTGGGCGTCGGGCGTGTTGACGCTGGCGACCGAGGTCCAACAGTTCCCAATTGATCCGATAATGCGCGCCGCCCCACGCGATACACCTTGCCCTCCAGGCGACGAGCGCAGACTGATTGGCATTATTGAATTTGTGCTCCGTCAGTGTGTCTTATAGCGGATGACGAACTTCTGCAGACGATACACAACGGGGTCTGCGGCTTGAATTTGGGTGGAAGAAGCGGAGCGTATCAGCACGACAGGAGTGCTCGGCAGACATTTTTGATCACGTTCTGGCTCAGGGCAGAGGTGCGTCGTTCAAGGAGAATATATCCAAAGGACGCAAATTAACACTTGTACAGAATGATATGGACTGAATTATTCCAGAGTAGATGGTTTCAGCCGCGAGTAGACAAACGTTGCATGGACGCCTTTCATCTCGATGAGGCGTGCCTATTGAGCTACTGGGGCTCTTCGTCATCACTGGTGGGTGGCTGCCATGTGCGAAACCCGATACGTTTATCCGGGAGCTGTTCAGCTTGTGTCAGCTAGGATTCATCTCGTACTGCGTGCATACTGAACGTACCAACTCCTGGTACAGGAGGGACCAACACTTGCTCAATTCTGCTAATAGATTGTACCTGTAGCAGCGTTTTGGGCTCACTGGCGTGCGCGAAAAGTTCAGATCCACCCATGCGATACGGTCACCGGGCAGGACCAGGATGTTGCGACTGTGGACATCACCGTGCAAGACGTACGCAGAGTGCAACTCTACGAGACTGCGCAGCACAACATCTGCGATCTCCATCGAGATGTTGTCGATCGTGAGTGGCTGGGCATCTGCGAAGTACTCGAGCAGTATCGCGCGTGGGGGCTCACTTGCAAGCTTCATCCCCTTGGCCGCATCGGAGAGCTTGGGCAGCGCGAGGATCTGCTCAATGTGCGCTGATGTGAGCGTGAGCCAGCCATAGCACTGCGGAACGATGCCCTTCGCCGTGACACCGTAGTGCTGCAGGTGCGCATAGCCATCAAGCTCCTGCTCGCAGCGGTCGATGGATATTGCGTCTGGTTCGTCGGGATTACGAAATACCGAGTCGTTTGCGACTGTGTGGACCGTGCGCTCCGGGTACTGGCGGGAGGGTGCGAATATATGTCAGCAGTCATCGTCAATATAAAAGGTGTGACTGGCACTTACGACCTTGAGCAAACGGACCGTTCCCGCCACACGTACGGTGAAGAGTGCTGTGATCGTGGTTTGGCGCCAAATCTGCCCGAGAAACTCGACATTCTCTGGCAAGGTGGTCTCTGGAATGGGAGCAGGGCGTTCATATGCAGTAAAAGGGAGCATCTTTGATAGAGCCAGATCATTGCTGAAAACAAGGGGTGGAGAGCCGTATGCCATACACAGAGGATTAATGCCCCTCGTCTCCGCTATCGCCAAAGCCGCCTTGCGGAACTCGTCCGTATCGTAATTGGCTATGGGATCGGGCCAAGGTGTAAGGTTGGTTGGCGGGAGGTCGAAGAGAAACGGGTTCTGTTCTGGGTACGTAGGGATCAAGTCCGAGGTATCGTAGAGTTTGGTCATTGCTGGAGGGCGAGGCATCTTTGGTTGCGGGGATGGAGGTGCAAGGAAGCTGTGGGCTCGGCCAAAGCCCTCTTGACTCTTTATGTACGTCGAAGATGGAGGTGTGTTGCGAAGGACGAGTCCAGGACAATGGCGAGCAACCTGAGCGTGGGATGTCTGCCATTCTGGATACAACAACGCTCGCTCATCCGTCCCGTTTGATCCGGCACCGACCGGAATAGGCGCTGTGGCGCAATCTCTGCCCTCGCAGAGTCTCCTTCAATACTGCAAGTGATGCGAACCCTTGCAACTCTATGCGTATCCGTATAAGACAGTGAAGTCCAAATGCAGGAGACATAGGTGCCTTATGTGAATGCTGACCACATACGGTCACCATCCCTCACACACAGGCTTAGCACTGTCCTCTGGCAAGTCTCGCCACGGTCGCGAGCCAAAGGATGTATTGTTCTCTTGTTCTTACGTATGTTCCATTTTGATTGCATCTTGGTCGTTATCTAAGGCTTATTCATTCCTTGTAGTGACTGCTATATGCTTGAACAACGGAGACTGTCTGTCGTCACGTCGATGCTCAGCGGTGAAGGAGGCTGTACTACTTGGTTGGTGATAATGAGTAGGCATTTTGTTGTTCCTATTCTCACAGTACGTTTTCATGTAGAAGTGAGAGGCACTTTTCTAGCGCCATAGATATGTATAAAGAGTGCGGTAGCTGCGCTTCACCTTTCCCCATCTCAAACTGAACGACCAGTCTTCTCCCTATCACAAATGGCTAACGCTTTACATCCTTTGCAACACAAGAAGCCTTGGAGCCTCGACCCGGTTCCCACTGCTGGCATATTGCCCAACGGAGGCCCACCGACAATCGCCCAGTTTGCACGGGTATACAGCGCTCCGCTGTTCAATCCCCAGTACCGCATTCCAAATGTCCTAGAGACGACATGGGTGGTGCGTCTGCCGCATATAAATCTGATACCCCTACATGTCTGATGGAGTAACAAAAGACTGCAGGTAATACTACGAACGACAAGTTCGAGGTGGAGAAAATTCAGATCATCGAGGACTGGGTGATAGGTGCACATGATCTGCAGCAATTCCATGCGGTCTGGAACCTGCCGTACGATCCCGCCACGCTTCAGGCAGACATACTCGCCTTCATGCCTGGTGTAGCGCAGACATGGATTGCCAATCATGTTGCCCCCATATCGCACCACTGGTCCGAGTTCCTCGGGCAATACGGACATGAGGTTGCCCTGACCAGCCGCATCGACTCTTCTCTTTGGATAGACTTCTCCCGGATCATGCTCTACCTTGCTTCTTCACATCTCGTCCGCGAGCAGCGTCGCAACGCGGGCCAGCTGCATGGACACCTTCCCCCAATCTACCCTAACAAACCCATCTACCCAGACATCGGAAGTAACGCGTACAGGACGGGCGGTTTCCTCCCCGATCGCTGCGCAAAGAGCAACGCAACCGGCTCGCCGAGGACAGAAATTGCCCGCCTGTTCGGGGAGATAAAGCCCTCGTACAAGTTCCATAGCTCCTGGAAGGCGTTGGCGCAACTAGGCAGACTCGCTAACCGCAGGGTCGTCGAAGAGTACAAGAAGGTTTTGGCGCAGGTTCTCTTCTACATGACACATCTGGGTCAAGCGCGACCGGGCGGGCCAGCAACGCGCTACGGCTATGTTCTCACAGACGAGGAGGTCGTACTGTTGCGGAGGGTCCCCGGACGCGGCAATCGACACGTCCAAGTCAGCGATGGATTTCCACTTCGAGGCCCGTACGGTCAAAACCAGCTCTCTGGCATGCAGGCGTTGATCTACATTCACCTGCTAGCAGCGGTTGACGGTGCTGAGCCTCAAGGATATCTTGCACCGGTTTGAGTCGCGCTGTATGCCACGCACAATCTTTTATCTACCTCTTCGGACGATGTAAACAGGACTTCATAATGTTCATCATGTTCACTTTGCGAGTGTCGGGGATCAGGGCGACGGGACAATCACAGTTCCCGTGTAATTGTAGCGCCGTGAGGTTCAGTCTTCGAGCACGACCGAATACAAGCAGACTTGCCCTCCCTCTCACGCGAAGGTTAGGAGGCGGAACCAAACAGCATGTTACACCCGTGACGCCCTGGTCACATACACGACGACTTCTTAATATTCAATGCTCAACCCGCACCGATATCCGCACACCCTTCACGCCCACGTACACCGCGGCCAAGTCCTGCACCTCGCGCACGCCGACGTGCACGGCGCCGCCACACCACTTGCCCTGCGCCGACGGGAGGTACGGGCATGCGCACCCGTACGTCAGCTCGACGCTGCGCTTCCCGCGCACGAACGACGCGCGCATCGCGTCTGCCTGCGACCTGCAACGAAAAGCGGGGGCACATCAGCTGCAGTGCCACCCCCACCCGCAACGCACGGGGGAAACCACGCACCGGAACGCCCACCCGCCCTGCCTCCGGAGCGCGTCGCGCAGCTCGCCCGCGACGCCGCGCGCGTACGGCTCGGCGATCCGCGTCTTCTCGTCGACGAGCAGCGCGCAGCACCCGACGAAGAACGGGCCGGGCGGCTGCCCGCGCGGGTGCGCGTCGACGTACGCCGCGAGCGCACGCGCGAGGTCCGCAAGTGACTGGTACTCGGGCACCGCGCTGTCGTCGGTAAGGTCACCCGCCGCTGCCGGTGCCACTGCGTGCTCGTCGTCTTCTGTTTCTTCTCCAGTATCGACGTTCGTTGGGGGCGGTGTATGGGCTTCGGAAGGCATTTGTGGTGGCACTGGCTGCTGATTTGCCGGCCGAGCATCTTCTACGACTGGCTGAGGTTCGCCCAGGGCAATTGTCGACCGTCCAGCTTGCTGCCCACTCTGAGAACGACAAGATTCTGCATCCAGCTGTTTGCCCGCATTGCTGACGGCCTGCTGGAGGTAGCGGGGATTTAATGGGCCTCTGGGCACGACAGTGACTTGCGAGAACTCGCCCGGATTTTGCGCGTACAGTTCTTGATGTGTCTGCAGGCGTGCCGGCGCAACAGGGTTCTGGGAGGACGGTTGGCTTGGAAGCTGGCTTGATGTCTGATTTTGCGCTCGACTGGGCGGTTGTTGCTTAAGCACCGCCTGTTCGACATTGTTTGTAGCAGTAAGTGGGGACGGATCCGCCGATGCAGAGCTCGCAGGTGCCTCAGGCACGACCGCAGGCGAAACAGTGCTCGACGTACGCGACGCCGGTGTAGGCACTGCAGCGGGAGCTGACTGTACGAAAGACCTGGGCTCCTGCGGAACACGCCATGTCAAGACCTCGAAGGGCGCCTTCGGCTTCGCCACGGCGACCGACGGACCTGGTGCGACGAACGGCGACGGCGCAAGGTCTGCGTCTCCGAGCGGTTCGCGCGCACGGCCCTTTCCCTTATCTTCCCCCACCGGCTCCAGCATGCTACCTCCTACAGCCTGTCCCGACCCATCCCCACCCCCACCCTCCATCTCCTGCGGCACCGCCAGCACAGGAGGCGGGACAAGCGTCGGACTCGACCCCTCCGACTCCTCCGCTGCAGGCCGGGGCGGCACCGCATGCGTGCGGGCCAGCAGCGTCGGCGTTATGGGCTCCTGAAGGTCCAGCAGCGAGAGGGTGGCGCGCCGCGGATGCGGCGGCGACGGTGGCGGCGGCGGCGACGCGGCGTCCGCTCGGGCGGGCTCGAACACTGTCGGAACACGCTCCTTGCGCGGCCTACCCGGGCCCGACTTCGGCGGCTCCTCGTCTGGCGCAGGGCGCGGGTGCTTGCGGGGGCGGCCGGGCGGCCGCGTCGGCCTGTCCTCACCCGCCGCGGGCGCGGGGGCACTCTTGCGCGGGCGCCCGCGCGGTCGATTCGCCGGTGAGGGGCCGGGCGACGCGGGACCTGTGGGATGTGAACCTCGAGCCGCGGCGGAGGAGGGACCTGCGGCTGACCTGGGGGCTCCGGCAGCGCGTGCACTCGGACCTGCGTCCACGCCGCCATGCGCGGACGCGGACCGCCGGCGCCACGAGAAGGTGTCGAGGTCGAGGTACCACCCGCCGTCGTCGCCAGGCTTTTCTGGCTCGGCGGCATGAGACACGCTGGGTCCTGCGATGGTGCGCCGCCGCACCGCCCTCGGGCGGCCGTCTTTCTCCTTCCGTGGCTGCTTTGCGTGCTCCTCGTCGCGCTTCTGGCCGGCATTCTTCCGCGGTTGGCGGTAGCGAGGCGATGCAGGCGTGTGTTGTGCCTCCCCGCAGCGTTGACTGCCGCCACGAGGGAATGTGCACCTGCAGATCCATGTGACGAGCGTGGAGGACTGAGGCCCATGAGTTGCGCGTTCATGGTGCTGGCAGCGTTGAGTGCTGCGACCCATTGATCAGTATGGTCATGAATCGGGTCAGGGCCATCGGGAGTCTCGTCATGGTCCTGCGTTCGATCGCGATGACGCTTCTTTCTCGACTGGAAGGCGGAGGTCAGCGCGAACGATGAGAAACAGGCGAACGGCGCACCTGTGGGGTATATGCACGACCTTTCCCCTTGTCGGGCTGTGAAGATGGCGGCTGTGGCGGAGGTCGCTTTCCAACGTAGTATCGTATCCCAGGTTCGAGAGCGCGCGGCGTGTCAAGCCAGGCAGATCTTGGCCTTCCGCTCGAGAACGTGGAGATGCGGTCAACATCGTCCGCGTCGACGTGCATGAATTGCTCGAATTCTGGGGGTGGTGGTACCTCAGGACTGAGCTCGCGCGAGTGCGATGCACCAATTTCTTGATTAGATCGAATTATGAGGGAGTCGGACGATACGTCGCGGGCCTTGCCCTTGCCCTTATCCCGCGACCTTCCGGACACGCGGGGTGTATGTATATGCGTGTCATCTGGTACGTGATGTGGTGAACCAAGGCGTTCAGAGCTTTCGTCGCGTTTCCGCTTGCGTTGAAGGGTAACGGAGCTGGTTCCTAGGTAGGTGCATGCATGATGAGTAGGACTCAGACAGGGGCGCAATGCGACTCACCAGCTTGGCTCTGGGCGTCGTCAGTCCTTCTTGTGGTTGTTTTGCGTGAACTTGCTAGAAGATCTGCTGGTTTCACCTCTGCAGACAGTTGACGCGGCGTCTTGGTGGTGACATGGAGCCCTTGGGATGGTCTATGTGTCGACAGCTGGGCAGCTCTTCTCGCATTGGATGTATATGTCCTCAGAGGACGCCGTGGGGGTTCTTGACGCGACGAGCTGGGGACAGGGTGGCGCAGAGTCGAGTCAGATGCAGACGCGGAAGGCGGGGGGTCGGAGGTCTCAGATGCGTTCGAGGAAGTGCTCGGAACAGCGAGTGGCGTCCATGTTGGAAGCGCAGAGTCACTCGCAGTGCGCTCTGGTGTATGCAGAGGTTCTGTGTGTGCGTCAGACATTCGTGAGCTTGCTCCAACACGCTTCGCTGTGCTTTGAATGGGCAGAGGTAGAACACGAACGCACCAAGCCGACCGGCTGCCTCAGCAAAGCCCCTACTCCTTCTGTTCCTCCGTTCCCTGGCCGCACCAGCAGAGGGAGTCTCGTCTACTTCCATGGCATCTCCGTCGTAGAGCAAGCCTGCTTCCACTTCGTCCGAGTCGGCAGGAGAACCCGAAGAGCGTGATGTGCCGGTGGACCTTCTGCAATGCGCGCCCACGAGAAGTCGCTTTCTGTCTGAAAGTGGAGGTGGGGTGCGAGAGCGAGCCATGTAGTGCGAGACAAAAGGCCGTGGTTATGCTCGCAAGGTTGTCAGCACAAAGGCCAAGAGTGGTAGCCAGTCTCGTAGCTGGTCGTAGTTGAGCCGCGAATGCAGGAAAATAGATGGCACAAGGTGTTGACAGACGTGATTTGCAAGGTTGCTGGCCTTGAATACCGTCTAGGACTTGGATGGAGGACGGAGGACGAGATGCTGCAGGCAAAGTTGGCATCACGTGCAAGCGCCACGAAGCCTTTTGTTGGCGCCCAAGCAATTCATCTTTTCCTTACTCTTGCTACAGCGAGACTCATTTCACAAAAACGATGGCCATGGTTGAAAGAAGACGTTCCATTGTGCCCTATCGCCGACATGTCGACGACTGTATCTTGATATCATAAATTTCGCGCACATGTGGACGCTGGTCGCGTCGGCAGCGGATATAGACATCCATCACATTTTTCATCCTGCTATGTAAGTAGCTGGTACATCATGAATTTATTGTCTCCGTGCCACTCAGTCTTTCTGCAGGCAAATAACCCCTGCTTGGACCCTATCCCGTGGAATGTTTATCGAGCTAGGTGCCGCGCTGGTGCCTGGTAAACACCTATCAATGTAAGATGGCCACACTCTCCTAGAACTGCCATCACCGGAGCAGGGACACTGTGAACATACGAAAATGCGTCCTAGCGGAGACTTCCAAATCGGCGAGCCCTTGCTCCTTGAACACTATGCAAAGGTGTCCCTCTTTGATTTATTCGCACCTCACACCGTCTTGACGATTCTCACAGCAGCTCGGATTACCTTTTGACCCGGATTCACTCGGAGAGGCTCTTGAAAAGTCAATGCATACGATACTCTTGCTGTATCACCATGGTGAAAACGCTGCTCATTTGCAGGAGCATCCCGCAACCATACCAGAGTTAAGACAACGTCCTGCATACACCGACTCGGCGGCTGACTATCGCATACATCATCCCGAGGTAACTAGTCATCGTCACAACCCCGCGCGGTACGTACCTGTTTGACGCTTCAAAGGAAGACGAGGTGACCATTGAGATCTAGATTCCATGCAGCGAATGACCCGTTGAATTCCACATGGATGAGCCAAGATCGCACCAACCCTCTGCACAGCCTCTCTTCTTTCCACCACACACGCGCAGGATTGCAAGGACCTGGCATATCAAGCGTTTCCGACGTGTATGTTGAGCGGTTTCTTGGATGGCCTTAAGACTGAGCACCTTGCAGGCCACCTAGCTCAGTCATGCACTTCCAAACGCCAAACGTCAACATGGAGTACGTGAATAATCACCTCAACGTCGCATATCTCTCACTTAGGTACAGACCCTCCCGGCAGACCGAGCCACTCGCCCTACCGATGGGCACCGCCTGGTCTGCATCTCACCCTCCCTTTCTGCACCGCCTTGACTGACATCTACACAGCCCTGCGCAAGGTGCCACCCCGACCCAAAGCCCCACGCCACCCACAAACTCGCTCAACAGCCACCCGGCTGCCCCAGGCACGCATGGCGCCCTCGACTTCTACAAAGGGCCCGGAACAATTTACGACCCGCGCACGCCGTCCAAACGCCCCACAATGAAACGGTCCCGGGCGGTCAATGCCCCGCGGCCCAGCGCTGGTGTCAACAAGGCATCGCGTCCGCGCCGACCAGTGGCAACGCAGGCCCAGGCGGATCCGTGGGAGTGTTTCGTGCCGCGAGCACCTGAAACCGACGTATGCGAAGATGGCAGGAGCGGCGGAGAGCGTGTCCCGCTTGAGGGCGTAGCCCAAGCAGAGGACGCTGCGCTGCCAAGGGATGTCGCACCACCGGAGACGACTACACCACCAGACCCGACTGCATCGTTGGAACAGACTTCGCCACCGGACGCCAACACCATCGACACCGCCTCCGATCCAGCCACCGCGTCGGACGCGCCGCCATACCGCTGGACGTCCCTCTCGGCCATCTACGCGCTGCACCACCTCAACGACCAAGAGCTGTGTGCGGCAGCCGCGCTCGCGGGCCTGCGCAGCGGCGCCACCGCGGCCCGTAGCACGTCCACCGGCACGTCCGTCGGCACTCGTTCGGAAGCCCCGACAGACACACGGGCGACACGCCGCACGTACACGTACAAGGAGCGCGTGCGCATGCTGCGCGCGGACGCCGCGCTCGCGCGCCGCCTCGGCGACGTCCGGACGTTCGCGCAGCTGCGCGGCGACTGGGGCTGCGCCGGGCGCGGTCCACGCGGGAAGGAGCGCAGGGCGCGCGCATGGCCTGCGGCGCCGGGCGTCGACGTGGATGCGCCGAGGCGGAGCGCGCGCCCCGCCGCGATGGGAACCAGAGGGAACGTGTCTGCCGCGGGGTCGGTGGCCGAGACGGGCGCGGTTGCCGGGCCTGTGCGCGCATCGACGTCGGGCGCGTGCGGAGAGACGGGCGGACCGGAGGGCGCGTCGCGCGCGCCGTTGTCTGGCCGCGGTCGCGCGCGCGCAGTGTGCGCATCTGGGCGGCGCGAAGCGGGCGAGGACGAACCGGGCCTCTCGTCCCGCACCGATGGCGGGTCTGACACCGACATGCCACGCTCGAACGTGTCTGTACCCCCGTCCACGGTATCACCCACTCCTCCTCCCGGCAGCGTCGCCAGCACCCCTGAGCCCCCGCGCCCCGCGGGACACATCCCTCCTGTGCCTGGCGCCACCCTGCTCGCGATTCACCCGCCGGACGCGCAGCCCAGCGCCGAACCGCCCACCGCGGCGTGCCCCATCCACGGCCCGTACACGCTCCAGGACGCGCGCGGGACCGTCACGGCGGTGCGTCTGCTGCGCCACCGCGAGACGTACTTTGAGATCTGGGACGCACCGCTTGAGTTGGCGCGCAAGATGCCAAGCCTGGCCGTGGTGACGGGTGGTAAGCTAGATGGCGGGTCGCCACGGTCGCAGCGCGACAGATGAGGTGCAGAAATTGTGGTGGACGTGCCGGACTGGACATTTTTAGGACTCTAGTTTACAGGGCTTGAACGTTCGTGCGGCCCTGCTATTTTGGTACGGAATATGAATCCAAGTTTCCCCGATAATCTACACTAGGCTTGAAGCGGTCTAACGTATGCTCCCAATATCATACACTCTAAATTTACAACAAATATCTGTAGTGTGGGTGCCTGCAAACTAATTAGCCACAAACCGAGGTCGCCAGCGCGTGCGGACATACCTATCGCCCAGGTCACCCAGATCCTCGCCGACGAGTCCTCTCCTGCGCGCGACGCCCTCCTCGCGGTCCCGCCTGGCGTTATCTGCGCGATAGCTGGCCCAGAGGAGTGCACCGGCGACGAGCGAGATGCCGTAGAGGCCGAGGTTGATCGCGTGCCCAGGGACGTACCGCGGGGCCCACTCTGCGCGGTAGATCTGCCCGCTGACGGCGCCGCCGATGTTGCCGAGGGAGAAGACGAAGCCGGTCGCGGCGGCGCGCTTGTTCGTGCCGGCGACGTTGCCCGCGAGCCACGCCCACATGGTCGCGATGGGCACGAACATGAACATGACGAGGAAGAACATCGCGTAGCGCACGCGGTCGTCGCGCACCGCGATGAGCACAACGAGCGCGACGCACACGACGGCGATCGGCGCCGCGTAGTGCGCGAAGCGCCGCCCGACGCGGTCGACGCTCCACCCGGCCGCGAGCACCGCGGCGAAGCCGACAAAGTACGGCCACACGGCCATGAGCGTCGCGTGCGTGCCCGTGTAGCCGAGCCCCGAGACGACGGTCGGCAGCCCGAGCACGACGCTGTACACGGGCACGTAGTTCGTGAAGTACATGAGCGCCCAGAGGTACGTCCGCCAGTCCGTGAACGCGCTCTTGATCTGTGCGCCCGAGAACGCCTCGTGCGCGTGCAGCGCGCGGTCGGCCTCGTTCGTCAGCACGATGATCTGCCGCTCGCGTGGGCTCAGCCAGGACGAGGTCTCGGGGTCGGCGCTCAGGACGAAGACCGAGAGCAGTCCCAGGCCGATCGTGATGACGCCCTCGACGATGAAGATCCATCTGGAACCTGAGTTAGGGCACGAAGATACGCGAGCAAGGTATGCACGCACTGCCAGCCGGCAAGGCCGTGGACACCATCTAATGAATGGATGGCTGTCGCCAGCAGTCCACCTGAAAGGCACCCATGAGCGTTACTGCAGTCTCGCTATTCGCACCCGTGCCCACCGAAGGCTCCTGTCAGCTTGAGGAGCGTCAGTTTCGGGAGCTGTTTCACATAGGAACCAATACTCACAGACACAGACGAATACAGCACCGCGTATCGACGGCCCTGCAGCGCGCGGGGATACCAAGATCCCACTACAAAGCGGAGTTAGCGTCAGAGAACAGGGGATACGGTAAAGACCTACTCCAGAAGACGATGCCGGGCAGAAAACCAGCCTCGGCAAGGCCCATGAAGAACCGTGCCGCAGACAGGCCGGCAGACGACTTGACGAGCGACGTCAAGCAGCAGATTACGCCCCACAACACCTAGTGCGGCCTGTCAGCTGGGAGACGTAGGGCGCGTCCGGACGCACTGACCGTCATGATGGGGATGCACCAGCGCGGGCTCGTCCGCTTGATGATGATGTTTGACGGTGTCTCGAAGATGACATAGCCCACAAAGAAGATCGAGAGCGCGAGGTTGTACTGGTTTGGCGTGAGCTTCAGCGAGGTCGCGAGCCCGAGAACCTTGGCGTTTCCTATGTTCGCACTGTACCCAAGGCGTGAGCGTGCCTGCCTACCGCAGGAGAGCAGGAGTGGCGTACCGGTCAATGTAGGAGCTCAAATAGAGTAGCACGGCAACGGGAAGAATGTGCAAGTCGACTTTTCGCCACGTCCGCTTGATCTCGTCTTCACTGAACTGCGCGAGCGGGTCCTGCGAGTGCGCGTCGGAGGACCCCTCGTACTTCTCGTCCGCGACAGAGGCAGCCATCTCCGGGTCGGAGTGCTTTTCGTCAGACTTGACTGACACCGAGGAGCTGGGCGCGGCGGGCATCGTGCGGTCTCCACGAGCGTGAACGGGGGCGAGGGCGACGGGGGCCGGCAGGACGAGCGAGCACAGCCGACGCGCCTCGCGAGGTTATATAGCGAGTCTGCCGAGCAGATCGAGACCGCCGTCGGGGACCTCATCATCGCAGGGCCCGGTGGTGTGTTCCTCGCCGCTCGTCGTGGACGATGAGCACAGCCCGCGCTCAGATCACGCAAGCGAACGCAATGAGGCGATTGGGCGCCCGCACGCCCCGCGCGACCGACGTGCCCTGCAGGATGGCGCAATGGGCGTGTGTTATGATTCTCCGATCGAAGGTGTGCGGACTAGTGCGGGAAAGCCTCCTGGAGATCTGCTGTGCCTGATTTTTAGGGTCGCTCCGAAGGAACGCCAAGAAATTGGCTTCAGGAAATGTGACTCACTGCTCGCGCCACACGGACGTTTGCGTACTTTGCGCGACATGTCGGGAGTGCACGACTGGTGGCTTGGCGGTAGGACAGATGGTGCGTGCGTAGCAGGCAAGCTCACGACTGTGTCTACATCCCCTGCGCCAGGCTGTGACGTCGGGAATACTCGACGCGAGTGAAGGACTCTATCTTGTGTCGAGAGCTGCATGCGCCGTCCTAGATGAAAAGATTGGTGATTGTTAGCCCGTTCTCTAGTAGAAGTAGAAGGCTAAGAGGTGCCCGCAATACTCAGAGAGACATCATCACCGGGCTTGGCCGACTTCCGTTTCGGTACGCTTACGTAAGCATAACCTGCTCGTATCATGCTCGTTTTTCTGACGGTTGTTACAACCCGCCTCTACAGAAACGTGACGCTCTCGTAGCAGATACTTGCGAAAGTCTCCCTGAAAAGGTCCCGTCGAGCACCAGACTTGCCGCGAACATGTCCCCACTCTGAAACGTTCCACAAGCTGTTGAACGCTTCGCAAGACTGATGTATACATACAGGAGCAACCGTGAAACGATATAACACTGTATCCTATGATGACTGGAACAGATGTGACAAACCCAGTCGAGTTGAATTAGTTCCCACGGCTAATCGCCTGGAATAGAAATGCCATCATCTTCGTGGCGCGGAACATTCCGTGCCGGCAGTTTACGAGTCGAATTGTGCCGAAAACGCCTTTGAACCAACGGCGACGATCGACCGGGCTGACAACCTTCTTTTTCCAAGAGCGTTGCGCTCTACAGGAGTGCTGCATCGTCCGCTCACGTGCTGGATGACGGTGAGTCATCATATAATCATCACTGCCAAATCACGTGAGACTAAGATTCGCAGACGGAGAAAACAGCCTTCCAGCATCTTTGTACCACCGTCCACGTTCAGCAGGTGCGCAGACCGTAAATGCGATGCATGGCTCGATTTTGACTTGAACATGCAGTAAAGCACGAGGCGGGACACGATGGTCGTCCCAATCCTCAAGCTTGCGGTCCTAGGCTCAGGACCGTCGGCATTCTACACAGTCTCTCGGATACTGTCGGTGCTTCCAAAGACTGAAGCGCTGCAGAATGCGGTTCGCGTACACATGTTCGATCGTCTTTGGGCCCCACATGGTCTTGTCAGATACGGTGTCGCGCCAGATCACCCCGAGGTCAAAGTGAGTTGCTTCATCTTCAAGCATGTTCTTTGTTGGATGGTCATTGGCTCTTAGAACTGCATGCACAAGTTTCATGAAGTCGCCTGTGACCCTCGCGTCAGCTTCTTTGGTAACGTCGACGTAATACCCGCACCCATCAATCCCCCGGGATACTTGGCCCAACCCGTCGAGACGGCGACTGACGCAGAGCAAAACGAAGACTCGTCGCAACTGCCGCTGGACCTCCAAGGTTTTCACAACGCCGTCATGAAGTACGGGAACGGTGCTTCGTTCAGGATTCTACCCCATGGTATTTTTGCGGCGCGGTATAACAAGGGACTTCTGGCTGGTGAAGGTCGCTACCTCGCACACCCGAACCCAGTGCATGCAAATGTTGTTACACTCGACACGCTCTTCCAGTGCTACACCCATCTCCTCATTGCCTCGGTGCGCCAGTGCCCAACTTGCACCCCGCTCTTCCGCCCGTCGACAGGAAGATCGTCCCGGCCCTTGACGTCGTCTATTGGTACACCGACCATCCCAGCCCACGCGCGGAACTGATGCGCTACGACATCCCGCAAACCTTCCCGGAACACGTCACGATCATCGGCAACGGCAACGTCGCGCTCGACGTTGCGCGCATCCTGCTCTCGGACCCTGCGCGCCTCGAGCCGTACGGGCTGCCGACACACGTCATGAACGCGCTCCGGCGGAGCCACGTCAAGCACGTCTCGATCGTCGGCCGGCGCGGGCCGCGCGAGGCGAGCTTCACGGCGAAGGAGCTGCGCGAGCTGATGAACCTCGAGGGCGTCGCCTTCGCGGGCGTCGACCCCGCCGTGCTCGCGGAGGCCGAGGCCGAGGCCGGCGCCGCGCCGCTCTCCCGCCAGCAGAAACGGCTGCTCGACATCCTCAGGAAGGGCAGCGCGCTCGCGCCCGGCGCCGACGGCGTGCGGCGCACCTGGAGCCTCGACTTCTGGCACGCACCGACGGGCGCGACGGCCGCAGACGGGGCGCCGCTCGCGTACGACTCGCCCGGGCCGATCGTCCTCCACCTCGCGCGCACGCGGCCCCTGCCCGGCGGCGGCGTCGCGGCGACGGCCGAGACGACGGCGCGCGAGACCGGCCTCGTCGTCACCGCGCTCGGGCAGCACGCCTCGCCGGAGACGACGCCGTTCTGCGACCCGCGGCTCGGCCACGTGCGCACCGTCGGCGGCTCCGCGACGCACCCGGAGGCGGGGGCGACGACCGCGCGGGCCGCCGCAGACGCGACCGCGGCGCACACGCCCGAGAGCGCGCCCGCCGCCGGCGCGACCGCCACGACGTCCCCGCTCGCAGCCCCCACCGCGGGCGCGGGTGCGGGGCAGCGCCGCGCGCCGGTGTACGGGCAGGTCCTCCATCCGGCGACGGGCACGCCGCTGCCGAACGTCTTTGCGGCGGGCTGGGCGGCGCGCGGGGCGCGGGGCGTGCTCGGGTCGACGATGCTCGACGCACACGCCGTCGGCGAGGCGCTCGTCGAGGACTGGCTGGAGTGCTCCGCGCGGCGGAGGCGAAGGACGCCGCCGCCGCCGAGGCCGCCGCTGAAGCCGCCGAGGCCGCAGCGGCCGCGGAGGACGACGCGGCACGCGCAGAGGACGCCGACGCCGACGCCGGCGCGGAGACCGAGCCCGAGCGGCCGCCGACGCTCGCGGAGATGTACGGGCTGTCCGCGCAGCGGCGGCTGCCGCTGGGCCCGCGGACGCTCGTGAACGCCGTCTTCCGCCAGCTGCATGCTGGCGAGCAGCGCCGGTACCGCCCGGTCGTGACGTACCCCGAGTTCCTAGAGCTGCAGGCGCAGGAGGCCGCGCGCAGTGCGGAGGAGGGCAGGCCGGTGCGCATCGACTTTTCGGACGTTTGCACGTTCGCGCGGCGTAGTGATGGGTGAGTCGGTTGTGTGTTTGTTTTGGTGCCGGTGTGCGGTGGCGGCTGACGATGTTACAGGACCCAGAAGTGGTTCGCACATATGAAGGGGGAGATGCCGTACCAGCGGGCCGCAAACAAGATGGAACAGGCGCAGACGGGGCAGCCCGAGGTGCAGGCGTCGCCAGTGGAGCAGTCCGCGGAGAAGGAAACATGACAGCGAAAATTCTGGTCATAACTTGCTAGCAGGTCATACACGCATACCGACGCGTGGTTGGGCCTTCCATAGACTGCTCGATTTACATGATCTCATACTGTCATCCAAAGTATATAATACATACAGAAGCGAACATATATACAGGACCCATCACGAACCAGCTCACATGCCCATACCCTCCCGCTGCTGCTGCATCCTGTGCTTCTCGTAGCACTCGAGCGTCACGCTCGCGAGAAAGCCCGGGATGCACTGCTGCTCTTCGACCCAGTAGCGCATCAGCTGCGGCAGGTCCTCGGGCCCGCCGTCGCCCTGGGCGACGAGCTGCATGCGCATGCCCTCGTTGTCCTTCGTCGGCTGGAACACAAACGCGGCGTTCAGGTCAAACTGCGACGTCACGCGCACCTGCCCATTCGGGTAGAACGCGAGCTTCACCCCGAGAATCGTCGCGATCGCCTCCTTGAACTCGTCCGTCTTCGCCGCAAAGACCTGCGGGCGCCAACAGCGTGAGCCTGCAGCACGACACATACAAACGTGATATGGTGGAGCGCACCTGCTTGAGCCGGAGAAGCCGCTTCTCCTTCTGCTTCAGCTCCTGCTCGAGCTCCTCCTTCTCGCGGTTCACGACCTCCCAACTCTCGCGGGGAACCAGCTCCTCGTGCTGAGCCCGCCCGCGACGACGCCGCTCTCCTCGAGCTCCTTCAGCCGCTTGAGCAGCGCCTCGTTCTCGCCCTTCAGGCGGTCCATCGCCGCCTGGCTCAGGTCCGCCCACTGCTGCGCCGGGTTGTCGCGCATCGTGAGAACACGCACGCCGGGCGGCAGGTGCCTGCCCGCACCAATCTCGCCACGCAGCTCGAAGAGCGTCTGTTCAAGGCTATCGATTTGCTCGAGGTGCTTCTCGTTCTCGGCTTCGGCTTCCTGCAAAGCTGGAGTCTCGGGTTCAGTGTGACTCCGCCTCGACAGCACCTGGGCCACGCACCTTGCTCAGCCGCTGCCTTGGCAGCCTTCTCGCGCTCAAGCTCCTCAAGTAGCTCTTGTCGAGGCCGTTTGCCACCCAGCGAAGACGGGTCGCCTCCGAGGTCCTCGATTTCCTTCTCCATCTGATCAATAGTGGCACGGTAGTCAGCGACGAGGGCCTCGAGGTGCTCGACTCGGCTCTGCGTCGCCTCCTCGACCTTGATGCCGTCTTGTGAGGCCTCCTCGGCAGTGAAACTGGCCTAGAGAAGATATGGGATAAGGGAGGCGTAGGACATAATGGCAAACCTACCACCATTGCCTTCAAAAATCCGACATCTCGCTCAGCAAGCTGCGCGCGGTGCTCGAGACGATCACTCTTGTCCTTGACAGCCTCCAGCTCGCGACGCAGTTCATCAACCACTTGCTGCTCTTGCTGCAATTCTTCTTGTAAGTCTTTCAGCTCTGCTTCCCGCTGACGGAGCAAGGCAACGTTGGAGCCATGTTCTTCCAGAAGACGAGCATACGTCAAACGAAGAGATGTCAGACTTTGTGTGACAGAGACCGGTGTCTTTGAGGGCTCAGCGGACTTCGACGCCCTAGGATGTGTGAGCAACAGTCGAGAACAAGGCAGGCTAGCCACGCACCATTCTTCACGCTCCTTCCGGGCAGCGTCAAGTTCAGCTTCCAACTTGACCACCTTCTCGCGCAGTTCTTCAGCAGCCCTCGCCTTCCTCTCCAGGTCGCGTTTCTGTTCTTTCAGTACTTCGATGTTCGTGTGTCGCTGTCTGAGCGCTGTCAATTCGGCGTTCATTTTCGCATTTTCGGCCTCGATCTTCCGGACGTGGTCCGCCTGGCGGTGCAGCTCTTCCCGGACGACGGCCCAGCTCTCGTCTTCGACCTCCCGTGCGACGCATTCGCCTGGGCGAAAGACAGCTCCTCAAACTGTTCCTGGAGTTCATCATATGCGTGGCTGCGTTCGTCAGCGACCTTCCTGTATTCGGCGAGTTCTTGCTGGAGGACCTCCACCTGGCGCTGGAGCGTCGCGATCTCGGAGCGCTGCGACGCGATGGTCTGGCTCGTGCTGCGGCCCAGCTCGGAGTGTGCGTCTTCGAGGTCGGCGTGCTGCTCGCGGAGGGCCACATACGAGTTCCGCAGGGCGCGGATGTCGCTGTCCGATTTACGCTGGGTGACTACCTTCGCATGCCAGGTCTGCACGGCGCAAACGACGCGGGACGCACCTTCTCCTCCTCGCGCTCCGCGCGCTCGCGTTCCTTCTCCGTGCGCTCCTGCTCCTCGCGCTCCGCAAGCCACCGCTTGTCCGACTCGAGGCGGTCGATGAGGATGTCCTTCTCGCGCAGCTTCGTCTCGAGCTCGGCCTTCGCGGCCTGTGCGGCGACGAGCTGCCGTTCGAGCGACGCGCTGGCGACGTGGGACGTAAAGGCCTGCGCGCGCTGCTTGCGTTTCGCGGTGGAGAGTTGGGGGTCTGGCATGGCGAACGCGGGAGAGAGAAAGAACAATGAGAAACTCCGAGTGGCAGTCTCCCAGAAGTACGCACACGCACCTCGTTCGAGCTCCGCGGCCAGCGAGTCGCGTTTTACCGCCGTAGAGCGGAGGAGGCCCGAGGCCAACCTGCTCGACGACGTTGCCGGCGTCGTGAATCTGCTGCTGCTCATCGGAGATGGTCGTTCGTCTTCAGCCGCGGACGCGTGCCAGGCCTCCGCGGGCGCTAACGAATCTGGCGTGCATTTTCTGGGCTTTTTCTAAGCATTTTCTCAGCACTGAGTCTCGACAACCACTGGTCGGCATATTCACGCTCGAAAGAGCATGGAGAAATATCATAAATGGACGAAATGCATTCTTTACAAAAGATAATTAAAATGCCAAGCTGCAGGCTAAGTACTGTCAAGGTATGCGCCTGCTGTATACCGAGCCAAGTCGTCAGAGCAAAGGCTGCTTGGGATGGTATTCCAGGAGCTAACTGTTGTACAGATCAGGGGACAGAAGTAGTGGGAACAACTATTGGTTCCGGGGGAATATACTGCGTCCAAGGCATGGGTACACCAGACGCCAACATCCTCTCTGTCAAGCGTGCCTGCTCAAGCTCCCAGTTATGAGACATCCGGAGTGTCGGTAGGGGAGGTAAAGGTATGTTGTTATCAACCCTCCGTGGGGCAAGCCCGCTAGCTTCGGAGAGAGAGCGGGTGCGAGTCGAGCAACGCGAAGTAATGTTATCCCAGGCGTCGAGCAGCGATGGCCGCGACACAGAAGAGATAGATCGCTGTCGTACGTCGAGTTTTGGCGAGCACCGCAGGGAGAAGATACGTTTGGGGCTGTCGTCCGACGCTGGGGACGATTTGGCTTCCTCAACCATGCATTTGATGCGGTCGAGCCACTCGTCGTTCTTGCGGAACATGCTCTGAAGGGTGTCAGCTGGTACGGATAGGATGCTCGAGTTCGTGTCTGACCTCCATCCGTCGTTCATCGATAGAGTTGTGAAGTCCGTACATGAAAGACCTCCGGGCAGACCGTCGAGTCCGCATTCTCAGGGTGGGGCGCCACGTTTGCGTCTTCGGGTCTTCCTCGTCAGGGTGAGGCCAATGAGTAGGAAGTGGTGTGTGCTTCCTAGCAAGTCGGCGTCGACGCGAGTACAGGTAGACAGCGGCAAAAGCAGAGACAAAGAGCAGAGCAAAGACGATAACGAGAGCTGCAGTGACAGCATAGGATGGTGCCGTCGGTGCCATGCTGCTTGTCCTCGGACTAAGGGCGAGAGAATGCCACGAAGTGCGTCAAGGACAGGAAACACAGACACTGGCATTCGGTCAGCCAGTCAGCCGCGACCTACGCAGAGATTGATTTAGTCAGCCAGTTGCACATCCAGTCAGTTATAAAATGAGAGAGCATGCTTAGTTGTTCAAGCCGGAGTTTGACTAGACGCACCATCCAGAGGTGGAAGGCGCATCAAGCGCATCATACAGCGCATCAAAAGTATTATCCGAACGCTGCGCGGCCCGCGCGTGCAAGCTTGCAAACTACGCCCACCTATCCTCTTGCACTATCCGCCATGAACGACGACGAATATCTCTCGGACCTCACTGATGTTGAAGAGGAGGAAGTGCAGGACGCGCTCTCTCCATCCAAAAAGTCGCGAGGCAAGGCGAAAGGCGACACCTCGACCTACAGGATACAGGGGGCACTCAACGCCCCCCGCGCCACGACCTATAACGCGCAGCACATCTTCGGTGAGCTGGAAATCAAGTGGCCCGAACGCCGGGACTGAGCGTACATAGATCAGCTAGAAGCGGGGGATATTGACCTGGATGCGGAATACCAGCGAGGTGCGTGCTCCAGCTCTGCGGTCAGGTCCGTGCACTCACGCTTCTCCAGATGTCGTTTGGCCGACAGCAAAGCAAATTGGTGCGTGAGTGGTGTTACTCGGAGCATGATATGTTGGTCCTACAGTTTCTCTAGGCCTCATCGACTCGGTGTTCCGCAACTTCTACATTCCTCCCGTCATATTCGGTTCGTCGTTCTACGCTACAGTCAGGTTTGTACATCTCACATAAGGCCAGCCGTCACATACCTCAGTGATGGCTCAGAGAAACGTGTCTGCATTGATGGCAAGCAGAGGTTGACTTCCATCCACAAGTGAGCCAACGCCCCCCTAGCCCTCTGTGTTGCACGCTCATCACCCCGCCTTCCCACCACAAACAACCCAGGTTTATGAAGGGCATAGTAAGTCTTTACTAGCTGGTCTTGTCTGTCTCTCACCTGTTTCTCCATAGATACCTCGTATGTCATCTCCTTCGTAATGCCGTGTTCCGTGCACTGATACTTGGGTTCACTCAAGACAAGGACGTGTAAGTCACAGATAGCACCTCGAAGTCATGAATTCTCTTTACGACGCGATGTTAGGTTTACTGGTGACAAGTTCTTCTACAAGGAAAACCCAAGTCGCACTGAGAGAGGAAAGCTGCTTCCCGCTCAGTACAAGAAAGTCTTCGCCAATAAGCAGATAGTACGTAACAGCAACGTAGTGTTTTGTCCCACATTGCTGAAAAACCCCGACAGGTCTGCATCGAATACACAAACCTGGATGCCGATGCTGAACGCGAAATCTTCCAACGAGTGCAGCTGGGCATGGCGTTGACACCAGCAGGTATGCGTCATCACCACCTCCGTCATAAATGAATACTGAGCTTGCCACCAGAGAAACTGCAAGCAATCAGCAGCCCGTCCAGCCAGTTCGTGCGTACGCTGCTCGCTCTGTACGTTCACAACCAGCTCGGCAAGAAAGGCGACAAGAATAAGAACGAGATACTCCAATGGGACACTGCACGAGGGACAGACTTTCGTTGCGTCGCATCTGCTGTCTATTGTGCTTCCAAGGCCGTGAACGTGGAGCCTGCCATGGCCGCGTTGATAAAGTGGCTGCAGCTTCCAGAGGAACTAGACGAGCGCTTCTGCAAGAGTATGCACGATACATTCAAGATCTTCGTCATGCTCGCGAAGACCCGGAAATGGCGCCACTGCTTCGAGATCTACGACAAGAACAAACAGCTAAAGGTCTCCCCGGCCGAGTTCGTCACAATATGCGTCCTTATTCACCGGCTCAAGGGCAAATTCACGATGAAACAGCTTTCGCAAGCGATCGAGGGCATGCGTCTAGACATCCGTGAAGCCGAGACGGACGTGCGAATGAATAGCCGCTGCTACAAGCACATGTTCAACTTCATTTCGAAGCTCAAGGCGAGCCAGTTTGACGCAGATCCAGAGAACGACGTCGCCGCGGTGGCGATAAAGAGCTTGTACACGGAAACCGGAAACCAGGAGACGGCCTCAGAAAAAGAAGACGAGGACGAGGATGTCGACGAGCTGGATGAGACACCCGCACCGGTGAAGACGAAGGCAAAGGGGAAGGCGACGCCCAAACGCAAGCGCGGCAAGGGCAGCGACGACGAGGATCCGGACTACAACCCGAACAAGCGGCCGCTCACGACGCCCGCACGCGTGGCGAAGGTCGAACCGAGCGAAGCCTCGACGTCAAGCGCGCCACCTTCGAGCGCGCCCCCGCCGTACAGCTCGCAGCCGGCGCTGACCGACCGCCTCGAGGCGATCCGCCGCGCGAAGGCAGCCCAGGCCGCCGCGTATGCGCCGCCGCCCCAGCAGCCCGCGCCGCGCCCCAGCACCAGCCCGCACCAGCCCAGCACCAGCCCAGCACCAGCCCAGCACCAGCAGTCCCACCAGCAGTCTCAGCAGCAGCCCCCGCAGCAGCAGGCGCTCCCGCCGGCGTGGCCGAACATCGGCGCTGCGCTTGGTCAGGGATATGGCCAGACGGACGTCGGGCGCGCGATCATGGAACGGCTCGCACTCCTGCAGGCGCCGCCTGGCCAGCTCGCGCCCCCGCCGAGTATGCCCTACCCGCCCGACCCGTACGGCCAGCAGCGCGGTCAGCCGCCGATGCCGCGCACGCAGGGCGGGAACCAGTACCCACCGGGCGATAACGGGTATCAGCCCCGGGACGGCGGGCCGCCTCCGTATTAGGGGGTGGAGGTTTTGTGGTCAGGTCTGGTTAGAGGTGTCCGCTGCTTGTCATGCGGGGCACGTATTGAACCAGGATGCATGTCTATGCGAGAGCTCAGTTGTCCCCCATGAGCTTGCCCATGCGATTCGGATGACAGCAGTACTAGTGTACGATATGTATATATTCAGATGTGGCTATGACTATGACCCGGTCGATTATAATCTGGCATGTACACCTAGTCTAGTCGCATGCATTACAAAGATGGACGGAGCAGGAATGACGGAAGCATTCACTGGGACTTCTCGGGCGACTTGAGGCCCTCGCGGGTCGCCCAGTCAAGCCAGGAGCCCCTGTACTCGGTGATGCTGGTACAGCGCTGTGAGCACGATCTCCAGCGCATCGAACGACGCCGACTTACTTGGTGTACCCGCCCTTCTTGGCCCAGTCGGTGGCGATGCCGGAGCGCTTGCCCTTCTTGCAGTAGATAATGAGTTCCTGGTCCTTGCTCGGCTTCTTCCAGCCGAACTTCTGCTCGAACGTCGCCTCGTCGAGCGTGAACGCGCCCGCGAGGACGTGCGTCAGCGGGAGGTTGTGCGCCGTCGGGATGAAGCCCTGCTGGAGCTCCTCGGGCTCGCGCACGTCGACGATCACGGTGTCCTGCGTGCGGTCAGCATGGCGGTGCGCGGCGTGACGTGGGCGGACGTGGGCGCACCGGGCTCGGGCTCAGCGTCTTGGGCTTGAGCTCGTCGTA